>CM053029.1:190272775-190451630 GCA_028564925.1 Lithobates sylvaticus | reverse complement strand
GCATAACTTTACATTTATCAACATTAAACCTCATCTGCCACATAGTCGCCCAATTAGACAGAGCATTGAGGTCAGCTTGTAAATTGGAGACATCCTGTAAGGACGTTATTCCACTGCATAGCTTGGTGTCATCTGCAAAGACAGAAATGTAACGTTTGATCCCAGACCCAATATCAATTATAAAGATATTAAAAAGTAAGGGTCCCAGCACTGAACCTTGGGGTACACCACTGATAACCTTAGACCATTCAGAGTAAGAACCATTAACCACTACTCTCTGAAATCTGTAATTTAGCCAGTTTTCTATCCATTTACAAACCGATATTTCCAAGCCTGTAGACCTTACCTTACACATGAGCCATGTGTGGGGAACTGTATCGAACAATTTTTCAAAATCCAAGTATACCACGTCCACAGCCACCCTTCTGTCCAAGGTTTTACTTACCTCTTCATAAAAAGAAATCAGGTTTGTCTGACAACTTCTGTCTTTCATGAATCCATGCTGTCTGTTGCTTAAAATGTTTTTTTCCAGCAAGAACTCGTCTATGTGGTCTTTTATTAAACGCTTCAGTATCTTCCCGACTATAGAAGTTAAACTAACAGGTCTATAGTTACTTGGTTCATTTTTTTCTATACCCACTGTATATTATATTATTATATTATATTATTGAGGCTGTAACAGGAGGATCTGGAACACACAAAGGAGGGTGGGAACTTCCAAAATTCCCAAGTGGACAGGGCTAGATTTGGGAAATAGGACATGGAGATCTCACTGCTGGATCCATCCAAGACAAACAGCAACTAGTCCCCACCTATGATTAAAATATCAAGTGGACTGACATTTATTATATTATTTATACAAAGCTGTTCATTTTTATGTGTCGAAAATATGAAACAAGCAACATTCTTCCATTTTAAACTGCATCATTAATCTGGACACTAATAATCCCCCCAATGAACCATTGAAGTGATGAGCTGTTGCATTCCTAGACAGTCCTTCCTTTGGTACAGGTTACATTTCATAATTTCGAGTTTCTTAGCACGTAAAGTATTGACGGAATGATGGATTTATGAAGTATTCGAGAGGTAAATGATCAGGGTGGAGAATTCCAGTATGAAAGGGTTAATGATGGGAATGAAGTGGTACCAGTCTCCCCTACTTATTCCCAGACTATGGGAGAGACTGCATCTCCCAGCCCAGTTCTCCTGTCCAACTCTAGACTTCTTGTCACCATTCTGATTGGTAGACTAAACAGCTAAGTGCCTCCTTCTCTGTGTTCAGTGGTCCCAGGCCTGCTGCAGTCACTCTCAGGCCTGTCACATGGCCCCACTACAGCTAGATGGCATGACACACTCAATAGGTTTGGGAAGAAGATGGTTAGCATCAAACCCTAGAATGAAATCCGAAGTGACAGGCAAAAAAACTCCATTACCGCTGGAAAAGAACTGAAAGGAATATGCAATTATCTGTGCAGTCCCTTCATCGCAAGTTTAATAAAAACTGCATTCTTCTCAAATTATTCCGCTCTTTTAACCTAGAATTCATTTTCACATTATGGTTTCATGAAAAACCGAAAAAGGGTTTCCACTTTTAGTATTTACACTGGCAGAGAGGGAAAAAAAAACCCTTAAATATAAGGAAGGGTTCCCGAGAGCGACAATGAGAGTGATCTAATTTTACATATGAATTATTTATTCTGACCGATGTAAAGAAAGGTAAACACTTAAAACTCTAGCCCACTTCCCTATAACCTGAATGGCTTTATTGTCTTGCTCTAAGAAAGGTTAAGTGAAATTTAAAGTTTACATTTCTTTGAAATTCCTGACAAAAGAATGAGATTTTGGTTAAACTTCTCCATTTTGGCAAACTGCATTTGGGCAGTTATTGTTTTTTAGGAGAGTAATGGGCTTTAAAATGTTCCTGAGGGTTATAAATGCTCCTTTTAACGATTCTGGACCTGGTATTATTCCAAGAAACAGCCCCCATTAGCCTCAATATTTTAAAAAAAATTCTTCCCTGAAAAAATAAGTTAAATAAAAAAATTGAAGTATGAGAGTGATATTAAACCTTCTTTTTTTATAATTAAAAGAACAAACATGTTATACCTGCGCTGTGCAATGCTTTGGCACAGGGCAACCGTTTCTGAGGTCCCCCCGCTGGCGCTCCAAGTCCCTCCTCTTTGACAAATGCCCCCACAGAAACCTGCTGTCCATGGGGGCACCCACTCCCGAGCCGCCATGTCTGCATCTATTGACACAGAGTTGGTGTCTCAGCCCTGCCTCCCCCCCCGCTCCCTCGTCACATCATTTGATTGACAGCAGCAGGAGCCAATAGCTCCTGCTATCAATCTGCCCAATGAGGAGGGAGATAACGGCGAGTGCTGCTGCTCTCGTGCACATCGCTGGATCAGATCAGGCTCAGGTAAGAAAAAAATGGGGGGGGATGCTACAGTACAGAAGGTCTTTTTTAATCTTATGCCGCGTACATACGATCAGAATTCTCGTTGGAAAAAACTGTGACGGTTTTTCCGACGGAATTCCGACGGAATTCCGCTCAAGCTGTGTTGCCTACACACGATCACACCAAATTCCGACGGTCAATAACACAGCGGCATAAAACACGTTCAACAGCACTATAAAAGGGAAGTTTAATGCTTCCGAGCATGCGTCGAATTGTTTCTGAGCATGTGTTGGAATTTTGCGTGTCGGAATTGCATACACACGATCGGAAACTCCAATAGAAAGGTTTTCCGTCGGAAAAATTGAGAACAGGTTCTCAATTCAAAGTCCGTCGGAAATTCCGACAGAAAAAGACCGTTGGGCATACACACGGTCGGAAAATCCGATAAAAAGCTCCCATCGGACTGTTTCCATCAGAAATTCCGACTGTGTGTACGCCGCATTAGAATGCAATAAGGTAAAAAAAAACTCAAGGCTTTAGGACCACTTTAAGTAGAGCTTTTTATTATTTATTAGAGGTACTTATATAGCGCCAATAATTTACACAGCACTTTACATATACAGTATATTGTACATTCACATCAGTCCATGCCATCAAGGAGCTTACAATGTAACTCACATTCATACTTACACATACTAGGGCAATTTACCAAAAGCCATTCCCTTTGAGAACGCCCATTAGGAGGAAACGTACATTGTGGCAGAGCCTGTGCTGACGTCATCCCGCATGCTAGAACTGGAACTATCTGCACAATACATGGTTTCTCATGCTCTCTTTACTACAGAGATTATGCATATATTGTGGAATTTTTTTTAAATAAATCATACAGTTTTATACTATTTGAGGCTGTTATCTGCCTCTTTTACTGGCGTGAGAGAGGTTATACATTTGATTTTCTGCTGATTGAATTGCCTTCATAATTAAACTTGATTTTTTTTTGAAGGTAATGCTGCATTTCAAATGATTAACTGTGTACATTTTTGTAATTTAAAATATCAAGTGCATTAAAAGATCACGATCAGAATTTGTCATCTGTTAATCATGGCTACAATTGTCTCTATGGCTTTATATAACACCTACAAGAAAGAGGAGGAACAACAGCAAGTAAAACTTGGGAGAGGTGGGAATCAATAATGTGGATGAAGGAGTGGGATATGCCATGCTTTATGGGCAGTCCTAAATCTGACCCCCCAGCCTTCCCTTCAGTCCTGCACAGCTGTACTGAAATAGTTTACTCTGATTTCACTGCACTCTGTGAGGGTCTCACATTGTGCATTAGAAGCTGCAGCAAGTCAGATAGAGCCTGCTTAATTTCCTGGCTGAATGATGCTCAGCATCATCTAGTACGTTTCTTCCCAGTCTTACTGTCCCTGGCCCGACCCTTTCATTATTCGGGTTTCAGATTTTTCAATAAGAATAACATGTAAGCAGTCTGCATGGAAATACACTCTGCCTAGGAACGCACACTCCTCCAGACTGACACAGACTGATTAAGGCAGTTTGATATTAACATAAACCTCCCCAAGAGCCAGCCCACTGCCTGCATCAGGTCCAAAGGGGAGGAGTACTGGGGCTGTACAGCACCCTGCCATCTGCTCCCACCAGCCACCTGCATTGCATAGAGAAGCACAGAGACCCAGTGATGACATCACTGGATCTGAAATTAGGTGTGTAATGAAAATGGAAAGATTTTATTTAAAAATGTCAATACCCTGTTGATGAGGGGAGATGTAGGAACCAGGGAAAACATAATAACATCAGCTTTATGATGGGCAAATACATTTTCAGTTGCTTTCAGTTGAACCCTTGGAATTGCATGATTTCAAGTAATTGTCAGAAACTAAGCAATACTCCACCCACAACTTCATAGCTTCAATGCAGTTTGATAAAAAAATGAATTGAAGAAAACAAGGGAATGGTTTGGACATTTAAGAGATATACTGTACTTGTATGCCCTGGCTAAGAAAAAGACTAGTCTGCAGTGAGATCTTTTCATAGTGGTCAAACTTCCCCTACTGACTTTTTCACCAAAAGCCTTGCAGGTCTGGGTCAAGTACTGAGCTTTCAACAGGAGTTGCCATGCAATTTATTACAGGTATTTATATAGTGCCAACAAGTTACACATTGTACATTTGCATTGGTCCCTGCCCTAGAGGAGCTAAGGTCCCTAGCATACATTCACATACTAGTGCCAATTAACCCACCAGCATGTCTTTGTGGTGTTGGAGGAGGGCACAGGGAGAACATGCAAGCTCTATGCAGGTAGCGCTGTGGTTGGGATTTGAACTGACAATCCTGGTGTTGCCAGACAAAGGTGCTAACCACTTAGCCACTGTTCTGCCCCTGCAGTAGAGAGATCCATTGCCCCAAAGCTAAAGCCTGCTTAAAATGTCAATTCTTTCCACAAAGTCTTAACATAAAGGCTGCTGCTAGACTCATCCACCTTACCAAATGCTCCTTGTCTGCCACTCCTCTGCCAGTCACTCCACTGGCTTCCAATCTATCAATGAATACAATTCAAAATAATAGTAAAAACTTACACAGTCATTCACAACTCTGCCACCAGCTACGTTCACCAACCTCAGCTCAAAATATCAACCAAACCCTTCACATCGCTCCTCTCTAGACCTCCTGCACTCGTCACCTTAAAGACTTCTCTAGAGTTTCTCTCATCATCTGAAACTCCTTACTCCAACCTGCTATCTACTACACTGTTTGTCTTTAGGTGAACAATCATAAAAAATAGCTCTATTTCTCCTCTATCTTCTCTTTTACTGTTCTTGATACTTTCCCCAGTTTTTCTTCCACTGTGCATGGAATAGGACCCTGTCTTTTTCTTGCCCATTCCCCTTTTAGCAGTATTATACTGATAGTCCACTCACAACTTGTCCTTTTTTTGAGTAAAGCTGGTCATAAACTATACGAAAAATCGGCCGAACCCAATTTCGAAAAACGAACGTTCGGCCACGAGCGCAAACGATGGTGCCATCATGTAATGACCGATAAATCGTTCAGTGAACATACCGTATTTATCGGCGTATAACACGCACTGGCGTATAACACGCACCCCAAGTTTAGGAGGGCATTTTAAGGAAAAAAAGTTTTAGGAGGGAAGTTTAGGGAAAAAAAAACAACTTACATTTAAGCGTCATTTGCAGCTTGCCCAGCGTCATTGCAGCTTGCCCAGCGTCACTGTAGCTTGCCCAGCGTCATTTGCAGCCTTGCCCAGCGTCATTTGCAGCCTTGCCCAGCGTCATTTGCAGCCTTGCCCAGCGTCATTGCAGCCTTGCCCAGCGTCATTGCAGCATTGCCCAGCGTCATTGCAGCCTTGCCCAGCGTCATTGCAGCCTTGCCCAGCGTCATTGTAGCTTGCCCAGCATCATTGCAGCCTTGCCCAGTGCCATTGTAGCTTGCCAGCGTCATTTTCATTCTTTTCCTGGTTTAAATTTCCCGCCGCCGAGACGCTGTCGCGTGCGCCGCCGAAAAAACCCGAAGCACGGGCGAAAAAGAACGAAGCGCCCCTGGAAAAAGCCGAGCCGACTCGGACGGCTAAGCTTGCGGTCCCGCCTCCCTGCTGTTTCCGGAGCGAGCGCAGGGTGGCGGGACTACGAGCAGAGCAGAGTCTGCTCGGCTTTTTCCGGGGGCGCTTCGTTCTTTTTCGGCCGCGCTTCGGGTTTTTTCGGCAGCGCTCGCTATTTTTCAGCGGCGCTTGCCTTTTTTGTCATTTTTTTTGGGGTATCGGCGTATAACACGCACCCCCGACTTTCCCCCGATTTTAAGGGGGAAAAAGTGCGTGTTATACGCCAATAAATACGGTAAATAAATACATTTTATGTTTGTTTTTTTACATATACCTAGTGTAGACAGGTCGGATGGGAAACACATTAACCTTTCAATTTATCGTTCGTTCGGCAGAAAATTTCCAAACTTGTCCTTCGTTTTTTCGGCTCAAAAACGTCCAAACGATTATCGGTTTTGTGTCCATTAACTGGCCGATTTTTCGTATAGTGTATGACCAGCATAAGTCTACGTTTCTATGAGTTGTCTCGTCTATGTAACCCTGCGATCTCACTATTAATTGGCCACTCTTTTCAATAACTCTTTAGTGTTAATACTTTGTTATATTTATTTTGAAACTACTCCTGTCCCTCCACAACCCAATTGTTATTATGTCTTTATGTACTGTATACATGTGATTATATTTCATGCAAGACTGGCCTATAAGACAGCAGCTTTTGTGATTGGGACAGTGTTATGCCCTGTACACACGATAGGATTTTCCGACAAAAAAAAAAAAACGTGGATTTTTTTTCGAAGGATGTTGGCTTAAACTTGTCTTGCATACACACGGTCACACAAACGTTGTCGGAAATTCCGAACATCAAGAACGCGGTGACGTACAACGCGTACCACGAGCCGAGAAAAATGAAGTTCAATAGCCAGTGCGGCTCTTCTGCTTGATTCCAAACATGCGTGAGCTTTTGTGCGACGGAATTGTGTACACACGCTCGGAATTTCCGACAACAAGTTTTGTTGTCGGAAAATTTGAGAACCTGCTCTCAAACATTTTTTGGCGGAAATTCCGCCAACAAATGTTCTATGGAGCATACACACGGTCGGACTTTCCGACAACAAGCTCACATCCAACATTTGTTTTCGGGAAATCCTATTGTGTGTACAGGGCATATGACTGTTGGGTTTTCTTTTTTATATCCCATCTGGTTATGACATTGTATTCATTGTTTCCATGTGCTCCATGGCATTTGTTCTATGGACTTTGAGTAAATACTGTACAGCTATAGTGATTGCATACACCAGTATTTAGCTGTATTGTTTTGTTTTTATTTATTAAGAATTTCAATAAAAACCATTGTACAAAAAAAAATAAAAAATCTCTCTAGCTAGCTAGCAAGTGAATCCTACATTCTTGAACAACTCATCCCTACACAGTTACCACCTTTTGTATCACTTTCCCTGCTTTTTGAATTTGGAGTGTTCTGTGCGTCTTTGCCTTAGTTTCAGGGCCGAATTCAGGCAAAAATTCTGCCCTGATTAATCCCTGAAACAGAGAACAGGGACGGACAGCGTTGCTGTGCGATCCGCGAACGCTTTAGGTGTGAACCGAGCCTTAGGGATAAATAAAAATTAGTTTTCAATTTCCTGAATTTCTTTGAAAAATTTTTAATTTCTCTGAATATTCGCTATTTTTGGCGAAATACGTAGCCTTCAGCGAGGGAAGGGAAATTAAGGTATTTATAGGAGGATTTTAAGGATGCAAAAGGCCTGAGGGTTACTTAAACAGCTTAAACTACCCTGGTCCTGTTTAGCATTGTTTCGATACACTCTCACACTACATAGTTATTGTTAAATCTAAAAGAGATCATGAAATCAGATTGTAACATGCGTGGCCAGCTTTAGACGTGAGATCATCACCCAATGTAGCCTAAACACTGAGGATCAGAGAACTGTTTTCTCATGAGTATGGACAACTTAAAGCGGAGTTCCACCCAAAAGTTGAACTTCTGCTTTAAGGGAGATGACCCCCCCCCCCCCGACATGCCATTTTTTTTGGGGGGGGGGAGCTGGGACCCTCTTTTTAGAGGGTCCCAGCTCCCACTTCCTCCTGTCGCTCCGCGGCGCTGTAAGGGAGATCACCTCTCCCCCCTCCCTCTCTGCAATCATCTGGGACACGTGATCCAGCATCGCTGGACCCTGGGACAGGTAAGTGTCTGATTATTAAAAGTCAGCAGCTGCAGTATTTGTAGCTGCTGACTTTTAATTTTTTATTTTTTTTTTTTAGGCAGAACTATGCTTTAAGGTCGTTGCAAGCTGGTAAATGCATCTTCTGTAGCGCATAATACAGAAGCAACAAATGCCCTCTAGTGGCCACATCCAATGAAACTGTGAACTCAGTAGATAGATGTGCTGTAGATATCCTACGTTTATAGTTTATAAGGCTAGCAATAGATGTTTAAATGTCTCTTTTTCAGCCCCACAGGCTGAATGAGAGAAGTCAATTCCCCCATCCACGCTAAAGAGTGTAGATAGAGGAATCTGCACTGTTGGCTGTTGTATTCAGACACCTGCAATGCCTGCAACTGAATCGGATTGGATGCTGTCACTGTTCAGCCAACAATTTTCCACCTCGCTTTTTCAGTTTTTTCATTTGACTTTTGTGGAGCTGGGAGGTACCCTCAGATCAAATATCGGCTGATTCAGCAGGAATCAGCCAAAATTTGAGCCGTATATGGTCAGTCAGTTTTGAGGCGTCAGAAGATTTTCTACCTGTGAGCATCAACTGAAAATAATATTTCAGTTTTGAGTGAGCTTACTATATAAAAGGTTCTCCTTAAAAGAGAAGTTTAGGAATAAAAAAAAAAAAAATACATACCTCTATGGCTGCATTATCGCTGTGATGCTGCAGGTTAACCAGCTCTAAGACCTATGATCTATGACCACTAAACGTGGAGTTCTCTTTCTGTTGTAAGCAGACAGCAGTAGCTGTCAGCAGTGATGTAAGTAACTCAGTTAAAATAAACGGAGTTACTTAACGCAGTTACTTTAGAGGGTAATGAGTAATCTAACTGATTACTCTTCTCCTCATGGTAACGCAGTTCCCATTACTTGGGCGGCGTTACCGCAATTACATCTACCGCCCGGGAGGCCCGCCGTGGCCGCTCTTCCTGGCCGTTCGTTCCGCTGCAGGGAGGGGGGCTTTTGCCCGCTGAGCTGAGAAGAGGCTGAGACTCAGATAGACTGTCTGGACCGCCCCATGCCGCCCCGCCCCCTTACATTCTCTCTCTCTGGATAGGCGGGGCGGCATGGGGCGGTCCAGACAGTCTCTCTGAGTCTCAGCCTCTTCTCAGCTCAGCGGGCAAAAGCCCCCCTCCCTGCAGCGGAACGAACGGCCAGGAAGAGCGGCCACGGCGGGCCTCCTGGGCGGTAGATGTAATTGCGGTAACGCTGAAAAATGAAGTCAGCTGACACCAATCGAGTGAAGGGGAGGGTCTCTCTCTCCCCATGAGGAAAGGCATCCCTGGAGGAATTCAAGTAAGTGACTGTCTGACGATTCGAATTGCAGTGCAATCAATCCATCCCAAGTCCTCCACCACCTCTGCTTCTTACTGATCCCATCCCTACCCACCCACCATCACTTCTACAACAGAGGTGATGGGGGGGGATAGGGTAGGGGGAGATCAGTGGTGGTGGGGGATGGGATCAGTAAGAGGCAGAGGTGGTGGTGGGAGAGGATAGCACCACCACCGCTGCCACCCCCCCCCCAAAGTACCACCACTGCCTGCCCCCCACCCCCCCCCCAGTACCACCGCTGCCACCCCCTCAAGTACCACCGCTGCCACCCCTGTCACAGTTACTTTTCCAATGTAGTAACCGAGTTACGAACGCAATTACTTTTTGGGAGAAGTAATTTGTAACTTAACTAATTACTTTTTTAAAGTAAGATGACCAACACTGGCTGTCAGTCACTGACTCTCTGCTCTGCCCTTCTAGCGCTCACTGGAGTGATGGATAGCAGATGGGACAGGAGCTCAGGCTGTCGACGTTGCGCTGAAAGGCTGAGCCAGCTGCCAGTCAGATATTGGGTGGATACCGACATTATTGACAAGATCCTTTCAGAGCTTGGAGCCTGGATCGGCTCTGTGAAGTCAGCTGGCAGCAGGCTTTAGCCCACTGCTAGCTGATTCCGGGGCATAGGAATGCAAAAGTAAGTGCGCTCATTTGCCAAAAAGCTTTGTCCATACTTTTATTTTAAGTCTTCCTCCTTAAAAGGCTGAAGAACGATTACCCTCTATAACTTCTATTGCAAGTTAAGTATTTCTATTGTTCCAGCGTTTGCTTATATAATGCCTGGAATGTTTTACTGTGTGACATAAATTTTTTTTGCTACATGCGACCAAGAGATTATCCAAGTGCAGATGTTTATGTCATTTTTAAGCTTATTAGTGTGTCCATGTCAAAATATTTTCACTTCAGCTACGGAAGGCATATTCCACCTAACACATACACCTAAATATAAATCATTCAATGGGGAATGATTTGTGGTTTTATTAATTAATAAGACAAAGAACATTATAAATGCACTAACCCATATCAACCAATTGGAAAGCATCTTTAGGAGATCTGAATATGTTAATCTAAAATCAATTTGGTTGCTAGAGAGTACTGTACTGTGTACATGAAATAGGCTGGAGTTCATTAGGTTATAACCCGTAGACTGGGCTTACATTGGTAATTTCTGGTAGTGCAATTGTGCTACTAAAATAACCCTAAAAATTGCCATGTTTGCCCAGCTTGTCTGCCAATGGGGCCCCAGGCGAGGCAGCAGTTTTGCACCAAAAACCCCACCCCCAGTATTGCAGGACAAGATCATCCGGTGCCAGGGGCAAAAAATGTAAAACTGTTAGTTTTTGTAGCTGGTTTCCACTATAATACCCCCCAGCACTGATGTCAGTTTCCGCAGTAATAACCACCAGCATCAGTGCCAGTTTCTGCAGTAATGACCCCCAGGATTGGCACAAGGAGCACTCCATCACTTGACATCCCACAGCCACTCTGCAAGTACAAGGTTACAAGGTGCTGTTTTGGGCAGTGTCTACACCGAGCATCTTCAACCCCCTTCAGGCAGACTTAAGTGGTAGCACTGGACTTACGCCACTCCACCTGCGCCCGCCCATTATTGAACTGTTGCGCCTGGGGCTCCTGTCCCTCCCCCCCCTTGTCCCTGCCATGCCTCCCAGTACCCTTTGTTGACATTGTTAAGGATTGTAATAGGCACATAGAAGCTTATTTACATTGTCTGCACTGGCATGGCCCCATCAACCACCAACTATTTACAAGTACATTCTCATCTCATTCTCATTCTTGTGACGTGACTGGCATATAAATAGCTTTGACCTACTGCACTGTTCCCCTGGTTTTCTTCAGGAGAATGAATATTGTTGCTGGATCCCCTGGATAATCACTTGGCTCTACACTCCTGCCTTGTAGATTATCTGGCTCTGGATAAATCGCGTTAATCAAATGGTAAAACAAGGTCACTGTTTTTATGTTTTTTAGCATTTCAGGCGCCCTAACTGTGCTTATGGTTTGTAATATTCAAATGGTTTCAGACAGCAAGCACCTCCTTCACTCCCTAAACTCTTCTCCTATTACCTCTTGGTACCATTTTAACTGTAATTGAAGGAATTGTTAATGTCTGCTTCCACTTGCCTATTATAAACCATTAGTGAGTTTAGGGTATTGCACATCTACTCTTCACCTGCATCTATCTATCTATATAAAGGAAACAAGTGTTGGTACTTGGGTAGTAGTTGAATGGTAGGGCCTAAAAATTAATTATGTTTAACGTCCCGTTGGTTACTTTATCCACCATGTCTTGTTAATTACTGTGAAAGCCAAATGCTGCTCTGTATAGTGTGGTCCTATAAAAGTGCCGGAAGAATGCTACTCAAAATGTATTACATTCACTGGGTTGATTTTTAAGGGTGCATTTTTGATGGTTCCTGAGGCCCTTTCTAACTATCCTGGATCTGTTTTGTCAAAAAGTGGCTCTTTATTAGTCACATTATTTTACAACTGTTTCCACAAAATGAAAAAGCATACTAAAAAAAATAAAGAAACAGTATGCAAATAGCAATTAAAAACACACAAAAAGAAAATAAACGCATATAAATAATAAATAAATTGGACTACATTAAATATGAAAAAAAACAACCTCTAAATAAAAAATAAAAAAATTTATCACATTTTTCTCAAGGCAGCTCAATGAGCAAAACTAAGAGTTTTCGGTGACACTTTCACAAAGGTGAAATCCATTTTTAAAATATCGCTCTACTCATCCCTAGATATCAGAATACAGTACATTTTACGTTGGTGAGGCTTTAAAAGGTTAGCTACTAAAAAAATGTCCTAAGTAGATGGAAAGGAAATCTATTAGTTTAGAAGCTATTTCCACATCCATAAATTGTCCTCTTTGACTACGGCACAATTAAATAGGTTTATGAGATTGGATAATGAAACCATGAACTACAGCGATGTAGCTGTCAAACCGGGAGACACGTCGCAGTAATTTTACGAGAAATAAAAAGCTCCAGATCACCAAAGATTACGGCAGAGATTTCAACCATTTGACTTTCTGAGCAATGAAATTCTAATAGTCATGTTTTTTTGTTTCTAAGCACAGGGACTAATGACAAATTACCTTTGGCATTGTGGAATTTGTCAGAGATAAATAAAATAAAATTCATAACCTCTGGTAAAATAAAGTTGCATTTAGTTCTCAGCCCCAAATGGCTTTCTAAAGGAAATGTATATTGATTTTATTCATCAATTATGTTTAGGGTTAAAAAATAAAAGTTCAGAAAATATTTAAGTTTATTTGTTTTAAGTCAGGTATATATGACCTATTACAGTATACATATATAAATATATATATATTGTGTATGTATTTATATATATACAATATACAGTATCTCACCAAAGTGAGTACACCCCTCACATTTTTGTAAATATTTAATTGTATCTTTTCATGTGACAACACTAAAGAAATTATACTTTGCTACAATGTAAATAATTGTATAACAGTGTAAATTTGCTGTCCCCTCAAAATAACTCAACACACAGCCATTAATGTCTAAACCGCTGGCAACAAAAGTGAAAATGTCCAAATTGGGCCACCATTATTTTCCTTAAGACTTAAGCCTCTTGGGCATGGAGTTCACCAGAGCTTCACGGGTTGCCACTGGAGTCCTCTTCCACTCCTCTATGACAACATTATGAAGCTGGTGGAAGTTAGAGACCTTGCGCTCCTTCACCTTCCATTTGAGGCCCCACAGATGCTCAATAGAGTTTAGGTCTGGAGACATGCTTGGCCAGTCCATCACCTTCACCCTCAGCTTCTCTAGCAAGGCAGTAGTCATCTTGGAGGTGTGTTTTGGAGTCATTATCATGTTGGAATACTGCCCTGCGGCCCAGTCTCCGAAGGGAGGGGATCATGCTCTGCTTCAGTATGTCACAGTACAGGGGGTCCCCGACTTACGAACGCCCGATCTACGAACATCTCCTACTTACAAACCGGCGCTGCAGGGACCCTCTGCCATTTTGCATGGAAATCGGCTGTTCTGTGCATGCGCGGCCAGACGGAGCCTCAGAAAATTACGAAAAACATCGGAAATGTCCGTAATTTGCCGCGCATGCGCAGAACGGCATTCGACGGAACATCGGAAATGTCCTTAATTGTCGTTCTGCGCATGAGCGGACCAACTTACGAAAATTTCCGAATTACAAACAGGAGAACAGTCCCTAACGGGTTCGTAACCCGAGGACCCCCTGTACATGTTGGCATTCATGGTTCCCTCAATGAACTGTAGCTCCCCAGTGCCGGCAGCACTCATGCAGCCACAGACCACGACACTCCCACCACTATGCTTGACTGTAGACAAGACACACTTGTCTTTGTATTCACCCAGTTGCCGCCACACACGCTTGACACCATCTGAACCGAATAAGTTTATCTTGGTCTCATCAGACTCATCAGACCACAGGACATGGTTTTGTGGTCCATAGACTTACACAGCGGGACTTAGCCCCGCCCAACTCGCTCTTCACTGCATTTGATTGACAGCAGAAAGAGCAGAATAGAGACAATGCTTCTTCTCGAATGCTGTGTGAAGAGGAAGTAAATGGAGAAAAGATGCAGCCATGCACAGCACTGATCTCTTCTCCCCTCTCTTACACTTTACACAGGGGAAGGGGGGCACAGGGAAATTGAAAATGTTTTATACCTTAATCCAAACATTGCATTAAGGTAAAAAAACGTTTTTAAGTTTAGTAACACTTTAAGCCAATTACACATTGGGATGGTTTATTCATTTTCATGATCTATATCAGGGGTCTCCAAATTTTCTAAACAAAGGGCCAATTTACTATCCTTCAAACTTTAGGAGAGCCAGACTGTGGCTAGTGGAAGTAAAAAGTTACCTGGTGTCAATGGGAGTAAACAGTTCCCCATCTTTGGTATTAGGGGGAGGAATAGTGCCCATCATTGGTATCAGTGATAGGAATAGTGCCCCATCATTGTTGTCAGTAGGAGAAATAGTGCTCCATCATTGGTATCAGTGGGAGGAACAGTGCCCCATTATTGGTGTCAGTGGGAGGAACAGTGCCCCATTATTGGTGTCAGTGGGAAGAATAATGCCCCATCATTTGTGTCAATGGGAGGAATAGTAGTACTTCATTTTCCCATCGCACACATTCCTGGATGTGCTCTCGGATTTGGGTGCTCCAGCAACAACCAGCTGGATACTGGTTCAAGTCACGGTGAAGATATTTGCCAGCACACCATGGAACGTCACAAATAGTGTCCAAAAGGGTGATTTATTGCATGATCACAACACAAGGATAGGCATGTGATGACGAAGGGGCCCTGCATGGTTGCGAAACGTTGCACTATCCTTGTGTTGTGATCATGCAATAAATCACCCTTTTGGACGCTATTTGTGTCGTTCCATGGTGTGCTGGCAAATATCTTCACCAATGGGAGGAATAGTGCCCCATCGTTGGTGTCAGTGGAAGGAAGAGTGCCCCATTATTGGTGTCAGTGGGAGGAACAGTGCCCCATTATTGGTGTTAGTGGGAGGAATACAGTGGCAGGAAATATGGCCTACTGTGGCTGACAGTGGGGAAATAATGCCTCAAGGGCCGGATAAAAGCCAGCAAAGGGCCACGTCTGGCCCAGTGACGCAATTTGAAGACCACTGATCTAAATAAACAGAATTACAGATTTGTCATATGGAAAATGTAAGTAAAAAAAACCTGATTCCCCCATCCAGACAAACAAAGGTAGACAGAGGAATCCCCCTCGCTGGGACTTTGTATTCTGGCAGCAGCACCTGCAGCTGTCAGAATACCTTGGTCAGTGGCTGTAGCTGATTGACTACAGCCACTGATAGAAAAAGAAAAAAAAATACCTACTTATTTCTTTGACAAAGGTCAATCAAACATTTTAATTCTGTCAAGGGGGATGGCCACACACTGATCAAAACTTGTACATTCCCTGCTGAACTGGAAACATTTTGATCCGTGTATGGCCAGTTTTGGAATTCAGTGTTCCAGATTAGAAACCAATTATAAGAACCTCCTTAAACCACAGACATCTAGAGTTTAGTGTTCTCTTTGCATTGACATGTGTGGCATCGTCATGTCAAGATCAATTAAGCTCTCTAAGGCCCTCAGAAAGTAAGTTGTGTATGTCTGACAAGGGATTTAAAAAGGTCGCCAAGTGAGTTGAAATCAGTAATTCCACTGTAAGGAAGATAATATACAAGTGGCACAGATTTCAAACAACTGCTGATTTGTCCAGGACTGGCCGACCCAGTAAATTCAACCCACTTGCTGACGATTTGATGCAAATTAATTTTTTTTCCAAGAACCCCAAAATTTTATTGTGGGGGGTCTACACTTAATTCTTGCAATTCATCTATATCAGAAAGAGAAAACACCAATTCAACCTGCATGAAAATCCTTTGTTGTCCAAAAAGAACTTCAGGGCAAGACTACAGTTTGCTATTGAACATATAGGCAAAGAACAATGTACTGAAGACTGATTAATCAAAATTGTGTGGTCAGAGAAACAGTAGACATGTTTGCTGCAAACTGAAGACAGCGTTTTAGGAGAAGAACCTCATAAAAATGGTAAATCATAGTTGTGGAGTAAAGACGGCCCTGGTGGAATTGTTATGGTGTGGAGTTGCTTTACTGCTTCAGGGCCTGGGCAACTCGCAGTGATTGCATTAACTATACATTCAGCGCCATATAAAAGTGTGCTCGAAGTGAATGTGACGTCATCTGTCCAAAAGTTGAGGCTTTACCAGAAATTATTTTTTCAACCCAATAATGATCCAAAGCACACTAGCGAATCCATCAAGAAGAAGAAATAGAAGATTATGCACCGCCCTAGTCACAGCCCTGATTTGATTCCCATTAAAATGTTGTTGAAAGATTTTGAAATGGGAAGTTCATGCAAGGAAACCCATAATCCCCTGACCCGGCTTCAAACATGTAATAGCACGGGAGACTAGAGAGCACTGGGCTCTGTTAGAAGTGCTCAAAAATTTCACTGAGTCAGATACTGGTGGGCAGTTTTACAAAATGCCTACAAGAAGTAATTTCTGCTGCAGGGCGCTTTACCAGCTTTTGATGCCAAAAGCGTAATTACAGTTTCTGTAGCACAGCATTACATCTGTTGATGTTTTCGTTGAATACATTTTTGAAAAGGAAACGTGTTCTTATTTAGGTATATATTGCATCTGTCAGAAATCATGGGGCCCCGTACAGCCTACCTGACGGTGCCCCCTTTTACACAAGCTCGACCCCACCCCTGGCCCCTCCCCTGACCCGGCTTCAAACATGTAATAGCACGGGCCATGACAGGTCCTCTTTATAGAGAGCACTGGGCTCTGTTAGACCCCATATTTCTCCTCTAGCCTCCAAAGAATCTGATCAATCTGAGAAAGCCCTGTTTTTTATTTTGCAGAAATGAGCTGTAGAGGTGCCAGGGCCCCCCTGTTGAGCTGATAGGGCTGGGCCCCGTACAGTACTGGCTGTACTGCCTTATCAGCAGCCCTGTCTGTAGGCACTGTTTGAATAATGTTTGAGGTTGCCTGTTGAAATATTTCAAAAAAGTTAATAATTTCCATGGGGTGCACCTAGCTTTTGACATGGGCAACACAGTGGCTAAGTGGTTAGCACTTCTGCCTAGTAGCATCAGGGTCAGCGGTTCAAATCCCAATCACAACACTTCCTCCTGGAGTTTGCATGTTCTCCCTGTGTATGTTTCTTCTGGGTTCCTTGGTTTCCTCCCACACTCCAAAGACATGCTATTAGGTTAATTGGCTCCTGTCTAAAATTGGCACTAGTGTATGTGAGTTAGGGATCTTAGTTTGTAAGCACCTTGTGGGCAGGGACTGATGTGAATGTATAATATATATATAAAACGCTGTGTAAATTGATGGTGCTTTATAAGCAACTCTAATAAATAAATGTTTGTAAGATGTAGCAATAATTTGTTGGACTGTTCACATACTTTTGATATGTTACGCTGCTTACACACGATCGGAAATTCGCCAGCAAAAGACAGATGAGAGCTTTTGGTCGGAAAATGCGACCGTGTGTATGCTCCATTGGACTTTTGCTGGCCGAATTCCAGCCAGCAAAAGATTGAGAGCAGGTTCTCAATTTTTCGGTCGGAAAAACTTCCGATCGGAAATTCTGATCATCTGTACCAATTCCGACGCGCAAAATTCCTACGCATGCTCGGAAACAATTCGACGCATGCTCGGAAGCATTGAACTTAATTTTCTCGGCTTGTCGTGGTGTTGTACGTCACCGCGTTCTTGACAGTCGAAAGTTCAGCAAACTTTTGTGTGACCGTGTGTATGCAAGCCAAGCTTGAACGGAATTCCGTCGGAAAAACCATCCAAGATTTTCCCGGCGGAAAATCCGCTCGTGCGTACGCGGCATAACTGTTAATTTTACTCTACATTTTTTTACTGTTAACATTTTTTTTTTATTATTGCTGTTAAAAAATCCACATTTTAGTGTTAATAATTGTAATTTTATTGTTAAATATTGTTTAATCAGCTAAATGTAGGTTATGCTGTGAGCAGTGAATTTATCAGGAAAGTGTCACAGTGTATATCTGATGACATGGGGGGCAGTAACTGCAAGCATGACTGATCTGTAGATTAATGGCCCCGGCTGTGATTTATACCCCAGCATCACTCAGGTTAAGCAATCGCAGTAAACAGAACAAACAAAGAACACAGTTTGGGGTAATTTATGATCTTCACTAGCAGTTTTGCTAGTGAAGGAAAAAGTCACACATCACCGGTTCTGTCTACCCATGGGGAGAGAGTGGCACACTCCTACTTGGCCTTTGGGACTGCAAAACAAACAGTGCTTTTCCTCTTGTCTTGTCTTGATGCAGATAGTGTCTTTTTAATTAATACAGTACATTTCAATTGCAACGGACCAGTAAAGTTTAAAAAATGATTTACAGTTACTAAAAGTTTTTTTTTTTTTAAAACAGATTATTTATTTATTTGTTTTTTTAATCATTTTTGGAACTTTGAAAAGTGTTGGAAATGGTTAAAACCCATTTCATTTTGTCATTGTCCTGTACTTGGAAAAACGCAATAGAAAGTTAAAGGAAATCTTTAGAAAGTGAAGGGACATCCCCTCTTATGCCCCGTACACATGTCGGATATTCCGATGGAGAAAGTCCGATCGTATTATGTTGTCAGAAAATCCGATCGTGTGTGGGCCCTAGCGGGCTTTTTCCGTCTGAATTTCCGACGGAAAAAATTTGAGAGCAGGATCTAAAATTTTCCGACAACAAAATCCGATCAGACTTTTTCTGATCGTGTGTAGAGAATTCCGACGCACAAAGTGCCACGCATGCTCAGAAGAAATTTGGAGACGAAAGCTATTGGCTACTGGCCTCTACGTAGTCCCGTCGTATGTTTTATACGTCACCTCGTTCGGAATGATCAGATTTTCTGACAACTTTGTCCGACCGTGTGTGTGCAACACAAGTTTCGGACAAAATCTGTCTGATTTTGCGGTCGAATTGTCCGACCGTGTGTACGGGGCATTAGACATTTGCAGTTGTAATAGGTGTCCCCATTGGAAGATTTGCAATTGTCCCCACAGGAAGGTTTCCCCTCTATTCCTGTTTTAGTAAAAGATGTAAATGTTTGGATTTTCCACCCCTTTCCGTCCAACTGACAGTGGTCACCAGGACTAGATGGCAAATGTTTCCATCAGGCATGCACACGTCTTCAACAACCTGACAAAGGTTCTAGCATTTCACAATCGGAAAATTAAAAAAGGCTTTAGATATACTTTACTGTCCATTATTTAAACCTCAGGTTACCCTGATTGGATCAGGACACTCTTGATTGCAGTGAGGATCTAAATATGTTGGTACATCTTGATGACCTTAGGACTAGTATACAGAGGCATTTTAGATTAAATTCCATGCATTTACCATGTGCATGTCACACATTCACAACAATCTATATAGAAGAATAAAAATAAAGCACAAACTGGTCTCTAGCTGATGGTAGCAGATCTAAAAATCAAACAAAAAACATTTTTTTTTGTGCATAGTTCTTTTTTTTAATTAATTAGCCCAGCACAGGAGAACGAGAGGAGATGATTGGTGAATGGTTCCCTTAAAGTTTATTTCTATCTTAGAGTATAGAAGGTTAACATTCCTGGTGGCCTTTTACTACTGTTCATGGCTCTGTTAGAGAGATTTTCTCATATTGATGGTCAAAATGTAACATCATAGATTCATTTCCACATTGAAATATCTTGACATTTGTAAACCTACTTTGTGAAGATCCCCACATATTTACTTTTTTGAATTCTGTGACACATATTTACTATGCTCCGTGAGTAGGCACTGCTTTGTCACCCAAAGAGCATGCCTTCTGAACTACAAAGATGCTGAGCGAAGGAGTTTCAGGAGGGCGGAGTCAGTACAGGAATCACAGCTTGCAGGCAGCAAGGTACCATGGGATATGTAGTCCTTAGAAATTGAAAGGTGCCAGCTCCTTAACAACCAATGACTCATCCCTGCTGCTGGCAAAATAGATTACTCCACACAAACAACATGGATGGATGAATCCACCCCGCTGGGACATTGTATTCTGACATCAGGACTTGCCGTTGATCGACAAAGGTTTACCAGCATGTCCCTTCAACAAGAATCGATAAGGGATGGTCACACACTGATTAACTATTGATCCGTCTATGGCCAGCTTAAAGCGGAGGTTCACACAAAAAAGGAACCTCCGCTTTTCAGGAACCCTCCCCCCTCCGGTGTCACATTTGGCAACTTTCAGGGGGGAGGGGGGTGCAGATACCTGTATAATACAGGTATTTGCACCCACTTACGAGCATAGCTATCCACAGAATCTGCGGGTAATAATTACTATCAATAAACTGTTTAAAATTGTTATACAAAATATATATATTTGAAATCAAGGACTGCTCAGATGTGATAGGGAGAAAATGCTTAGGGTAACTAGCTGCCCACATTCCAAATTCCCCAGCTGCAGTGGGGACATGGACATAAGGGGGAGATAGAGAACAGCAGAATAAACCAGGTTTTTTTCAGAGAATAGAAAACCCCATAGTGACCGACAGGGCGGACTGGCCTACCATGATAGTGGGAAATCTCCCGGTAGGCCGCCTGCCCTGGGGCCACTTTCAGCTGTGGCTGCGACTGACCTGTATTCTGGAAAGCAATGGCGATCTGCCTCTAGAGGTCTAACAGCAGCCTGCCGTGTTTGGGAGTCGTTGCCATTTTGCTGTAGCTGCCGGCTCACTGTCGAAAGAAACCCGACAGTTTCTGCGGCTGTGGAGGCTCTCGTCAGCGGCGATGCAGCATGGCGAGGATCTTCAGAGGCCTGCAGGGCTCATGGGAATGTGGTGCAAGAGTGTGGGCGGCTTTGGTTAAGGGCTCAATTCCCGGCAGGCATCTTGGTGGGTAGTCGCCACGCTCCCCCTTCTGGGAACTATTGAAGGAGCACGGAATTCAAACTCAAATTGGGTCTTTAAAATCAGTAAACAGACATTTTCTTCTAGGAGGATTAAAGAAACAAAAAACAACCACGTCTCCTAAAATGCTACCAGATGTCCTTACCTACCCTAGGGAGAATAACTAAAGAAGCTATACCTTCATGGACTTTCAATGCTTAGCCACTTAATATATTAAAATAAATGCATATTAGCATATACAGTACATAATAAGTATGCACCTATGACCCCCTCTTGTACCATGTCTGCACAGCCTTTGACCACCTTCCTATACCACATCCGCACAGCCTATGACCACCTCCTGTACCATGTCCGCACAGCCTCTGACATCTTCTGTACCATGACTGCACAGCCAGCTCCTGTACCATGTCCGTACTTTTACCACTTGTAACCAGAATTTGTATCTCACAAAAGTGAGTACACTCTCACATTTTTGTAAATATTTTATTATATTTTTTCATCTGACAACACTGAAGAAATGACACTTTTCTACAATGTAAAGTAGTGAGTGTACAGCTTGTATAACAGTGTAAATTTTCTGTCCCCTCAAAATAACTCAACATACAGCCATTGATGTCTAAACCGCTGGCAACAAAAGTGAGTACACCCCTAAGTGAAAATGTCAAAATTGGGCCCAAAGTGGCAATATTTTCTGTGGCCACCATTATTTTCCAGCACTGCCTTAACCCTCTTGGGCATGGAGTTCACCAGAGCTTCATAGGTTGCCACTGGAGTCCTCTTCCACTCCTCCAGGATGACATCACGGAGCTGGTGGATGTTAGAGACCTTGCGCTCCTCCACCTTCCGTTTGAGGATGCCCCACAGATGCTCAATAGGGTTTAGGTCTGGAGACATGCTTGGCCAGTCCATCACCTTTACCCTCAGCATTTTTAGCAAGGCAGTGGTCGTCTTGGAGGTGTGTTTGGGGTCCTTATCATGTTGGAATACTGCCCTGCGGCCCAGTCTCCGAAGGGAGGGGCTCATGCTCTTCTGCAGTATGTCATTATGTCAGTATATGTTGGCATTCATGTTTCCCTCAATGAACTGTAGCTCCCCAGTGCCGGAAGCACTCATGCAGCCCCAGACCATGACACTCCCACCACCATGCTTGACTGTAGGCAAGACACACTTGTCTTTGTACTCCTCACCTGCCGCCACATCATCTGAACCAAATAAGTTTATATTGGTCTCCTCAGACCACAGAACATGGTTCCAGTAATCTATGTCCTTAGTCTGCTTGTGTTCAGCAACCTGTTTGCAGGCTTTTTTACATCATCTTTAGAAAAGGCTTCCTTCTGGGATGACAGCCATGCAGACCAATTTCATGCATTGTGCGGTGTATGGTCTGAGCACTGACAGGCTGACCCCCCACCCCTTCAACCTCTGCAGCAATGCTGGCAGCACTCATCCGTCTATTTCCCAAAGACAACCTTTGGATATGACGCTGAGTACGTGCATTCAACTTCTTTGGTTGACCATGGCGTGGCCTGTTCTGAGTGGATCCTGTCCTGCTAAACCGCTGTATGGTCTTGGCAACCATGCTGCAGCTCAATTTCAGGATCTTGCCAATCTTCTTATAGCCTAGGCCATCTTTATGTAGAGCAACAATAATTTTTTAGATCCTCAGAGAGTTCTTTGCCATGAGGTGCCATGTTGAACTTCCAGTGACCAGTATGAGAGAGTGAGAGCGATAACACCAAATTTACCACACCTGCTCCCCATTCACACCTGAGACCTTGTAAAACGAATGAGTCACATGACACCGGGGAGGAAAAATGGCTAATTGGGCCCAATTTGCACATTTTCACTTAGGGGTGTACTCACTTTTGTTGCCAGCGGTTTAGACATTAATGGCTGCGTGTTGAGTTATTTTGAGGGGACAGCAAATTTACACTGTTATACAAGCTGTACACTCACTACTTTACATTGTAGCAAAGTGTAATTTCTTCAGTGTTGTCACATGAAAAGATATAATAAAATATTTACAAAAATGTGAGGGGTGTACTCACTTTTGTGAGATACTGTATATATAAAGCCCTATGTGCTTTCATATCTGTCATGTCTATATATAATACACTCTTAAAATGTGCTTTAAAATGCATGGTTTTCCCTTTTATGAACAAGAAAGTAATGATGTTATGGTGTTGGGCTGGCATAAAAATGCTATTGGGCTGATATGAAATTATTTCCAGGGCTGTTTTTTTTCCCAGTCCGGCCCTTGTGACCAAGTGAGTATGAACAGCATGTAATATAGTATTTATTGATGGTTTTTAATGATGCGGGTTTAATGATACTTTAAAGACTAACACTGGGCTGATATTTTTGTCCTAACAGGGGGAGAAAAAAAGTGATAAGGTTGAACACCTATCCCTGAGTGATTATCCTTAAAAATAATAACAAGATTGAAGACTAAAGCCTGGTACACACTAGTTTTTTTTCTGTGGGTTTCACAAAAAAAAAAACTGAAAGCTCTGGTCAGGAGCCGCTGTACTAACCATGCAAGGTTAGTCCAGTGATCTCCCCCGCTGAGCTGTTGTGTTCTGACAGGAGGACAGCCCCCCAGCCAGAACTCTCTGATCAGCACTCTCAGCCATTGGTGAGTTGGTCGGCTGCTGGTTTTCCAGCATGCACATCTGACAGAAGCTGGCCATCCGACATACACACGGGCAGAATGTCGACCAGTATCTCCCGACATTCTGCCCGTGTACGGGGCTTCAGACCGGCCATACACAGAGCGAAATTTTGCTTGATTTCCCCATCAACACAGACAGTGTTGATGTGGTAATGCCTCTTGCTGGGCCATTGTCTTCTCCTGGAGGGGGGTGCCATCCCCGCCAGGAGAGGACAGTGATTATTTCTATAAAAGTCGATAGCGATAATTGCAAAAGAATCCAGCTCAACTTGGTACATTCAGCCTACCCATTAACGGTTTGAATCTTGGTCGGTTCCTGCTGAACTGGCCAAGATTCGAACCGTGTATGGCCAGCCTAAGATTCTTACACATGCCCCCTCCTAACTGATTTAAGTAAACCTGTTACAGGTTTTAAGATAAAGTCAAACTCTCAGAGCTTCCTCCATTGCCTCTAATTTAAAACAACACAGTTTAATATACATACCTTTTTTTTCAGGTGTCTTCTCAGCAAATAGGAGAAGGTAACTGTTATGCCGCGTACACATGAAGGGACTATCCCGCGGGATTGTCCGCTGGACTCGAGTCCACCGGACAATCCCCTCGTGTGTGGGCGCCGGCGGACTTTTTGGCGCCAAAAGTCCAGCGGACTAGGTTTTAAGTTTTGTTTTAAAATTATCCGCTGGACTTGGCAGTCCGGCGGACAATCCCGTCGTTAGTAGGCTAATCCGCCGGACTTTTGAAATGAACGGACTTGCCGCTCATTGGAAAGTCCGTTCATTTAGCACGTGACTTCAGGTAGACGGAGCTAGCGAAGGCAGTGAATGCCGCCGCGCTAGCCCCGTCACCTGGCATGTATTTAAAGGGAATCCCGAAAAAACGGCGTGGGTGTCCCCCCCAAATCCATCTCAGACCCTTATCCGAGCACGCAGCCCGGCAGGCCAGGAAAGGGGTGGGGACAAGCGAGCGCCCCCCCCCCTCCTGAGCTGTACCAGGCCGCGTGCCCTCAACATGGGGGGTGCCCTGGGGAAAGGGGGGCCGTGCGCCCCCCCCACCCCAAAGCACCTTGTCCCCATGTTGATGAGATCCCGGCCCCCCACCCTATGTGAATGAGTATGGGGTACGATGTACCCCTACCCATTCACCTAAGGTGTAAAATGTAAAGAAAAAAAACACACAATTTTGAAAAAATATTTTATTGCACTGCTCCGGGGGTCTTCTTCCGTCTTGGGGGGTCTTCTCGCTGGACTCCTCCGGCATTTACCTAGCTCTTTTACCGAGCTACCTTCTTCGTCGTCGACGCCGTCGTCTGGGGGTCTCGATCCGCCTTCGGGGGTCTTCCGGGGTCTTCCGGGGTCTCTTCTGTTCTTGCTGCGGTCATCGTTTTCCGCGCCGCCGGCGCCGCCTTATTCTTCTTCTTCCGATGTTGACCCGTCGCTGTCTCTGGCCGGAATGCCAGAGCCGCGCTGTGCTGGGACTTAAAGAGGGACAAGGGGACAGGGTCACATGCTCATGTCACATGGTGACCCCGCCCCCTGTGATGTCACAGTCCCAGCATCCTCCGGGACTGTGACATCACAAGGGGGCGGGGTCACCATGTGACATGAGCATGTGACCCTGTCCCCTTGTCCCTATATAAGTCCCAGCACAGCGCGGCTCTGGCATTCCGGCCAGAGACAGCGACGGGTCAACATCGGAAGAAGAAGAAGAAGGCGGCGCCGGCGCCGGCGGCGCGGAAAATGACGACCGCGGCAAGAACAGAAGAGACCCCCGGAGCAGTGCAATAAAATATTTTTTCAAAATTGGGTGTTTTTTTTCTTTATATTTTACACCTTAGGTGATGTCAGGGCCCCACTCGCGATGTGCGGTCGAATCGGCATGCGCGCATGCGCACACGCACCGCTGATTCGTCCGGGCGTCGAAACGGGGGTGCGCTCCGGCGGACTCCTCAGGCGCGCGCGCGTGCGCGGCGAGCGCGGGCGCGCGCATCGCGGGCGCACACGTGACGCGCTGGCGCTGTTTGGCGCCAGTGTCCCTTTAAAAAGAGTGGCAGTTGCACTGTACTGGTGCTGTTCGTCTGCAGTCTTACCCCTGTGAAACCTGTCTCTGTCTGAACCCTCCTGAAAACCTGACCCGGCTTCCGTTTGACTCTGCTGCCTTCTCCACCCCTGACCCCGGCTTGTTGATTCTGCTTGATTGATACTGAACGCTGACCTCCTGCCTGTTTGACTTCTCTTCTGCCTGAACCCACTTACCTGCCTGCCAAGTGTACCAGACCCGGCCTGCCTGACTACCCCTCTGCCTGCTTCTCCACATGCTGCACATCCCCAGGGTCGCTGACGTCATCTCGGGGGCATCCTGTATCCGGACCCTGCTCCGTTGCCTACCAGTCTCAGCTCCTTCAGCTTCCAGAGGAGTGTTATCGGCCAGCTACACCTGCCACCGCATCCAGTCCAGGCACTCCTACCCCGCTGTGCTCACGGGACCACTGTCTCCACTTCAGTGGGCCCTGAACCAGAGCCGTAAGAGAGGCCCTCTCCCAGCAAAGTCAGGCTCACCACTCAGGTACCTAACAGTACGAACAGCCATGACTGAGCCTGCGGGAGAAGCCTCTACCATGAGGGAGATCTGCTCCCATCTAGCAGCCCTCACCCAGGCGGTGCAATCCCTTCAAGACGGATATACTAGACTAGAAGGACGAGTGCAGCAACTTGCTGGTCCCGACGTCGCAGCCCCTGAGCCTCCTCAGCCTTCTGCACCACCTGCTACTCCTCCACCTGCAGTGGTAATGCTGCCTCCAGAACCACGAGTGCCTGTTCCAGATCGGTTCTCCGGTGATCGCTCCAAGTTCCGGGTCTTCCGCAACGCCTGTCAGTTGTATTTCGCCCTACAACCCAGAACTTTCTCCCTAGAGGCCACCAAAGTGGGGTTTGTGATCTCACTACTGCAGGGCGAACCTCAGATCTGGGCACACCGTCTGTTGGAGGGAGAGAGCATGTTGACCCAGTCCCTCTCATCCTTTCTGGAGGCTATGGCGCAACTCTACGAGGACCCCCAGTTAACCACCACAGCCGAATCTGCTCTGTCTGCGCTCCAGCAGGGCCGCAGAACGGCCGAGGACTATGTGACAGACTTTAGACGTTGGAGCGCAGACACCCAATGGAATGACTCTGCACTGAGGCATCAGTTCCGCACGGGCCTCTCTGAAGGCCTAAAAGACGAACTTGCCCGCGTGGGCACCCCTGACACTCTGGAGGGCCTAATAAACCTGAGTATTCAGATTGACCGTCGGCTCCGGGAGCGCAGAGTTGAGAGATCTGCTCAAGTCCACCGCCCGGCCTGGATGACTGCAAGAGCCCCATTGCCGGCCACCCGCTACCTGCCCGCTCAACCAGTGGGTCCTACCCATTCTTCTCTTGACGCCGGCGAGCCGATGCAACTTGGTCTCATGCGACCTACTCTGACTCCGGAGGAACGAGCCAGGCGTCGGCAACTGAACTTGTGCCTGTATTGCGGTGGGTCTGGACACTTTGTGAACCGATGCCCAAGTAAGACACGTAAGTGCCTTTCATCTGTGTCAGCCAACCTTGTACCCTTGCCAGTCCATGCCACCCACATCTCTTTATCCATGTCGTTTCAGTTCCTGGGAAAGACGGTTCTCACCAGCGCTATCCTTGACTCTGGAGCTTGCAGCTGTTTCATCGATGCCACTTTTGCCAGCCAGCACGACATTCCTCTCCAGAAAAAGGCTCACGGACTATCCGTCTTTTTGGCCGACGGTTCCCGCATTAGATCGGGCCAGGTTGTTCAAGAGACCCAACCTCTGCTCACCACCTCTTCCCTTCACCACAAGGAACTATTAACCTTGGACGTAATCTCTTCCCCTTTGTTTCCGGTAATCCTGGGCATTCCCTGGCTGCAGGCCCACGACCCAACCATCAGTTGGTCCACGGGGAAGGTCAAGTTCCAGTCTCCCTACTGCTTGGAGCACTGCCTACATGAAGTTTCGGCACCACCCACTACGCTTCTTTGTCTGGACTCGGATGTTAACCTTGATCAAGTAGTGCCGGAACCCTACCATGAATTCCTGGACGTTTTTAGCAAACGAGGGGCGGATTCTCTACCTCCACACCGCACCTACGATTGCCCTATTGAACTTTTGCCGGGAGCTGAGATTCCATTTGGGCGTATCTTCCCCCTTTCTGAGAAGGAACAAGAGGCCCTGAAGGCCTACATTTCGGAGAATCTGAAGAAGGGGTTCATACGTCACTCCACTTCTCCTGCCAGGGCCGGCATATTCTTTGTGACCAAGAAAGACCAGTCCCTCCGACCCTGTGTAGATTATCGGGAACTAAATAAAATTACGATCAAAAACCGATATCCTCTACCCTTAATCCCTGAACTGTTCCAAAAGCTAAGAGCGGCCACCATATTCTCTAAACTGGACTTAAGGGGGGCCTACAACCTGGTCCGCATCCGACCAGGCGACGAGTGGAAGACTGCTTTTCGCACCCGCTTCGGGCATTACGAATACCTGGTCCTGCCCTTTGGCCTCTGTAATGCCCCGGCCACCTTCCAGCACCTCATAAATGAGGTCTTCAGAGACTTCCTGGACATTTTTGTCATTGTATACCTGGATGACATCCTGATCTTTTCCAGGACGCTTGAGCAACATCGGGGTCATGTGGGCCGAGTCTTGCTCCGTCTCCGTCAACACGGATTATACGCCAAAGCAGAGAAATGCACCTTCGAGCAGCAGAGCATCAATTTCCTGGGACTTGAGATCTCCCCAGCAGGCATTGAGATGGACCCACAAAAAGTAGCTGCTGTACTAGACTGGCCGGCCCCCTCTGACAAAAAGGGTGTGCAGCGTTTTGTCGGATTTGCGAACTTTTACAGGAAGTTCCTCAAGGGGTTCTCAGCCATCATTTCACCAATCACGCAGCTAACAAGGCAGAACGCACGGTTTCATTGGGGTCCAGAAGCTCAGGAGGCATTTGAAAAACTTAAGGGGCGATTCACATCCGCTCCCATCCTCAGTCACCCTGACCCATCTCTCCCATACATCCTGGAAGTAGATGCCTCCGAGGTAGCAGTGGGAGCCGTGGTCTCCCAACGCCAGGGCAATAACGACCTAATGCACCCTGTGGGCTTCTTTTCCCGGAAACTCTCCCCTGCTGAAAGGAACTATGACGTGGGAGACCGAGAACTGCTAGCCATTAAATCAGCATTGGAGGAATGGCGGTACTTGCTGGAGGGGGCAGTTCATCCTGTGTTAATATACACAGACCACAAAAATCTCGAATATCTGAGGACGGCGAAACGCTTAAGACCACGACAAGCCCGCTGGGCCCTGTTCTTCTCTCGTTTCAACTTCCACATTACCTACCGGCCTGGATCTAAGAATGTGAAGCCTGACGCCCTCTCCCGCACGTATGACTGCCCTAAAGACCCTACACCTCCGGATACCATCCTTCCCGCAAGCAGTTTCCTCTTGTTACAACCAGATTTACTGTCCCAGATCAGGGAGGCATCCCTGAACCCGCTCCTTCCCCCGGGTCTGGCATTAACCCCAAGGGAGGGATTGCTGTGGAAGGATAGCCAGGTGTTTGTCCCCGAACCCGTTCGGGTTAAAGTATTGGCCCTCCTCCACGATCATCCACTAGCAGGACACTTTGGGGCCCGTAAGACCCTTGACCTGGTGCAGCGCACCTTCTGGTGGCCTGGTCTAAAGGAATTCTGTTCCAAGTACGTTAGCTCCTGCCCAGTATGTTCCCGGAGCAAGACCACTAGGGGCCGAGCCTGGGGCCTACTTAAGCCGCTTCCTGCACCCGACCGTCCCTGGCGTATGATTACGATGGACTTCATTGTCGAGTTGCCACCCTCTGAAGGCCACACGGCCATCTTTGTAGTCGTTGATCGACTCTCAAAAATGGCCCACTTTCTGCCCCTAAGGGGAACTCCATCCGCAGCAGAGACGGCCCGTGTATTTATTCGAGAGATCATTAGGTTACACGGGGTACCCAAGAACATAGTTTCGGACAGGGGAGTCCAGTTCACCTCTCGGTTCTGGAGGGCACTATGTGAGAGCTTGAAAATCGAGCTGGCCCTATCCTCGGCTTACCACCCACAGACCAATGGGCAGACTGAGCGCACGAACCAGACCCTTGAACAATATATTAGGTGTTTCACTTCATTCGTGCAGGACGATTGGGTGTCTCTACTGCCCTTAGCGGAATGCCAGCCAACAATGCCAGCCACTCAACCACGGGGCAGTCCCCGTTCTTTGCTAATTATGGGTTCCACTTAACCTTTCTCCCCGATTTTCTTGCAGAATCCTCTGTTCCAGCAGTCCAGGACACGGTGACCTTCCTTAGCCGCAACAATCAGGTTCTTCAGGATGCCATAACCAAGGCCCAGGCGGACAGTAAGAAGGCCTTTGACCAAAAGAGGAGAGGAGAACTAAATCTGCAAGTCGGGGATCAGGTATGGCTTTCTTCTTCTAATTTAAAGTTAGCCTGCCCATCTAAGAAGTTGGCACCCAAGTTCCTGGGCCCTTTTCCTGTAAAGAGGAGGATCAATGAGGTGTCCTATGAACTATCCCTGCCTGACACCATGAAGGTACACCCCGTATTTCATGTCTCCTTATTGAAACCCTCGGTGCCCGATCCCTTCCCCAATAGGGAGTCCGGGCCTCCTGACCCTGTCCTAGTGGATGGAAACGAGGAGTACGAGGTGGAGGTTGTCCTAGATTGCAGAAGGCGACAAGGGCAAAGACAATTTCTAATCAAATGGAAAGGCTACGGTCCGGAAAGTAACTCCTGGGAACCCGAGGACAACATACATGCCAAGAGACTAATTCGTGCCTTTTTCATCTCGCACCCCGAAAAGGATGACCAATTGGGCACCCGGAGGTTGCCCCTTGTGGGGGGGCAATGTCAGGGCCCCACTCGCGATGTGCGGTCGAATCGGCATGCGCGCATGCGCACACGCACCGCTGATTCGTCCGGGCGTCGAAACGGGGGTGCGCTCCGGCGGACTCCTCAGGCGCGCGCGCGTGCGCGGCGAGCGCGGGCGCGCGCATCGCGGGCGCACACGTGACGCGCTGGCGCTGTTTGGCGCCAGTGTCCCTTTAAAAAGAGTGGCAGTTGCACTGTACTGGTGCTGTTCGTCTGCAGTCTTACCCCTGTGAAACCTGTCTCTGTCTGAACCCTCCTGAAAACCTGACCCGGCTTCCGTTTGACTCTGCTGCCTTCTCCACCCCTGACCCCGGCTTGTTGATTCTGCTTGATTGATACTGAACGCTGACCTCCTGCCTGTTTGACTTCTCTTCTGCCTGAACCCACTTACCTGCCTGCCAAGTGTACCAGACCCGGCCTGCCTGACTACCCCTCTGCCTGCTTCTCCACATGCTGCACATCCCCAGGGTCGCTGACGTCATCTCGGGGGCATCCTGTATCCGGACCCTGCTCCGTTGCCTACCAGTCTCAGCTCCTTCAGCTTCCAGAGGAGTGTTATCGGCCAGCTACACCTGCCACCGCATCCAGTCCAGGCACTCCTACCCCGCTGTGCTCACGGGACCACTGTCTCCACTTCAGTGGGCCCTGAACCAGAGCCGTAAGAGAGGCCCTCTCCCAGCAAAGTCAGGCTCACCACTCAGGTACCTAACAACCAACGGCCAGGGTTGTCGGGAAGAGGCCCTTGTCCTCATCAACATGGGGACAAGGTGCTTTGGGGTGGGGGAGCCGCACGGCCCCCCTTTCCCCAGGGCACCCCCCATGTTGAGGGCACGCGGCCTGGTACGGCTCAGGAGGGGGGCGCTCGCTCGTCCTCACCCCTTTCCTGGCCTGCCGGGCTGCGTGCTCGGATAAGGGTCTGAGATGGATTTGGGGGGACCCTTTAAATCCATGCCAGGTGACGGGGCTAGCGCGGCGGCATTCACTGCCTTCGCTAGCTCCGTCTACCTGCAGTTACGTTCTAAATGAACGGACTGCTCCGTGTGTGGGCAAGTCCGTTCATTTTCAAAAGTCCCGCGGACTTTTTCCCCGCGGATTGTCCGCCGGAGAAGTTCGGGCGTGTGTGGGCAAGTCACACGCTCAGAAGTCCGGGCGTGTGTGGGCAAGTTCCCCCTCGGAAAGTCCGGCGGATTGTCCGCCGGACTAGGTCCGGCGGACAAAGTCCGAACGTGTGTACGCGGCATTAGGGTTTACATAATCTCAGAGATAGGATGCAGATTTTATTAAACATCAGAGCATCCTCCATACCAACACTGAGCCCTGAATCCACATTTAGCATCAAGCAAATACCCACAGGTTTTGTTTTATTTTTTACTCCATATTTCTTCCAGTTTCTCCAGCAGACCTTACCTCGACCTGTTCTCCACTGACATTTAATGCACATATTTATCCAATTCAGAAGCAGCAAGTGGAGCACTTTCACGTTAACCTGTCTGGAATTCAGGAGAGATGCCAAAAGCGACGAGCTAATGAACGTTTAAAAGCTGGCCTGCTCCCTCAGCCCTCCACCCCATCTGCTGGGCTTGACTCCATCCGCCTGGGTCATTTCCACAAGGAGCTGGTGCTAATGAGGCCTCATTTTGCCCGGCTCTATACTTAGGTGCTCAGCTGTTTCTCATTGGAAGCAATGAGAATGGACTGAAAGTTTTTTTTTTTTTTTTCCTTGTGCAGCTGCATGAGAAATATACCTCATACGCTATAATTTCACTTTATGAGAGACAGGCACATTTCTTAGTAGTTTTATGTCTCCTCTCCTGATTAGATGAAAATAGGCAGCATCTTCCATCCTTGTTTTGTGAAGGAGCAGAATTATTACAGGTTTGCAGTTGTGTATTTGCTGTGTGCTATGTTTCACTTGAAGGATCAGAGCCACGGTTGGTGAGGTACAGCACAGTATGTGGGCCCTTCCACAGTTCTGGTACTTGGAAACCTTAATACAAAGTAACATAAATAAACTGCTGTGGTCTGCCATGATAGGGAACAAAGGTTTTTGCCCTAGGTATGTGCTGAGACTGGGCTGGGCAAGGCTTCCAAGCAGAGCCCAATATGTCTGATGTGAACCAGCCCTTACTAATTACAGTACATGGCCGAAACTGCGTGGACACCTACCGTCGCACATACATTATACAGTGGAACCTCTGATTGCGAGTAACGTGGCTAACAAGCGCTTCGCAATACGAGCTATTATTTTTTTTTTTAAATCTTGACTTGCGAGTGTTGTCTCGCCGGTGACACTCAGAGCTGCTCGGAAGAACTCGCAGACACTCGCAAACATTTGGAAATACTCTGTTCCCGAGTGTTTCCGAGCCTTTCCGAGTGCATCCGAGCGGTCTCCGAGTATTTTCAAGTCTCTCTGGTGCCCCCCACCTCTGGCCACCTGCGGTATTGCATGCAATAGAAGTCAATGTGGAACGAATTATCTTCGTTTCCATTGACTTCTATGGGGAAACTCGCTTTGATATGCGAGTGCTTTGGATTACAAGCATTCTCCTGGAACTGATTATGCTCATAATCCAAGGTTCCACTGTATATGTAAAAGTGTGTGCACAACCCTCCAAATATCATTAAAGGGTACTGGTATTGATACAGCATACAAAGACATTATAGACAAATGCACTTCCAACCTTGTAGCAACAATTTGGGTAAGATGCTTTTCTGTTATGACCTTATGCACAAAGCCATTTCCATAAAGACATGTTTGATGAATTTGTCATGGAGGAACTTAAGTGGAGCGCATAATGCCCTGACCTCAAGCCTACTGAACACTTTTGGGATAAATTGGAATGCCGATTATTTGCAAGGTCTTCTCATTCAACTATGGTACTTGACCTCACGACAGTGTTATTTTGATGCTGAAAATTTTTTCATGACTAAAATTGAATGTGTTAAAAGTGGTTCTAAAGACTCAAGATTTTTTACCTTCATGCATTCTATGCATGAATCCAAAAAAACCTTCTGTGTGCAGCAGCCCCCCCCCCCCCCCCTAACACTTACCCATGGTGATCCAACGATGTGCACAAGAGCTACAAGACGAACTCCCCCCTCCTCATTGGCTGGGTCATTGGCTCCCACTGCTGTCAATCACAGTTAGTGAGCCAATAGAGACAGGGTCAGGGGATTCTGTGTCTGAATGGACACACAGAGCAGTGGCTCAGGAGCGAGCTAGCTTGGGTGCCCCCCAAGCGTGCTGTTTGCTCTGGGGGCACTTGGCAGGATGGAGGGGCCAGGAGTGCCAGCTCTGGAACCGAGAAGAGGAGGATCCAGGCTGCTCTGTGCAAAACCACTACACAGAGCAGGTAAGTATAACATGTTTATTTATTTATTTTTGCTAAACTTGCCTTTAATATCACTTTAATTAAATTGTAATGCATTATTTAAGCACTTCTCTAGAATTTCCAAACTCATTATATACTCCGGGAGTAAAAATCGAATAACATGTTATTATTTATAGTATTAAAGAGGAAGTAAAGCCTCCTCCAAAAAAAAAAAACGGAACCTGCAAGGCAAAGGCATAATGAGCTAGTATGCATAGCATACTAGCTCATTATGAATAACTTACCTGAGAACGAAGCCCCCGAAGCGACCCTCATCCACGACCTTCTGCGCCGCCATCAAGCCCGGAGTGACTTCCGGGTCTCGCTGCTCCAGCGCTGTCATTAGCTGGAGCGACGATGACGTCACTCCCGCGCATGCGCACGAAAGCGGCATATGGCCGTGATCTCGGCATGCGCAGTGCGCTGCTGTCTACGGCGCATGCGCCGTAGACAGCGATGCCTGTTTTTTTTTCTAAATATCTCCTATGTAGGTTTAGGAGATATTTATTGGACCTACAGGTAAGCCTTAATCTAGGCTTACCTGTAGGTCAAAGTGGTTTGTAAGGGTTTACAACCACTTTAAGGTTTGAACATGCACTACAGACACAGGTTTGGCAGTTGTGCTATATGTCTTTATAAACAAAAATTTGCTTTTTGACAAACAGAAGTGCAACATATAAAAGAAAAACAAAAAACTGTAAACTCTATTGGCTGTAATGTCAGACTGCAAGTGGGTATGGGGAAGTAAATGGGAGTGAGGGTGTGCACAGGGCAGGGTGCAGTATAGACAGACACGAATCTGAGTTCCTCTTCTGTGGTTTACAGGGCATTGTTCCAGAACTCCCAGGCAGCAGCCAGGCAGACAGCGGGAGCCTGCAACTCTCAGCCAATACAGCTTGCCGATAGTGTCAGGGGGCTGGGGCTTTAACAGACAGGCGGAGCTCTGAGAAAAGCGGAAGTTCAGGTGGGTACTGGAATATTTAGTCGACTAAAACAAAAACAATTCAGATGACTAAAATATGACTAAAACTATAATGGCATTTTAGTAAAAAGACCATGACTAAAACTAAATAAAAATTTGATGTCAAAATTAACAGTGCCTCACAAACGCTCTTTTGATGGCATGAGGAGAGTGGGTGTAAATCTTAATTTTAATGCCCATATTTTTGCAAGTTGATGTCCAGTTGATGTGATGGTCAGAGTTACAAAACTTAGGGGATATATTTTTCATTTATAGATATATATGCAAAAAAGGCCTGTTCTAGACATTTTTTTGGTGATGTCTCTGTTGATGCAATGAATGCAAAGTATTATTGAATCGTAGTAAAAGCTTAGCCAGGCCGATATTTCTACCTCTGTTAGGCCACCACTTACTCAAAAATAAATAAAGCTACCTGTAAAAATAAAATAATAATACTTAAAGCTGAACTCTTCATCTTCCACAGTTATGAAGGCTCCTCTCCATTATGGTAACTGCTTATTCTTAGCATGGGAAAGACACATATTGGGAGAGATAGTGGTGCTGCACACCCCAAATAATACAATGTTGGAAGATGATCCCCTACATCCCACTAGGACGGTCAGACTTTCTCCAACATCCCCGAAATTCGTTGGTTCCTTTTCTGTCTACACAGACTTTCTATGTGAACCTGTTTCTGGCTAATTACTACGTCTTGGATAGTGTTCCTATCATCCCACTAGTAAGGTGCTGACCACCCAACCTGGCACGCCCCTAGGGGGTGTCCGAACATGTGACTTCTTGTAAGCCGTACTCAGTGGAGTGACATCTTCCCTCGGGGTACTGTCTGGCTGTGGAGAACGCGGGATCATCTGACAGCTTTTAAAGGAATCGTGGTTAGGAGGTTTTTCCCAAATACACCTCCCACTTGCAAACCAATCCTCTGAAGAAGACCCTAATTGCACGAGTCGAAACGCGTCAGTAATTTTATACAATAGATATTCTGACATGTAATGCTATGTATAATTCTGTGTTTGCACTTTTTATATTTGGAATGGGTTTTATTCTCCTACCAGAGCTCATATTTTAACTGCCATGAGAATATTACATGTAAATTTCAATAAAGAATTTATTTTTCTAAAATAATTTACTCTCTAATTACTTACCTTGCTGCTAAAAAAAACCCTCGGGGGAACTTTCCCACAATTGCTTATTCTTATTTCACTGCGCACTAAGCTTCTCACAGTGTGCATTAAAAGCTGCAGCAAGTCAGATAGAGCCTGCCTCATTTCCTGCCTGGAGGACATTCAGCATCATCTACCCCTTTGCTCCCCAGCCTTACTGTCCCTGGCCCGTCACTTGTGGGTGTTACCACAGCTTCCTGCTTTTAGGAAGATATGTACAGCATCCCACTAGTCCCTTCCACTAAACATGATCTGGCTGCATTGTATAGATAAGCACAAAAAACCTAGAGATGATGTCACTGGGTCTAAAATAAGGTATGTAATGAAAACAGGTTTTATTTAACAGTTTCATTATAGAGGGGGAAAAGGAGGAACCAGGGCTGGAAAAGTATATGCAGATTGAACTTCATCTTTAATAATACCTAGTCCCACAGCTGGTAAAATTAATCTTTTTTCTCTGGCAGAGCTAAACCAGTTGGAGAATCTTCAGCATCCAACACTCCTCACTGCGTGCTGTGGTTCTATTGTGAACAGGTTTCTCTTGCTGATCTCCACCTGCTACAGGAGACAGCAATGGCATGAGGATCAGGAGGAGGAACCAGTGAGAGCTGTGCAGAGGGTTTTATATAAGCAGTGGGCCTGTGTGCAAGATCATAACTTGGGCCCTCCTTGCAGAGGAACTAGTGTAGAGTGTGCGGTGCATGCAGCGCGTCACTGCAAAAATTGGGTGTGGTTTTCGTGCCCGCAGGTTACATAGTACAATAAAGGTGCTCGGTGGTTGCGGGGTTAATTGCCTTGTGTGACCATTTGGCTCCCTCTCAGCTTTAACAATGACAGGAGGATTAAAACAGCAGTGGATCAAGTGCTGCAGACAAAATAGGATGGATTACTCTCTATCTGCAGTGTGTGACAGGGCACAATGGGCCTCCTTTTTCTCGGGGATGTATGCCCCAAACAAATCTGCACACATGCAGGGCTGCTGTTAGAAACCACGGGCCCCCTAATGAAGTCAATGCTTCAGTTATGAATGAATACAGTGAGCGATCAGTACCGATCACTCATTGTGTTCATTCAGGGAAGGAAGGGGCTGGTAAATATGACATATTTACCTGACCCTTCCCCACTCTCCATCTTGTGTGCTAATGTGTGCTTGCAGCTTCCGACAGGAAGGAGAGTAAGTAAGCATTACTGTAGGGGTGGGGGGGCACACAGGGCGCCTGGGCAATGTATGGTGCACAGGGAGGGTGATCGGTGTGGTGAGGGGGCAATTACAGGGGGTCCCCGGGTTACAAACGAGATAGGGACTGTAGGTTTGTTCTTAAAGCGGGACTGTACTGAAAAAAAAAAATTTTTAAAAGCCAGCAGCTACAAATACTGCAGCTGTTGACTTTTAAAAAATGGACACTTACCTGTTCCAGGGTCCAGCGGTGTCGGCAGCAGAGGCCGATCGATCGCTCGGCTCTCTGCTGTAGCCGGCACCATTCTCGGTGAGGGAATCAGGAAGTGGCTTCACTTTCCGATTCCCTACTGCGCATGCGCGAGTCGCGCGGCGCAATGAGAATGTTCAGCGCTGTCTGCCGGGACACGTGTGTGTCCCGGCAGACAGCGCGCCAGGACAGGAAGTGACGTAAACTCCCGTGGGAGTTTATGCCTGGAAGTAGGTGCAGATACCTGTCTTAGACAGGTATCTGCACCCCCCCCCCCCTGAAAGGTGCCAAATGTGACACCGGAGGGGGGGAGGGTTCCGAAAAGCGGGAGTTCCACTTTAGGGTGGAATCCCCCTTTAAGTTGAATCTGTTTGTAAGTCGGAACAAGTAAATTTTTTAAGTGTAGCTCCAGCCAAAAAATCTATTTTTAAGCTTTTTGGAGAACATAGGGAAGGGTTATCACCCCTGTAACATTTGTTTTGCTGTCTGTGCACCTGTTCAGAAGATTTCACCTCACCTTCTGTCCCAATGACAATTGGATTTTGAAAATTGTGGGTTGTTAGGGAAACATGGACTGGTGATAAAGCATCAGTGGAGACACCTTTTTCCCATATTAACTCTTACAGGAGTGAATTTCCCTTCCTAGGGGTGGTTTTCCTCTCACTTCCTGTTGTCTCCCTCCGTTTGTAAGTAGGAGTCGTTTGTAAGTGGGATGTTTGTAAGTAGGGGACCCCCTGTACTGGAACAGATTACCTGTATGGCTCTCGCTGCTGCAGCTGAAAGACAACAAAAGGGGAAGAAGCCAGCTTTCAGCTGCTGCAGAGAGAGCCATACAAGGGATTGGTTCTAGTAATTGCCCCCCCCCCCATCTATCAACTGCCACACCAATCACCCTCCTTGCCCACATCCATTCTTTTACAGGTATGACTTAATTTAGTAATATTTCTTTCTGGGACTGTTTTACAATTAAGTGTATACTCATTCACCAGGATGCCACCGTTTGCTATAGACAAAAAACAGTAACCTGCAGCAAACACAGTTCCATAAATTGGCACTGTGCAGGATGTATGCTATAATAAAATAGTGCATTGTAAAAATGCTACTGCTGCAACCATTGATTTTCTTTTATTACTATTAAATTAGATTTACCTCTTTCAGTCTTGTAAACCTTTGTATTGATTAAATCCCTTGTCTAAATTTTCCATTGACTAAACATCCAAGCACCAAATAATTGAGCTTCTGACTGCACTTGCAGATTGCCCATCTGGAGGCAACATGGCTCCCCTCATTGCATTGCAGTTTTACGTTATAATCTAAAATTGTAGATGTCTGCCTACTTAATATCACTGCCTTATACCATTGCTCATAATTATACAAGTATGCCTGCCTGTATTTTTGTTTGTTTTATGGCTACCATTAAATTGCCGTACAAGTCAGAAATGCCTTAACCCAGTCCTCCCAAGAATTGTATATGGTTTAACTCTATCATCTTTTTTTTATGGAAAGTGTTTGTTTTCAGAAATCTAAAAATTGCCCTGTTAGTACAGAAAGGGTTAAACTGCAACCTTAATGCAACCTACTGAAAACAATTAAATGAATAAAGTAGAGGGGTCAGAAAAGTAGAAAGTCAACTAGCAATGCCCCTCTTTGTGTCTGAGTAATTTAAACCAAGAAGGGTATTTGTCAATGTCTTTTAACTCTTAAACTAAGACAGAACAGGCTAAAGGAATTTGAACCATATTTATCAGCAAGATCAAGCTGTGTTCACTTGTATCATTATAAAGGTTGTTTTCCAGAATTAATGTGTGTGGTTGCCTTTCATTTCACAGGCTGCAAAAAAACTGGGGTCGTTTTAAATCATACAGAAGCAATGTCTGTGGGGGTACACGAGAAAAGAAACGCTTAATAGTGAAACTTTGTGCAAACAACTAAATACATGTTTTAAAGTGACCCTGTCACATACAGTGCGTCCGGAAAGTATTCACAGCTCTTCACTTTTTCCACATTTTAAGTTACAGCCTTATTCCAAAATGGATTAAATTCATTATTTTATGTTCTACAAACAATAATAACATAATAACAACGTGAAAGAAGTTTGTATGAAATCATTGCAAAGTTATTAAAAATAAAAAAGGAAAAAAATCCCCATGTACATAAGTATTCACAGCCTTTGCTCAATACATTGTGGAAGCACCTTTGGCACCAATTACAGTCTCAAGTTTCTTTGAGTATGATTCCACAAGCTTGGCACACCGATTTTTGGGGAGTTTCTCCCATTCTTCTTTGCAGGACCTCTCAAACTCCATCAGATTGGATGGGGAGCTTCGGTGTACAGCCATTTTTAAGTCTCTCCAGAGATGTTCAATCGGGTTCAAGTCTGGGCTCTGGCTGGGCCACTCAAGGACATTGACAGAGTTGTTCTGTAGCCACTCCTTTGTTATCTTGGCTGTGTGCTTAGGGTCGTTGTCTTGTTGGAAGATGAACCTTCGCCCCAGTGTGAAGTCCAAAGAGCTCTGAAACAGGTTTTCATCAAGGATGGCTCTATACATTAGAAAGCAAAGAAAAGCAGAGCTGGTCTTATTTTTTTATTTTATGTATTACAGGATTTATATAGCGCCAACAGTTTACGCAGCGCTTTACAATATAAAAATGGAGACAATACAGTTATAATACAATAAAATACAAGAGGATTAAGAGGGCCCATGTTCAGAAGAGCTTACAATCTAATAGGGTTGGGCAGGTGGTACAAAATGTTTAAATCCCTCTGCATAAACCTATAAAAACTAATAAATAATTGTGTCTTATAGTGTACCTATTTTATAAACACTTCTTAAACAAAATCTTAATGTGCAAACTGTGCATAAATAAAGTGCAAGTTGCTCTATAGAATATAGTACAAAATGTTACATACATACTGTAAAGTGCAGAGTGCTCATAAAATATGCAAAATCAAAAATACATAATAACATGAAATATATGTGCAATAATCTGAAAGATCAAATTTAAATGTGTAAACATTAACAGAAAAATAGCAAAGGAAAAATAGTCCATGACGTGATCCAAAAGAGAAGTTCAAAAGTGTCACAACTGTAAATCTCAGTGATTCCGTTGTTGAAATTGATTCTGTGCTTTAATGGATGTGCCACCCAGTGTAATCCTCCACCAATCACACTAAATTAACTCTCCAGAGTTAATGGCTGGTAATATTATAAACCAGCAACTGCGCCTCTGAACAATCTCCTGATTTAATACACAACAATGCTTCACTGCAGGTTGTCCTCTCCAAGTATCTCATACAGGTCCCACATATATATGTATAAAATGGAAGAAGGAAGACTCCCATAGTATGAGAACGTATTTTAAAAGACTTTATTAAAACATTAAAATAACAAACTCCCATTTTTCAAGTGTCCCGCCTGACACTAGGTAATCAGCGCTTAGTATCGATGCTGCGAGTACGATCCTGGCTAGCATGGTGACGTCAGTGTCCTTGCCCCACCCTATGTGTTTTGTCAAACAACGTCTTCCCGGATTAGCTTTGTCTCTGTACATTCATCTTTCCCTTGATCCTGACTAGTCTCCCAGTTCCTGCCGCTGAAAAACATCCCCACAGCATGATGCTGCCACCTACATGCTTCACTGTAGGAATGGTATTGGCCAGGTGATGAGCATTGCCTGGTTTCCTCCAAACATGTCGCTTGCCAAGGTATAAACAAAGGGGGTAGTGGACTAGGGATTATAGCGGTGCAATAATGATGTAGGAGAGTCGGGGTTAACTCACAGTTCGATGCTCAAAACACTTGTTTGTTAATACAAAATAGTTTTATTACATATAAGTACAATCATATAAATAGTTACATACAAAAAAGAAAAAGAAAAAAGGGGAAAGGGAATTAATGATATACATTTAACAATGCTTCATCATGAGGGGTTATAGCAAGAGAAGATTAAATTCGTTCTAAAGGATACATGGTCATTTGTGCAAAGAATAATCCAAAATTACCATTTAGTTTCAGAAATACACATAAAATTTGGAAAATAATTCAAAATTACTGTAGATAAGATGACCTGAGATGGACTGGGTGCATCTTAGTAGACAGTTCCGACATGTTTCGCCATATCAATGGCTTCCTCAGGGTGGGTCTACTGTACAAGATAAGTGTATCTAATGGGAAAGATTATTATAATTAGTATACATTATTGATAAATGAGACCGGAAATGAACCAGTGCCCATTTGTACAGAGAAGGGGTTTATGGTGGAGATAGCTAAGGAGAGAGTCCACTGGTTACGGTCCTATAGGGATGCCCCCACCCCATATCCCCTGGTGATCGAAGAACGGGGGTGTCCCCCTTAAACTCAATCAAAAAACTTACCCAAATCGGTATAGATGGTAAAAAGTCAGATTCAGCTCAAGCTGTGGAGTGAGGTGGTCTTAAAGGGTGCCTACAATGCATAGCAGAAGGCGAGTCAAGCCAGGTCAAAAAAGGAGGTTTTCTGGTCAAAAAAGAGGGGAATATTTGAAAAAAAAATAATAAGTTTATAAGAAAGTTTAAGTAATATAGTGTTGTAGGTCCATGATAAATTAGTTCATGGACATAACGCCATACACTATATAAAGGACATATGTCTCAAATATTTACTTACTTCAATAATTGGTTTAAAAAAAAAAAAGGGGCTGGTAACGAAATTAGCAGGGCCTTATATTCTGGGAAGGAATGATTAGAGAACGGGAGGCACCTGAAAAGTAATGGGAAAAATAAATAAAGTTCCGTAGCTTAAAGGGGAATGGGGAGGAGGGGGGGGAAAAAAAAAAAAAGGAAATTTGGATATAAATACAAAAGACAAATTTGTAGTCTAGTACCTGTATAATTTTACGAATATGAGGACCACTCCTGCCCAAGTGCGGGCGTGTATGGGCACCTATTTAGATGGAAAGGGTGTCCAAATGGTCAAAGATCTCTGGTGGATTAGAGGTATAAATAGTCAGGGCGAGCCAAATTAGATAAGGCAAAAAATGCCAGTTAGAAAATCAGAGGGTAAATAGAGAATAGACTCGAATAGCTTACTTGGTTGCAGAGGAATGTGGTGCGTCAGGTGCCTCCAAGGTCCCGTGGTGGACTGAACTGACAAGCTGGCTTTTATACTCGCCTTCCAGTCTGAGAGGGCGTGGGGAACGCCCCTCAGTCAGCGGACATGAGAGCCTATGCGCAGGCGCATCATACGCAGCTCCGTCAGGGGCCTAAAAGGGCCATAATTCCTGGCGGTGTGCGTGTGAGCGGCGTGATGACGTAATCGCCAAGATGTGGCGATTGGCTGCAGAGGCTAGAAGTGGGCGGGCTTGGTAGCACCGCCCTCGGGTGTCCATACTAGGCAAGGAGGCACTCCCGGATAGACACATCCAACATCCAATCAGCGGCTGTATCATGGCAGCCGATAGATGGAAATGGTGGGATGTTTGAGAGAGAGAAGAAGGGGGAAAGAAGGACTGAGCCTGGGGGTGTTGGTGGGGCAATCTATTGGATCGCAAATTACAGAGGATATCTCGTCCAGACAAAATCTCTGATCAGAAGAAATAGATAGCCTACAATTAAAAGTAGGCATACTCGGGTAAAGACAGTTAGAATGCCTTTAAATTAATACTGGCATTAAAGAGTTTATTTGAACATAGACAATTTAGGCAAATCAATTCAAGTTGATGTTTATCAAGTGCCTATTTTAGTTGTTAAAAGAAAATAAATAAATATAACATAGACGGATTAGGGAGTTACATCGAGGTTAAGGAAGGAAACAAATTTGCAAATCAATTCCCATACAGTATATTTGGTAAGATTTTTAGATATTTTGAAGTATTTTCAATGTGTATTTAAGAGGTATCATTCAGTTATTTATACATATAAGAAAATTAGAAAAGGGAGGCGGAGCGAGCTTTGGCGCATGTTGGAAGTGAGCTCAACAGGTAAGGGCCAGACGAGGGGGGCATAAAAGATTATATGAATGAAGGAAAGGGAAAAAGGGAAGGAAAGGGAATTAGAAGGGGGAAGAGGAAGGTGGTATAAAGACAAATTACAAGAATGATTTAAAGCTAATATATTCATTCATGCCCGGGTGTCTGGTGGCATCCAAGGTGTATATCCACCTAGTTTCAAGTTGGAGTAGGCGGGTATCAATGTCCCCTCCACGTATATTGAGGGGTATATGTTCAAGGGCAGAAAATAAAATTGCAGTAGCATCGAAGTTATGTTTTTGGGCAACATGGCGGTTAACTGATGTTGAGATTTTCTTTTTAAGTAGGGGTTTGATATGGTCCTGTATACGGATAGAAAGTGCTCTCTTTGTTTTGCCGACATAGAAACATCCACAGCGGCAGGTAGCTAAGTAGATGACTCCTATGGTGTTACAAGTGACCCGGTATTTAGGTTTATGTAAATTACCATTCGGTAATAAGGTGGTATTGGAGTTGGACAGAAATATACAAGAGTCACAGTGACCACAGGGAAAAGTACCTGGGTGGTCCTTTTTCCTGTCATTTGGGGCATAGAAGTGACTGGAGGTTAGTTTATCACTAAGAGATAGTGGTCGCCGGTAGGTGATTTCCGGGTATGTTTTCACATATTGTCCTACTATTGGATCAGTTGAGAGTAGTGGCAAAAATGTATTTATGGTGTCCCTAATTTGGGTAGATTGGTTTGAGTATTGGGTAATGAGGCGTACAGGTTGCATTGATTGGAGATTTTTGTCCCTAAAGATTAATTCCTTTCGTTCCAAACATTTAACTCTATTGAATGATTGTTTAAGTAAATTATGGCTGTAGCCTCTTAATTTTAATCTCTGATATAGTTCGTAGGAAGATTGGTAAAAATCTTTATCATTGGTACAATTTCTTCTTATGCGTAGGTATTGACTGTACGGTATACTTTTTAGGAGAGTTTTAGGGTGAGAGCTAGATGCGTGCAATATAGTGTTGCCAGCCGAAGCTTTTCTATATAGCGAGGAATATAATTTACCATCATTGTTGATGGTTATGGTAAGATCAAGAAAGGTGATCATTTGTTGGCTATAGTCAAGGGAGAATTTTAAATTGTATGCATTAATAGAAATTTTTTTTGAAAAAATGTTGTAAGTCCAAGTGGGTACCGGTCCAAAAAATCAAAATATCGTCAATGTATCTTAGCCAGGAGAAGACGTATTGAGTAAAACATCTCATCTCGGGGTCCGAGAGGATTTCCTTTTCCCACCCCCCCAGATACAGATTGGCGTAGGAAGGGGCACATTTAGTGCCCATTGCTACGCCCTGTATCTGGAGGTAGTGGGAAGATCCAAAGGTAAAATAATTCTTGGTTAGAATAAACTTAAGTAGTGATAAGACAAAATTGTTATAAGGTTGTGCATTGGGGCCAAGGGATTCCAATTGTTTGGCTACAACTTCCACACCTCTTTCATGAGGTATGGCGTTGTAGAGGCATTCAACGTCCAGCGCAACAAGGTATGAATCTTTGGGTAACTGTTTGTTTTCAAGAATGCGTAGCAAATGGATAGTATCCTTAATATGGGATGGAAGTGCAAAACCAAGGGGGGCGAGATGTTTATCTACGAGCTCACTTGCTTTTTCTGTAAGTCCCTCGCAGCCTGAAACAATAGGCCTGCCTGGGGGTGTTGTCATGGATTTGTGAAGTTTGGGAAGTGCATAAAAGGTCGGAGTTTTAGGTTGAGATACATGTAGAAATTTCCAAGTGTTGGTATCTATAGTTCCCTTCCTTGTTGCATGAAAAATTAAATTTTGATATTCTAAAATATAAGATTTAATTTGAGTAGGACTGATAGGTCTGTACCAGTCGTGGTTGTCAAGGATGTCGTGGCACATATTCATGTAAGCCAGGACATCCATGACAACCACGTTTCCTCCTTTATCGGAGGGTTTGATAACTATATCTTGGTTAGATTGAAGGGATTTAAGGGCTTTTTGTTGGGCCTTAGTTAGATTTGTCATACCTGATTCATCCAAATTAAGTTTTTTTAGTTCCTTTGTGGTTTGTTCCACAAATGCCCAAATGGAGGGATTGGTGGTTAACGAGGGGAAATTTTTGGATTTGGGCTTGAAGGGAATAGGACATGGGGGTGCAGTGGCGAGAGTGGTAGTTTCATTTTGTATATTATCCAAGAGGTCATCATCGGTAGGATCTGCTTCGTCTAGGAGGGTCATTAGGTCCTCTAGGGCTTGGATTTCTGCTAAGGTAGGAATGGTGTTGTCTGTATTAGAAATCTGGGTGGATATTGTTTTAGGGTGATAAATTGTTTTATAGAGTAATTTCCTCGCAAAGAGGTGAAGGTCTTTTACTAGTTGGAAGCAGTCAAAGTCTGTGGAGGGGCAAAAGGTAAGGCCTAATTGGAGAACCTGAATTTGGGATAGTGTGAGTGGGGAAGAGGAAAGATTAATCACATCTAAGTTGGCTGTTCCGGTATGTTCTGTGTTGTATTGTGGGGTTAAGTGGGTGTTAATTGTGGGGTATTGTGTCCTGATTTTGGCCTAAAAAAATAGGTGCAAGTTTCAATTCCTGAGAGGGTATGGGAAACATAGTAGATAAAGAGGGTTCACTTGCTCTTCTGATGGGGGATGAGAGTGCAGGGGTTGAAAAGTTGGAAGAATCCAACACACCCATGGGTGGTGAGAATGTGAGCTGGTTGATTCTTGGGAACAGGGGTGGAAATGGGAGATTTTAGGACGGGTGCTTGAGGGTCTAGTTAGGGCACTGGTGCTCAGATCGTTTTATTAGCTCTGTGGACGAGAAGGTTGATCATTTTTTTCGCTTTTTAGTAATGGGATCCTGTGAAGTTCGTGATAAGTTGTACTGGAGGAAGAATTATGACGTACTGGGGTCAGAGTTATTTTTAGGTGGTTGAAAGTTGGGTGGTTTTGTCGAAGTACAAGGGATTGTCCCATTTGTAGGCATAGCCATTTTGATGTGCCGATTTATCTCTAGCAAATTTATTTTCTTTATTACTAATGCCCGTATATTCAAAGCGGGGGACGACGAGATACAGGAAATATGGTTTCATACCACTCATATCAAGCCCGGGTGTTTACACTGGTGCTTGAAGATAAATTCCCAAGAAGTCTTGAGAAGGTCATCCAAGGTGTATATCCACCTTTTCCAGGAGGCGTTGAAGTCGCATAAAGTCGCGATCAAGATCCGCATCCTAGCAATTTATTTTCTTTATTACTTAGTTTCAAGTTGGAGTAGGCGGGTATCAATGTCCCCTCCACGTATATTGAGGGGTATATGTTTATTTTTCAAGGGTGTATCCCCAGAGAATTGTTAAATCATCTGCAAAGTATTGCATCAGAAGTTATGACAGAGAGGATCCACTTTTTGGGCAAAACAAAGGGGGAGCATGGGACGGTTAAGCTGCATAATGTTGGAGATTTTCTTTTTGTTTGTTAATACAAATAAGGGTTTGATATGGTCCTGTATACGAATGGGGGAAAGTGCTCTCTTTGTTTTCATGAGAGGTTATGACATAGAAACATTCCTACATACGGCATTTGTGCAGAGGCTAAATTTCAAATGAGAAATAGCTCGTATGGTGTTACATGTGACCCGGCCATATTTTCCTCAGGGTTTATGTAAATTGTACCAATAGAAAAGATCGGTAAATTATAAGGTGGTGCCCCTTGGACAGAGGAATGTAGAGATAGCAAGAGTCACAGTCCTATAGGAATGCCCCCGCCCCATATCAATGGAAGAAAAAGTACCTGGGTGGTCCTTTTTCCTGTCATTTGGAAGGCATGGAAGTGACTGGAGGTTAGTTTATCACCATGAGAGATAGTGGTCGCCGGTAGGTGATTTCCGGGTATGTTTTCACATATTGTCCTACTATTGGATCAGTTGAGAGCTCTAGCACCAGTGTAGTGAAATCTCCAGCATCTCTACCCCTTTCCCCAAGAATCAACCATCCTTACCAAACATACCCCCCTCAACCACCCATATGGGTGTGTTGGATTCTTCCAACTTCTCAACCCCTGCACTCTCATCCCCCATTAGAAGAGCAAGTGAACCCTCCTTATCTACCATGTTTCCTATACCCTCTCAGGAATTGAAACTTGCACCCATTTTTTTAGGCCAAAATCAGGACCTACCATTAACACCCACTTAACCCCACAATACAACACAGAACATACCGGAACAGCCAACTTAGATGTGATTAATCTTTCTTCTTCCCCACTTACATCATCCCAAATTCAGGTTCTCCAATTAGGCCTTACCTTTTGTCCCTCTACAGACTTTGACTGCTTCCAACTAGTAAAAGACCTTCACCTCTTTGCGAGGAAATTACTCTATAAAACAATTTATCACCCTAAAACAATATCCACCCAGATCTCTAATACAGACAACACCATTCCTACTTTAGCAGAAATCCAAGCCCTAGAGGACCTAATGACCCTCCTAGATGAAGCAGACCCTACCGATGATGACCTCTTGGATAATATACAAAATGAAACTACCACTCTCGCCACAGCACCCCCATGTCCTATTCCCTTCAAGCCCAAATCCAAAAACTTCCCCTCGTTAACCACCAATCCCTCCATTTGGGCATTTGTGGAACAAACCACAAAGGAGCTAAAAAAACTTAATTTGGATGAATCAGGTATGACAAATCTAACTAAGGCCCAACAAAAAGCCCTTAAATCCCTTCAATCTAACCAAGATATAGTTATCAAACCCTCCGATAAAGGAGGAAACGTGGTTGTCATGGATGTCCTGGCTTACATGAATATGTGCCACGACATCCTTGACAACCACGACTGGTACAGACCTATCAGTCCTACTCAAATTAAATCTTATATTTTAGAATATCAAAATTTAATTTTTCATGCAACAAGGAAGGGAACTATAGATACTAACACTTGGAAATTTTTACATGTAACTCAACCTAAAACTCCGACCTTTTATGCACTTCCCAAACTTCACAAATCCATGACAACACCCCCAGGCAGGCCTATTGTCTCAGGCTGCGAGGGACTTACAGAAAAAGCAAGTGAGCTCGTAGATAAACATCTCGCCCCCCTTGTTTTTGCACTTCCATCTCATATTAAGGATACTATCCACTTGCTACGCACTCTTGAAAACAAACAGTTACCCAAAGATTCATACCTTGTTGCGCTGGACGTTGAATGCCTCTACAACGCCATACCTCATGAAAGAGGTGTGGAAGTTGTAGCTAAACAACTGGAATCCCTTGGCCCCAGTGCACAACCCTATAACAATTTTGTCTTATCACTACTTAAGTTTATTCTAACCAAGAATTATTTTACCTTTGGTTCTTCCCACTACCTCCAGATACAGGGCGTAGCAATGGGTACCAAATGTGCTCCTTCCTACGCCAATCTCTATCTGGGGCGGTGGGAAAAGGAAATCCTCTCGGACCCCGAGATGAAATGTTTCACTCAATACGTCTTCTCTTGGCTACGATATATTGACGATATCTTGATTTTTTGGACCGGTACCCACTTGGACTTACAACATTTTTTCAAAAAAATTTCCATTAATGCATACAATTTTAAATTCTCCCTTGACTATAGCCAACAAATGATCACCTTTCTTGATCTTACTATAACCACCAACAATGATGGTAAATTATATTCCTCGCTATATAGAAAAGCTTCGGCTGGCAACACTATATTGCACGCATCTAGCTCTCACCCTAAAACTCTCCTAAAAAGTATACCGTACAGTCAATACCTACGCATAAGAAGAAATTGTACCAATGATAAAGATTTTTACCAATCCTCCTACGAACTATATCAGAGATTAAAATTAAGAGGCTACAGCCATAATTTACTTAAACAATCATTCAATAGAGTTAAAAGTTTGGAACGAAAGGAATTAATCTTTAGGGACAAAAATCTCCAATCAATGCAACCTGTACGCCTCATTACCCAATACTCAAACCAATCTACCCAAATTAGGGACACCATAAATACATTTTGGCCACTACTCTCAACTGATCCAATAGTAGGACAATATGTGAAAACATACCCGGAAATCACCTACCGGCGACCACTATCTCTCAGTGATAAACTAACCTCCAGTCACTTCTATGCCCCAAATGACAGGAAAAAGGACCACCCAGGTACTTTTCCCTGTGGTCACTGTGACTCTTGCACATTTCTGTCCAACTCCAATACCACCTTATTACCGAATGGTAATTTACATAAACCTAAATACCGGGTCACTTGTAACACCATAGGAGTCATTTATTTAGCCACCTGCCGCTGTGGATGTTTCTATGTCGGCAAAACAAAGAGAGCACTTTCCATTCGTATACAGGACCATATCAAACCCCTACTTAAAAAGAAAATCTCAACATCAGTTAACCGCCATGTTGCCCAAAAACATAACTTCGATGCTACTGCAATTTTATTTTCTGCCCTTGAACATATACCCCTCAATATACGTGGAGGGGACATTGATACCCGCCTACTCCAACTTGAAACTAGGTGGATATACACCTTGGATGCCACCAGACACCCGGGCATGAATGAATATATTAGCTTTAAATCATTCTTGTAATTTGTCTTTATACCACCTTCCTCTTCCCCCTTCTAATCCCCTTTCCTTCCCTTTTTCCCTTTCCTTCATTCATATAATCTTTTATGCCCCCCTCGTCTGGCCCTTACCTGTTGAGCTCACTTCCAACATACGCCAAAGCTCGCTCCGCCTCCCTTTTCTAATTTTCTTATATGTATAAATAACTGAATGATACCTCTTAAATACACATTGAAAATACTTCAAAATATCTAAAAATCTTACCAAATATACTGTATGGGAATTGATTTGCAAATTTGTTTCCTTCCTTAACCTCGATGTAACTCCCTAATCCGTCTATGTTATATTTATTTATTTTCTTTTAACAACTAAAATAGGCACTTGATAAATATCAACTTGAATTGATTTGCCTAAATTGTCTATGTTCAAATAAACTCTTTAATGCCAGTATTAATTTAAAGGCATTCTAACTGTCTTTACCCGAGTATGCCTACTTTTAATTGTAGGCTATCTATTTCTTCTGATCAGAGATTTTGTCTGGACGAGATATCCTCTGTAATTTGCGATCCAATAGATTGCCCCACCAACACCCCCAGGCTCAGTCCTTCTTTCCCCCTTCTTCTCTCTCTCAAACATCCCACCATTTCCATCTATCGGCTGCCATGATACGGCCGCTGATTGGATGTTGGATGTGTCTATCCGGGAGTGCCTCCTTGCCTAGTATGGACACCCGAGGGCGGTGCTACCAAGCCTGCCCACTTCTAGCCTCTGCAGCCAATCGCCACATCTTGGCGATTACGTCATCACGCCGCTCACACGCACACCGCCAGGAATTATGGCCCTTTGAGGCCCCTGACGGAGCTGCGTATGATGCGCCTGCGCATAGGCTCACATGTCCGCTGTCTGAGTGGGCGTTCCCCACGCCCTCTCAGACTGGAAGGCGAGTATAAAAGCCAGCTTGTGGGTTCAGTCCACCACGGGACCTTGGAGGCACCTGACGCACCACATTCCTCTGCAACCAAGTAAGCTATTCGAGTCTATTCTCTATTTACCCTCTGATTTTCTAACTGGCATTTTTTGCCTTATCTAATTTGGCTCGCCTTGACTACTTATACCTCTAATCCACCAGAGATCTTCGACCATTTGGACACCCTTTCCATCTAAATAGGTGCCCATATACGCCCGCATTTGGGCAGGAGTGGTCCTCATATTCGTAAAATTATACAGGTACTAGACTACAAATTTGTCTTTTGTATTTATATCCAAATTTCCTTTTTTTTTTTTTCCCCCCCTCCTCCCCATTCCCCTTTAAGCTACGGAACTTTATTTATTTTTCCCATTACTTTTCAGGTGCCTCCCGTTCTCTAATCATTCCTTCCCAGAATATAAGGCCCTGCTAATTTCGTTACCAGCCCCTTTTTTTTTTTTTTAAACCAATTATTGAAGTAAGTAAATATTTGAGACATATGTCCTTCATATAGTGTATGGCGTTATGTCCATGAACTAATTTATCATGGACCTACAACACTATATTACTTAAACTTTCTTATAAACCTATTATTTCTCTTCAAATATTCCCCTCTTTTTTGACCAGAAAACCTCCTTTTTCGACCTGGCTTGACTCGCCTTCTGCTATGCATTGTAGGCACCCTTTAAGACCACCTCACTCCACAGCTTGAGCTGAATCTGACTTTTTACCATCTATACCGATTTGGGTAAGTTTTTTGATTGAGTTTAAGGGGGACACCCCCGTTCTTCGATCACCAGGGGATATGGGGTGGGGGCATCCCTATAGGACCGTAACCAGTGGACTCTCTCCTTAGCTATCTCCACCATAAACCCCTTCTCTGTACAAATGGGCACTGGTTCATTTCCGGTCTCATTTATCAATAATGTATACTAATTATAATAATCTTTCCCATTAGATACACTTATCTTGTACAGTAGACCCACCCTGAGGAAGCCATTGATATGGCGAAACATGTCGGAACTGTCTACTAAGATGCACCCAGTTCATCTCAGGTCATCTTATCTACAGTAATTTTGAATTATCTCCCAATTCTATGTGTATTTCTGAAACTAAATGGTAATTTTGGATTATTCTTTGCACAAATGACCATGTATCCTTTAGAACGAATTTAATCTTCTCTTGCTATAACCCCTCATGATGAAGCATTGTTAAATGTATATCATTAATTCCTTCTCCCCTTTTTTCTTTTTTTTATTTATATTTTTTATATGTAACTATTTATATGATTGTACTTATATGTAATAAAAACTATTTTGTATTAACAAACAAGTGTTTTGAGCATTGAACTGTGAGTTAACCCCGACTCTCCAACATCATTATTGCACCGCTATAATCCCTAGTCCACTACCCCCTTTGTTTATACCTTAATACCAAGGGATGAGGTGCTGTATTACTTAAAGTATTTTTTAAATTTAAGCAGTGAAAGTACCTGTGGTCTGGTTTCCTCCATTCCTGAGCGTCTTTCATTATCTTTTATAACCACAATATGTGATTAACGAGATTAAGGGCTCTTTCACACGGGGCGGATCAGTGCAGATCCGCCCCGTGGATAGCCGCTTGCTCAGCGGGGATCGCCGTAGAGATCTCCGCTGAGCAGGAAGATGACATGTCCGTCTCTGCACTCCGTGCAGGGACGGACCTGTCAGAGCGCCGCTCTCCCCTATGGGAGATCGGGTGATGTCGGACCGTAGAGTCCGTCGTCATCCGATCCGCTCTGCAGACGGATGAAAAAATGGGGTTTTCCTCCGTCTGCAGAAACGGAGCATAGCAGGCACGGACGAGAGCGGGTGTCAGCGGATGCTCATCCGCTGACACCCGCTATCCCATAGGGATACATGTATGTCCGTTTTTCATCCGAAAACGGAAGGATGAAAAACGGACATACGGTCCGTCCGTGTGAAAGAGCCCTTAGGAGCACCATGAGCCTGGATACATTCTCTGGAGCTGGCTGACCACTTGTCTTCAGAGACGCTTCCACTCACATGCATATGATCTCTTGGTGGGATCATTTGATTCGGTAAGCGACCAATTTTCACATATAGAGAACAGCGGTGACACACTTTCCATTGTGGATTATTTTAGCTGCCCTACTACAAACAGTTTGTTGTATTTGCATGTGGGAAAGCTGGAGTATCATCTTTTCACTAAACACATTAAATTGTGGAAAACTGGACTATTTATGAACTTTTTGCACCATTTATTATTTGTAATGTTTTGGGAACAGATCGTGGCTACTTGCCCAAAAAAATGTTTTTTTGGATGTAATTCACTAGATACACCATTCTAGGCAACAAGAGTTTCACTTATCCAGTGACACTTTGCCATTTGAACATTCACTATTGTTTGATTTTGCTTGTTTCACATTGTTTGTTACATGTTACCTAATGATTTCTAGGATAATACCCCAGTCAAAAACAGCGCCTCTTATTTATGTTACACATTTTTTTTCCTCCTCACTATTTAAGGAGTGTTTGATTGCAGCAGTTTTTTGATTTCACCTATTTGCAGCTGAGCACACCTTTTTGTATTGTTTATGTAGAAGATATTGGTTAGGGAAATCTCTAAATTGAAGGTGAATGTTATAGCGAAAGCTGGTTTTGTTGATTTTATTTTTTAATGGCTTATTCATTTTGGCTTGTTATTTTTTGGCTGAAGTTCTGCTTTAAGCTAAGTATAAGGAGATATTTTAAAAAGAAAAAACTGTTGTGGGGGGTGAGTTAGGGTATGAAAAAGATGGAGATGGGCTTGAGAACCCAAAACCACTATAGTCCAGACAGCATCCGTGTTTGCTGTCTGGACCTATCAGCAGTGGATTTTTCTTTTTTACATCCCATGTTAAATTGAAGCACAACATGACAGGCATCAGTTTTGTGTTATCGATTCCTGTTCAGTTTTTTGTTAATTTACAAACTTGAGCTTTTTAGACCCATGGTTGATCTATGGATGGCTAGATGTGGCCAGGTGAAAATGGGCTTGGTCCTATTTACGACAGACTACCTCTGATCAAGGGCCAGGACAAGGGGTGGGCAGGGGGGGGCGACTGCCCTGGGCCCTGTAGTATCATGTGGGGTGGGGGGGTGTCACCGCAAGGAGATTGGGGGGGAGAGAATTTGTATTGGGAGGGGGGATTTGGGGGATGGCAGGGGATAAGAATTGTTCTGGGGAGATGTGGTAGGAGTGGTGATTTGAGAGGATTTGTGTTGGGGGGGGCTCGGGAGAAGATTTGTGCTAGGAGGGGGATTTTTTTTTTCTGGGGGGGGGGGTGGCATTTATGCTAGCGAGGGTGATTGGGGGGTGTTTGTGCTAGGAGGGGGGATTTAGGGGGGAATTGTGATAGAATGGGTGATTAGGGAGAATTTGTGGTGGGAGGGGGATTTGAGGTGGGTGGTGAGGATTTGTGTTCAGAGGGAAAAATTAGAGTAGAGGAATTGTACTAGCACGGGGGGGAATTTTTTTCTGCAGGGGGTAGATTTGTGCTGGGGGCATAAGGGGAATAAGAGGATTTGAGCTGTAGAGTTGGGTGGGCCAAAGATTCGTGCTAGAAAGGGGATTTCAGCAGGGTGCAGAATTGTATTGGGAGGAGGGGGAATGTATGCTTAGGAGGTAGGCATGCAGATTAGTGCTCTTTTTGGGGGGGGGGGGATTTTTGCCGACACAAAATGCTCATATTTTTATTTTTTTGCTGCTTGGGTTTGGGGGGGGGGGGGATTTTTAACGACACAAAATGCTCATATATCTGGGAGGGGGGGGGGGTTTGGGGGGGGGGGGTTGGCTCTTTTTTGGGGGGGGGGGGGGAATTTGTCATTTTTATTTTTTGCCATGGGCTCTGGATGACCCTTTCCCGGCACTGCGCTGATCCATCATGTTTAGGCCCGGAAAAACAGAAAAAGACGCACAACCCTTGATCAAATATACAACTGAGACTATTTTATTCACCTTTGAGATTTCTCTTTATCCTCAGCTGGAAGCAAGAACATAAGAACATATTCTGATAAGGAGAACAGGATCGCAGCTCTTGTCAGCCACAGTGTATTGGATATTAAGAGATCAACAGAACAAGAATATTTAGCCACTGTAGCTGTTAGGTGTAAAGAGAGAAGGTGTTCTGATCTTCTGTTCCAGGCAGCTCTCTGACAGGTGAAGGTTCAGGGACCAGAGTGATGACATGAATAAGTCTACAGGCCCCCGATAGGAGGAGAGGGTGCTATGTGATGTGTTAAGAGCGGAGGTTCCTTGGCAGGACTCTTATCTGGCAGCCAGAAAGCTGCAAGAATTTATGTCACCTCCAAATCCTACTACTGGTTTTCATGCTCTGGCCTGGGCATGTTTTGCACAGAAGCGATGCCTGAAATAACAAGAGTGATCATACATTTATAGCTACTATATAAAGTAAAATGAATAATAAAACGTTTTCAATGGAGACAGCCACATGTTATAATTCATCATATGAGAGTTTAGACAAAGTCAGTCAAGCGTAATACAATTTTGCACAGGGGTGCCATTTTACCTGTAGCCCTGGACACATTCACTTTGGGATTGGGACCAGTGTGATTAGAAGGTTATTAATCCACCAGCATGCTTATCCTGGAAACCAAAGCAGCCGGAGAAAACTCCCACAAAGACAGGACATGCAGGGTCTATGTAGATAATTTCTTAGTAAGAATAAAACTTAGGACCCAGCTGGTCTTCGTCCAAGTTATATGACACCCAGTGTCATTCAACCTACTGTACTTACACTAAATGTGTCTTGTTGTTGAATCCTGGCCATTATATCACTACAGGACACAGCCCTGATGTAGGGGCCAGAGGAAGGAATTAGAGTGCACCCCCAGAAGTGTTGAATGCTAAAAGTGTGATACTTCTGGGGTGCAGTATAATAACTTATCTTCCACAGGGAACTCCCATTAAAATGTGTGGACCTTTTAAAGGAGAATTCCAAGTATGTTTTTTTTCAGCTTCGACCAATTTAACTTTGTGTATACCATACCTGTGGGATCTCGCTAGAAGCTGAAAATCACTGTTGTGACACTGCTAGTACAGTGATCTTCACTACTTTCTGAGTCCCAGGAAGTCAGCTTCTTGGCATGGGCACCATTCAGAGATAACCTTGAAATTCCCCAATGAATGCAAAGCGTTCTCTGTTGGATAACATGTAGAGATGGAGTGGTGACATCACCCTTTCCACCTCATTTAATCAGAGAATGCTTTGCATTTATTGTGAAAATGCAAAGCATACTCTGAATGGCACCGACCGACCTTCTGTGTTTACAATGCACCAGGGAAACCACTGGACATGGGACCCAGGAGCTAGTTGAGATCACTGCAGTACTGCTACAGTGCCTACTAAAGTGATTTCCATCCTCTAGAGCAGGGGTCTCCAAACTTTCTAAACAAAGGGCCAGTTTACTGTCCCTCAGACTTTAGGGGGGCTGGACTCTGGCCACCACGAGTACAAAACTTTCCAGCATCAGTGGGAGTAAACAATCCCCCATGATTGATGTCAGTGGGAGGAATTGTACCCCATGAGTGGTGTCAGTGGGAGGATTTGTGCCCATCATTGGTATCATTGGGAATAATTGTGCCCCATCATTGGTGTCATTGGGAGGAATTGTGCCCCATCATTAGTGTCATTGGGAGGAATTGTGCCCAATCATTGGTGTCATTGGGAGGAATTGTGCCTGATCATTTGTGTAATTGGGCCCCATTGTTGGTGTCATTGGGTGGAACTGTGCCCCATCATTGATGTTGTTGGCAGGAATAGTGCCCCATGCTTTGTGTCTTTGGGAGGAACTGTACCCTTCATTGGTGTCAGTGAATAAAATAGTGCTCCAAGGGCCAGATAAAAACAAGCAAAAAGCTGCATCTGGCCCCTGGGCCGCAGTTTGAAGATTGCTGTAGAGGGACCCCACTGGCACGGTATATGCGCAGTTACATTGGTCCAAGCTGTAACTATTTAAAAAACTCATACCTGGAATTCTTCTTAAATGACTTGACCACTGGAAGGTTTTACCCCATTCATGACCAGGGCATTTTTTTCTATTCAACACTGTGCTACTTTAACTAACAATTGGGCAGTCAAGCAAAACTGTACCCAAATAAAAAATGTTATCATGTTTTTCACACAAATAGAGCTCTCTTTTGGTGGTATTTAACCACTTCAGCCCCAGAAGGTTTTACCCCCTTCCTGACCAGAGCACTTTTTACAATTTGACACTGCCTCGCTTTAACTGGTAATTGTGCGGTCATACAATGCTGTACCCATCCTTTTTTTCCCCACAAATAGAGCTTTCTTTTGGTGCTATTTGATCACCTCTGCGATTTTTATTTTTTGCGCTATACACAAAAATATAGCAACAATTTTGAAAAAAAAAAAACAATATTTTTTTACTTTTTGCTATAATAAATATCCCCAAAAATGTTTTTAAAAAACAAATTTCTTCATCAGTTTAGGCCAATATATATTCTTCTACACATATTTTTGGTAAAAAAAACAAAAAAAACTAAATAAGCGTATATAGATTGGTTTGCGCAATATATATATATATATATATATATATATATATATATATATATATATATATATATATAGCGTCTACAAATTATGGGAAAGATTTATGCCATTTTAATGGCATTTTTATTTATTATTTTTTCTTTTACTGCGATTTTTAGTGGTATTGCGACATTGCTTCGGACAGATCGGACACATTTTTTGGAACATTGACATTCATACAGCGATCAGTGCTAAAAAAAATGCACTGATTACTGTGTAAATGATAATGGTAGGGAAGGGGTTAACACTAGGGGGTGATCAAGGGGTTAAATGTGTGTACCCTCAGCGTGTTCTAACTGTATGGGGATAGGACTGAGTAGAAGAGGAGACATTTCGCTGTTACTACATAGTAGGAACAAACGACATGTCTCCTCTCCTCTGACAGCACAGGGATTTGTGACATACAAGTTTTTGAAGTTGTCATTTTTTGTCACTTTTATTGGAAAATTAAGAAATTAAATAAAATGTGTTTTTTTTTTTTTTTCACCAGTGCAGTACAGTGCCATCATATGACAGATGTGGCAGTGATCAGGGATACTGACTGGTGACAGTATGTATTAATTTAAAAAATGTGAAATAAATATTATTAATAATAAAAAAAAAAATCTAATTAAAGCAATTTGATGTATGCAATAAAATACCTGCGTTTCTTTCCAGAAATGCACACTTCCTGTCCGAGAGTGACAAAACTGCTTCTTTGTAGTTACAGCACAATGAGTGAGCATTGTTCTTTCTATTTTTTTTGGACAACTAACAATGTCACTTTAACCTCCCCACCAAACCATAATCTTAACCCAAACTATTTTATTATTAAGTAGTTCTGAAGGCTTAAGATTTATTTTAACTTATTGCATTCTCTGCATTAAGATAAAAAAAAACTTCTGTGAACAGGATTTCAACAATCCCCCCCCCCCCCCCATACTTAACTGAGCATGATCTCGATCCAGTGCTATGTCCAAGAGCAGTGGCTCTCTCCCTTCTCACAGGACAGAGAGGCAGGAGGGGAAGCCATTGCTGTTAATCAAATCCTGTGGCAGGTGTCAGGGCTGAGTCAATGTCTGCAGCCAGAGCAGCTCGGGATTGAGCCTACATAAGGGCTGCCATAGAAAGTGGCTTTCTATGGGGACACTCACTGGACCCCAGAGGAAGAGGATCATAGCTGCTCTTTGCAAACCATTGCAAAGGGCAGGTAAGTATGACATGTTTGTTATTTAAAAAAAAAAAAAAATGAATCTGAAGGTTTAGAATCACTTTAACTTAGAACAAGCCCTGACATTAAAGTGTAACTAAAGGTAGAACTTTTTTATTTAATTTTGGATAGAGTAAGGGAGGGTTATAACCCCCGTCAGTTTTTTTTTATTTTGCCATCTGAGCCCCATTATGGACATTTATCATCAGTTTCTGCCCCATAGCCAAAACAGGAAGTGAGGGAATCCCAGTGTGTCACCAGGGTCACCAGAACTAGTGTCCCTGTTGGAAGATTTCCCTTCGTCTATGGCCAGCTTAACATCATTCACTCACTGAAAGATTCCAATTTCATGATTTTATAATATGGTTAGTATACGGCTTCACTACAAAATCACACATTTTTATTTGAAGAGGTGGGAGAAGTACAAATGAAAAGGTACGTTTATATTTAGAATCCGGCATTTAATCTGATTTATTATACACATGATTTCTGTAGAGAAGTGGAAGGGTTTTCTTTTGCTTGGTAACCTCAAACTGGGCTCTGAGGGTTTATGAAAAATGACTATAAAAGCTCCAAGCGATTACGCCTGTACGCAATATTTCAATCCTCTTTGATCGCATGTTTATACATGGATTCAAAAGAGCTTGAAGCAATTAATATCCCCTCACAGCTTTCACTTTGGACTGTTTTATGTGAGATTTTTTTTTAAAAATCGATTTTTTTTTACCAATTTCACAGCCAGAAAATTTGATGTCACTGGCTGACTATAGCCGGCAGTGTATTATTACACCATAATTTTCCAGCTTGGTTAGAACAGGCTTAGAAAGAAAAGTTTATAAATCTAGTCTAGAGGAGAAAGTCATCATTAGAAATAAGCGGAGTGATTTGAGCTAAATTGATTCTCCAGAAAAGATTTGTAGAAATAACTCTCAGGTTCACTCAATTTAGGTGAAATTTGCATGAAAACCTTTTTTTTGGGGGGGGGGGGGGGGGGGGGGTTTGGGGAATGGATGGGATTTAGAAAAGCTTAATATATTTGACTTAGCCTTTCTTGTATCTATGTTTTTTTCCCTATTTTTCATATGTGTATTGGATTGTTATATGTGTTCTTGCTTGTGTCTATTTTACTTCATTGTCTAATGAGGCTTATAAAGGGCCGTATTTTGGCACAAGAACAAATACAGGATAGTTGAAAGGAACTTCCATAACCCTCAGGAGCCATTTAAAGCCCACCGTACCCTTAAAAACACACAAAAAAAAACATAATTTCACCCCCCTACTAGTTGACTTTAGTACAGTTAATCAGAAAAATAAAATTTGACAGAAAAATAAAATTTGACAGAAAACTCTTGAATTTTATTCTCAGCTTTGCTCATGCCCAGTCATCGGTTTTAATGAAAACATTTTAGAACGTTTTAGCCAGTTGCTAAATGGAAATTATAATGGTTTGGCATCAACTTTTTTCTTAATTTTTAGATTTATATTTTTCAATGTATATTTTACAAATTTAAAGTAATATTTAAAAAAGTCAACACTAAGTCAACAGTAAGGCTTTGTAAGCCGAAATGCGTTTCTGCTGTATAAAGGAGCATTTGATTATTAATCAATAAACTCTGTGAATTATGTATGGACTCAGCTGTGATTATTATTTTTTTTGAGTATCAAGTGTATAGGGGAGACAGGCAAAGCCGGGCATAGACAGTCGCCGCTCGATTCACTTGACTCCCCCATCCCCAATTACTCCTGCGGATCTATTGTATTCTCTCAGCGGAGGGGGGGGGGAGCTGTCCCAGCCTAATCACATGAAAAATCTGACAGTCTGGTTGTACCCAAGTTGATCTATTGATTAACTTGGGTACAATCAGTCTGCCCAGCTTAAGCCGACCATAGATGGTTCAAATCCTTCCCAGTTCAGCAGGGACCGGCCGAGATTTGAACCGCTTGTTTACGGCTTAAAGAGGTTGTAAACCTCCAAAAAAAAAACAAAACATGCAAGACAAAAGCATAATGAGCTAGTATGCCTCGCATACTAACTCATTATGAAATACTTACCTTAGAACGTTGCTCTGAATCGGCAAAGGCACACAGAGTAAATGGCCGACATCTTTCACCGAAGTTACTTCCAGGTTTGCGGGCTCCGGCGCTATGTGATTGGCATGCACGCGGGAGCCACCAGTCACGGCACAGGACCTAAAGAAATGTCACCAGGGGGGAGTTTCTTCAGTACGCAAAAGCATATATAATGAATATCTCCTAAACTGTACAAGTTTAGGAGATATTTACAGTGCCTACAGGTAAGCCTTATTATAGGCTTACCTGTAGGTACAAGCGGTCTAACATCGGTTACAACCAATTTAAGCCGAGGACTGACACTGGCTGCATGATTGAGGATCTTAAGCTAAGCTCATTTGTTTGGTGAAATAATTAGGCAATGCCAGACAAAGGATTTAAAGTGCAATATGTTTTATCTACAGTGACAGCACAACAGAAGAAGCCTGCCTTGAGGTTTACCTGAATCATCAGACAGAGCTGTCCAACAAGGATGAGTCATTAAGGTACTGTACATTTTAGATTAAACTATGTTATATATTATGTTTTTTTTTAAACAACTTGCTTTTCACTGCAGGTAGTAAATTGACAGCCTCCCAGCATAGCATGGCAGAACCCTTCTGCTAGTGGCCTACAGAAATACAGGGCTATCCAAGGGTCATCTTCTCTGTACTAAAACTGCCTTCAGCCCACTCAGACCTCCAATGTCTGCTCATGTGCACGGATGGAGAATCAGAGACCCAGCACATTACATCTATCTGATCTGCATTCCCTCCGATCCCTTTTCACACTTGGAGCACACTCTTTTGCAGGGCCCAGTATATTTCATGGATCAGGCTAGGGTTCTGAGGTTAAAGTATCTGAGGCTCTAAACCACATCCAGGAAGTTAGACCTCATTCCAGCTAGCCAACACCAGACCCTAGGTAGATGAGGCTTGCACTCATACTTTAAAAAGTCTTTATGCCTTATTTATTTTTCTGGTAGCTGTGCATCTAATTTTTAATGGGCACATAATTCTCTTAAGGCTCCATTCACACTTGTGTGACTGCACTACTTTGGTCCAACTTTCATGTAACTTGAAGGCCATAGACTTCAATGTTAACCCTCAGAAGCTAAATTAAAGTCATACCTGAATGTTATACAATGCAACCTGTGTGCAACAGTTGTCCATTATCACTGGTCAAAGCCAAAGTCTTATTCAAGTTGCCCCCATCCAAAGTTGCACTCCAAAGTCGGTGCAACTTTGAAGTCATACAAGTGTGAATGGAACCTTATCTCAAATCCACTGTCTGTAATGAGGCATTGTAGGTTCTTTTTTTATTGGAAGGGAGGGAGGTCTGTAGTGGGTGAGTGTGTACTGAAGTGTTAAGCCCCGTACACACGGTCGGACTTTTTGACAACCAACATGCAAATTAGCTGGTTTGGACCAACATCCGACCGTGTGTACGCTCCATCGGACCAACTTTTTCCAGGTTGCATCGGACTTTTGTTGGCTGTGCGAACGGACCAACTTTCTGCCAACAAAAGTCCGAAGGACCAAAGTCCGACCGTGTGTATGCAGTACCAACTGACTTTTGTCCACAGTACAAACACGCATGCTCAGAACCAATGCAAAAGATCAGACAACAATATAGAAGTTGACCAAAGGTGGCGCTGGAGTATTCGAACGTCCTCTTTTGAAGTGTCGTCAGTACGTTGAAACGTCACTACGTTCGTGTTGGTTGTCTCAAAAGTCCGACCGTGTGTATGCAGTACCAACTTGAGGGCCAACGCCCTTTGGACAAAAGTCCACGGGAAAGTTGGTCCACGGTCCGACCGTGTGTATGGGGCTTTAGGCTTGGATTAGGGGGTCTATACTTGGAGGTATGTACTGAGGGGTTAGTCTGGAAGGGGGGACCATTACTGGGGGGGGGGGTCTGGACAGTGAGGGATATGGGCTTTGGGGGGGGTAGACTTGTACTGGCAGGAGGGGGTAATTTTTGGTTGTATCTTGTGAAGTGGCCTGTGCCTTATGAACTCCTAATTCCTATGCTCTGTGCTTTATGGACTTCTGAGAGTGTAGGTACAAGTACTATGGCACATGTGTGCTCAAGTAGGCTCAGGTTTTATATACCCATGGCCCTTTAAGCTCCTCTCACTGTGCAATTTGGCCTTACCCTCAATTTAACAGGCGATGCTATTTTCCTTTAATTCTTTTTGAGTGTGTCTGTGTGTGGGGGGAGGGGGTGATTAGGGGGATGTTGAACAATAATTGGCCCTGGGTGCCAAATATGCTACGCCACTGATGGCAGGACCTCTAATCACCACACAACCTAATGAAAGTAATTATACTTTAAAGGGAAACCTATCTTACATAGCTGCTGGTGGATAAAATAATGCATATTATTCATATATACGGGTAATATTAAAATATCTAAAATCTAGTTTGCTGACTATTATCAGTTACATTGTTTCCAGTTCCCTCTTTAAACTGCAAAAACTCTTCTATTTATGTTATGGAGAAGAGGGTAAGGAGAGGAATTCAGTAGTCCCAACATAGCTTCCTTTACTAGGACAACAATGCTGTTCCTCCACAGATACAGTGCACTGTGAGTGGTGTTGCTTTAGCACAGGAAGTGTGTTACCGAAAAAGATAAAGCAACCACCACAGCTACGGACAGATAAGCTGCAATATATGAAAAAAAAAAATCTTAGGGTTAAAGTGTTTGTAAACCTTCAATTTTCTTTTATAAAGATAACAAACATGCCTATACTTACCTGCTTTGTGCAATCATTTGGCACAGAGCATCTCAGATCCTCTTCTTCTGGGGTCCCCCGTTGGCATTCCAGGCCCCTCCTCTTCATCAGGTGCCCCCACGGAAAGCTGCTTTCCCTGGGGGCACCTGTGCAGGCTCGCTCCCAAGTCCCGCTGCTGCGTCCATTGACACAGACAGCGGGACTAGGTCCCACCCCCCTTTCCCGTGTCACAGGATTGGATTGACAGCAGCGGGAGCCAATGTCTCCTGCTACTATTAATCTGTCCAATGAGTAGAGAGACAGCGGCTGGAGCTGCTGCGCTCGTACACATCACTGAATCGGATTGGGCTCCAGTATGAAAAAGAGGGGGGGGGTCTAGGGGAGCTGCAGCACATTAGGTTTTTCACCTTAACGGTGTTGTAAAGGTTTGTGTTTTTTCACCTTAATGCATCCTATGCTATACCTGTCAGCCCCCCCCCCCCTTTTACTTACCTGACCCTTCGAACTTGAGCCACGGGACGCGCTGTCTCTCTGCCCGGGGTTCTCGGCTGTTGATTGGATAGATTGATAGCAGTGCAGCCATTGGCTCCCTCTGCTGTCAATCAAATCCAATGATGTGAGCGCCAGGGGGGGCAGGGCTGAGTCCGGCATTCAGCCTCTATGGACGCCGAATGCTGGACTCTGGAGCACGCCCGCGAGAGCCGCCGAGGGACCCCAGAAGACCAGGATCGGGGCCACTCTGTGCAAAACGAGCTGCACAGTGGAGGTAAGTATGATATGTTTATTATATTTTTTTAAAACATGTTTACCTTTACAATCACTTTAATGCAAGGTGAAAAACCTTGAAGCTTTACAACTACTTTGAAGTTTATATGAGAGTTTAGTGACTGGGCTTACAAAAAAAAAACCCACCAAATTACTAATTGTTATTTAGCTATGACCAGTTTTGCTTCACAGGAAAAATAAAAAAATTCCCTCCTCAATCACAGTCAACTGGTAAATACTCTGGTGTTATCATACAAAATTTGGATGTAGGAAATACCTGAAATATGCTGACATGAAGCACAGGGTAATTCACTTTCTTTTCTCATTATTGCCTCTCTTCTCCGCTTGTCCAACATTCCTCTGAGCCTCTGGACCATCCAGGCTCTACTAAGACCCCAGGAAGCATCAGGTCCACTGATGGAGCCAGTCTTTCTCTCATCTATCATCCTTATCAGCAGAGTCTGGCAGCTGGGGTGGTCCTGGCTGCCCTCCTTACTCACACACAAGCAGGGAAATCGAACTGACCAGCAACTCTTGGAGACAAGGATGAGGCATTAAGATGATAAGCCAGAGTCACAAACAAAAACAAATGTCCATATTCTTCACTTCAAAGAATGGCAGCCAAATTTATGCCTGTAAACTATGACCACTGAAAGCCCCTCTCTAGTCAAAGTTTAATGTATGGGCTGGGGGGCACTGACCTATGGCATCCAGGTTCACAAGATCCTAGAGGTGACATGTCACTTACTGCTGTATATTGGGAGAGCAAGATGGCAGATTCCCTCACCCATGCAACACCTTCTTGACATCATTAACAGTGAGAAGATAATTCTAAGTATACCTAATATCATCCAGATATTATGTGAAGTGATGATTTGTTCACTCTCTAGGCAAGTTTATTACCAGCTAGCGATTCAATTCCAGCTAAAATATTTAGGCAGTCATTAAAGCTGAACTCTGGACATCACAATCTTATTATCTTTTTTTGTGCATGTTTGTGTCGAACAATATAATAAAAGAAAAAATACACTGCAGAGGTTATCAGATAGTAAAATGTCAAAAGGGTTAAAAAATAAAATAAAAAATGTAATTCTGCTTTCTGCTTATAAAAAAAAAATTACTACACATTTTTTGGTTCGTCAGTTGTTTACTTTGCTCTGTTGTTCGGATTTCACTCACTTTCCAAGGCTAATGCCGCGTACACATGGTCGGAATTTCCGACAACAAATGTTGGATGTGAGCTTGTTGTCGGAAATTCCGACAAACAAAATTTGAGAGCTGGTTCTCAAATTTTCCGACAACAAAATCCACAATTCCGACGCACAAAATTCCATGCATGCTCGGAATCAAGGTAGATATACTTCATTATTTTTGGATTTTGGTTGTCACCATGTTTTGCAGAATATGGAGACCGCTTGGTCTCTCTTCTGTTTTCCCAATAGGATTGCTTATTCCTTTAGGTTATTATTATTTAATGTTTGCCTGCTGTTAGCCCATACTTAGATTCTTCCACTCTGTTTTTTATTATCAACAGAAAACTGCCTTTGGTTCTTGGTGCCTCGGCGGTCCTTGCATGAACTGACTTGCTGCTTACCTTTGGGGAGACGATATGCTGCTTTTTTGCATTTTTGCTTTTTTATGATCCATATAAATGCAAAGATTGGATCATTGCATTAGACCACCACTATACTCAAAGTTCTAGCTCCTATTGCTTCCATGTATGGCAATTAGACAGCAGATATTCTGAGACTAAAATGAACATCTATCCATACTGTGCTTTATGACCACTTTATTTTATGTCCTGTAAGTATCGCTTTTTGACAAAAATAATTACATTACATTATCTATGCTTACTATGTTTCATTGTCTATATTTATGATTTTCATACATATTCTTTGTATATTATATATATATATTTTTTAGAAATAATACCACCACGCCAAAATATCAAACCCCAGAAGAAGGATATGGATACATCAATCTAGCCTCATTTGGCTTTATTTTCCGAAACATGTTGGGTTCCATTGTTACTCACACCTACATCCGACTTTTGTCTGATTATTAGTGTGTTTCAATCAATTTTTTCTGGTAGTTGGTATACTATGCTTTTTTGTCTTTTTAGTTTTATGTGCTCATTCTTTGCAGATGTGTACAAATTTATTTTGTGTATTTAATAAAATAAAACTGTACAAGTTTAGGAGATATTTACAGTGCCTACAGGTAAGCCTTATTATAGGCTTACTGTAGGTACAAGCGGTTTATAACAGCGTTTACAACCAATTTAAGCGAGGACTGACACTGGCTGCATGATTGAGGATCTTAAGCTAAGATCATTTGTTTGGTGAAATAATTAGGCAATGCCAGACAAAGGATTTCCAGTGCATATGTTTTATCTACAGTGACAGCACAACAGAAGAAGCCTGCCTTGAGGTTTACCTGAATCATCAGACAGAGCTGTCCAACAAGGAGTCATTAAGGTACTGTACATTTTGGATTTTAAACATATGTTAGTTTTGATTATGTTTTTTTTTTTTTATAAACAACTTGCTTTTCACTTAGGTTTGGGCTTGCACTCTTACTAGTTTTGATACATTGTTTTTCTCTTATCCGACACTCCTTTTTCTACCCACACTATCCCTTGGGGCCATTCACAGTAGTTTTTCAAACTTAATCGAGGGATATGGGCTTTGGGGGGGGGGGTAGACTTGTACTGGCAGGAGGGGGTAATTTTTGGTTGTATCCTGTGAAGTGGCCTGTGCCTTATGAACTGCTAATTCCTATGCTCTGTGCTTTATGGACTTCTGAGAGTGTAGGTACAGGTACTATGGCACATGTGTGCTCAAGTAGGCTCAGGTTTTATATACCCATGGCCCTTTAAGCTCCTTTCACTGTGCAATTTGGCCTTACCAGCAATTTAACAGGTAGTGCTATTTTCCTTTAATTATTTTTGAGTGTGTCTGTGTGTGGGGGGAGGGGGTGGTTAAGGGGGATGTTGAACAATGATTGGCCCTGGGTGCCAAATATGCTACCCCACTGATGGCAGGACCTCTAATCACCACACAAACTAATGAAAGTAATTATACTTTAAAGGGAACCCTATCTTACATAGCTGCTGGTGGATAAAATAATACACATTATTCATATATAATATTAAAATATCTAAAATCTAGTTTGCTGACTATTATCAGTTACATTGTTTCCAGTTCCCTCTTTAAACTGCAAAAACTCTTCCATTTATGTTATGGAGAAGAGGGTAAGGAGAGGAATTCAGTAGTCCCAACATAGCTTCCTTTACTAGGACAACAATGCTGTTCCTCCACAGATACAGTGCACTGTGAGTGGTGTTGCTTTAGGACAGGAAGTGTGTTACCGAAAAAGATAAAGCAACCACCACAGCTACGGACAGATAAGCTGCAATATATGAAAAAAAAAATTCTTGGGTTAAAGTGTTTGTAAACCTTCAATTTTCTTTTATAAAGATAACAAACATGCCTATACTTACCTGCTTTGTGCAATCATTTTGCACAGAGCAGCTCAGATCCTCTTCTTCTGGGGTCCCCGTTGGCATTCTAGGTCCCTCCTCTTCATCAGGTGCCCCCACGGAAAGCTGCTTTTCCTGGGGGCACCTGTGCAGGCGTGCACCCAAGTCCCGCTGCTGCGTCCATTGACACAGACAGTGGGACTCGGCCCCACCCCCCTTTCCCGTGTCACAGGATTGGATTGACAGCAGCGGGAGCCAATGTCTCCTGCTACTATTAATCTGTCCAATGAGTAGAGAGACAGCGGCTGGAGCTGCTGCGCTCGTACACATCACTGAAACGGATTGGGCTCCAGTATGAAAAGGGGGGGAGATCTAGGGGAGCTGCAGCACATTAGGTTTTTCACCTTAAAGGTGTTGTAAAGGTTTGTGTTTCTTCACCTTAATGCTATGCTATACCTGTCAGCCCCCCGTTTTACTTACCTGACCCCTCGAACTTGAGCCACGGGACGTGCTGTCTCTCTGCCCGGGGTTCTCGGCTGTTGATTGGATAGATTGATAGCAGTGCAGCCATTGGCTCCCTCTGCTGTCAATCAAATCCAATGACGCGAGCACCGGGGGCGGGGCTGAGTGCGGCATTCGGCCTCTATGGACGCCGAATACTGGACTCGGGAGCACACCCGCAAAATAAACCCCCTCGGGGAAGCGCTTCTTCGAGGGGGTTATCAGATGTGGGGAGGAGCCACGAGAGCCGCCGAGGGACCCAGAAGACCAGGATCGGGGCCACTCTCTGCAAAACGAGCTGCACAGTGGAGGTAAGTATGATAGGTTTATTATTTTTTTTTAAAAACATGTTTACCTTTACAATCACTTTAATGCAAGGTGAAAAACCTTGAAGCTTTACAACTACTTTAAAGTTTATATGAGAGTTTAGTGACTGGGCTTACAAAAAAAAAAACCCCCACCAAATTACTAATTGTTATTTAGCTATGACCAGTTTTGCTTCACAGAAAAAATAAAAAAATTCCCTCCTCAATCACAGTCAACTGGTAAATACTCTGGTGTTATCGTACAAAATTTGGATGTAGGAAATACCTGAAATATGCTGACATGAAGCACAGGGTAATTCACTTTCTTTTCTCATTATTGCCTCTCTTCTCCGCTTGTCCAACATTCCTCTGAGCCTCTGGACCATCCAGGCTCTACTAAGACCCCAGGAAGCATCAGGTCCACTGATGGAGCCAGTCTTTCTCTCATCTATCATCCTTATCAGCAGAGTCTGGCAGCTGGGGTGGTCCTGGCTGCCCTCCTTACTCACACACAAGCAGGGAAATCGAACTGACCAGCAACTCTTGGAGACAAGGATGAGGCATTAAGATGATAAGCCAGAGTCACAAACAAAAACAAATGTCCATATTCTTCACTTCAAAGAATGGCAGCCAAATTTATGCCTGTAAACTATGACCACTGAAAGCCCCTCTCCAGTCAAAGTTTAATGTATGGGCTGGGGGCGGGGGGCACTGACCTATGGCATCCAGGTTCACAAGAGCCTAGAGGTGACATGTCACTTACTGCTGTATATTGGGAGAGCAAGATGGCAGATTCCCTCACCCATGCAACACCTTCTTGACATCATTAACAGTGAGAAGATAATTCTAAGTATACTTAATATCATCCAGATATTATGTGAAGTGATGACTTTTTTTTTTTTTTTCCGACAACAAATTAAATTCCGACCGTGTGTAGGCTCCACCGGACATTTTTTGTCGGAATTTCCGACAAACAAAATTTGAAATAAAATTCCGACCGTGTGTAGGCTCCACCGGACATTTTTTGTCAAGCAGAAGAGTCGCACTGGCTATTGAACTTAAAGTTACGAATCGTTACGAATCGTTAACGCGGCTAATGAATTGTTGGTTCTCATAACACAGAGAACAATTCGAATCCAACTACAAATATCGAATTTCAATTTCAAGTTACGAATCGTTACGAATCGTTATGAATAGTTACGAATCGTTACGAATCGTTATGAATAGTTACGAATCGTTAGTAAATCCAACTACCAATATCGAATTTCAACTAATTTGAACGAAATTATTATAGCAGATATAACGAATGAATTCGAATGACAAAGTGTCATTTTTGCAGAAAAAAAAAAAGCGTAGGGGTCCCCCCAAATTCAATAACCAGGCCCTTCAGGTCTGGTATGGATATTAAGGGGGACCCCAGCCAAAAAAAAATAAAAAAAATGGCGTGGGGTCCCCCCCAAATATCCATACCAGACCCTTCAGGTCTGGGATGGATTTTAAGGGGAACCCCGGCCAAAAAAAAAAAAAAAATGGCGTGGGGTCCCCCTCAAAATCCATACCAGACCCTTTATCCGAGCACGCAACCTGGCAGGCCGCAGGAAAGGAGGGGGGGACGAGAGCGGCCCCCCCTCCCGCCTGAACCGTACCAGGCCACATGCCCTCAACATTGGGAGGGTGCTTTGGGGTCCCCCCCAAAGCACCTTGTCCCCATGTTGATGAGGACAAGGGCCTCATCCCCACAACCCTGGCCGGTGGTTGTGGGGGTCTGCGGGCGGGGGGCTTATCGGAATCTGGAAGCCCCCTTTAACAAGGGGACCCCCAGATCCCGGCCCCCCCCCTGTGTGAAATGGTAAGGGGGTACAAAAGTACCCCTACCATTTCACCAAAAAAGTGGCAAAAATGGTAAAAATGACAGGAGACGGTCTTTGACAATTCCTTTATTAAAATCTTCTTTCTTCTTTCTTCTGGTCTTCCTTTCTTCATCTTCTCCTTCCGTCATCTTCTTCCATCTTCTTCTTCCTTCGATTCGCTTCTTCTTCCTCCGGTCTTCTCGTCCTTCTCGTCCGGCATCGTCCTTCTCGTCCGGCATCGTCGTCTCTTCTCGCAGGCCGCTCCTCGCAATGGGAGGCTCCCGCTCTGTGAGGCTTCGCTCCGGGTGACAGGTCTTTTATAACGAAGGCACCTGGTGACCCCGCCCCCTCTGACGCACGGGGACGTCATGTGGAATTCCCTATGGCTTTCCCCATGACGTCAGAGGGGGGGCGGGGTCACTGGGTGCCTTCGTTATACAAGACCTGTCACCCGGAGCGGAGCCTCACAGAGCGGGAGCCTCCCATTGCGAGGAGCGGCCTGCGAGAAGAGACGACGATGCCGGACGAGAAGGACGACGCCGGACGAGAAGGACGAGAAGACCGGAGGAAGAAGAAGCGAATCGAAGGAAGAAGAAGATGAAAGAAGATGGAAGAAGATGCCGGAAGGAGAAGGTGAAGAAAAGAAGACCAGAAGAAAGAAGATTTTAATAAAGGAATTGTCAAAGACTGTCTCCTGTCATTTTTACAATTTTTGACACTTTTTTGGTGAAATGGTAGGGGTACTTTTGTACCCCCTTACCATTTCACACAGGGGGGGGGCCGGGATCTGGGGGTCCCCTTGTTAAAGGGGGCTTCCAGATTCCGATAAGCCCCCCGCCCGCAGACCCCCACAACCACCGGCCAGGGTTGTGGGGATGAGGCCCTGTCCTCATCAACATGGGGACAAGGTGCTTTGGGGGGGACCCCAAAGCACCCTCCCAATGTTGAGGGTATGTGGCCTGGTACGGTTCAGGCGGGAGGGGGGGCCGCTCTCGTCCCCCCCTCCTTTCCTGCGGCCTGCCAGGTTGCGTGCTCGGATAAGGGTCTGGTATGGATTTTATGGGGGACCCCACGCCATTTTTTTTGGCTAGGGTTCCCCTTAAAATCCATCCCAGACCTCAAGGGTCTGGTATGGATTTTGAGGGGGACCCTACGCCATTTTTTTTTTTTTTGGCTGGGGGTCCCCCTTAATATCCATCCCAGACCTGAAGGGCCTGGTTATTGAATTTGGGGGGACCCCTACGCATTTTTTTATCAATGACTTCAATGAATGACAGTTCTCTGTATTACGGATCCAACAATTCATTTGCCGGCAAATAGCTGCGAGTGATTTTAAATAGTTTTTTTTTCCTGCAAAAATGACACTGCAGGAACAGTTCTCTATATTAGATATACTGAATCTCGAAGCATTCGAAGCATTCGTTATATCCGCTATTATAATTTCTTTCATATTAGTTGAAATTACATATTTGTTAGTTACAATACAACATTCGAATTGTTCTCTGTATTACGGGAATCGGCAATTAGCCGCGAGTGATTTTAAATGTCTTTTTTTCCTGCAAAAATGACACATTGTACAGAGAGAGTTCTAAGCACGGGAAACATGACCCCCCCTTCATAGGCATACTATAGAGTATATAGTATATAGAAGGGGTCATGTTTCCTGTGTTTAGAACTCTCTCTGTACAATGTGTCATTTTTGCAGGAAAAAAAGACATTTAAAATCACTCGCGGCTAATTGCCGATTCCCGCAATACAGAGAACAATTCGAATGTTGTATTGTAACTAACAAATATGTAATTTCAACTAATATGAAAGAAATTATAATAGCGGATATAACGAATGCTTCGAATGCTTCGAGATTCAGTATATCTAATATAGAGAACTGTTCCTGCAGTGTCATTTTTGCAGGAAAAAAAAAAAACTATTTAAAATCACTCGCAGCTATTTTCCGGCAAATGAATTGTTGGATCCGTAATACAGAGAACTGTCATTCATTGAAGTCATTGATAAAAAAATGCGTAGGGGTCCCCCAAATTCAATAACCAGGCCCTTCAGGTCTGGGATGGATATTAAGGGGGACCCCAGCCAAAAAAAAAAAAAAATGGCGTAGGGTCCCCCTCAAAATCCATACCAGACCCTTGAGGTCTGGGATGGATTTTAAGGGGAACCCTAGCCCAAAAAAATGGCGTGGGGTCCCCATAAAATCCATACCAGACCCTTATCCGAGCACGCAACCTGGCAGGCCGCAGGAAAGGAGGGGGGGACGAGAGCGGCCCCCCCTCCCGCCTGAACCGTACCAGGCCACATGCCCTCAACATTGGGAGGGTGCTTTGGGGTCCCCCCCAAAGCACCTTGTCCCCATGTTGATGAGGACAAGGGCCTCTTCCCCACAACCCTGGCCAGTGGTTGTGGGGGTCTGCGGGCGGGGGGCTTATCGGAATCTGGAAGCCCCCTTTAACAAGGGGACCCCCAGATCCCGGCCCCCCCCCCCACCCCCCTGTGTGAAATGGTAAGGGGGTACAAAAGTACCCCTACCATTTCACCAAAAAAAGCGTCAAAAATTGTAAAAATGACAGGAGACGGTCTTTGACAATTCCTTTATTAAAATCTTCTTTCTTCTTTCTTCTGGTCTTCCTTTCTTCATCTTCTCCTTCCGTCATCTTCTTCCATCTTCTTCCATCTTCTTCTTCCTTCGATTCGCTTCTTCTTCCTCCGGTCTTCTCGTCCTTCTCGTCCGGCGTCGTCCTTCTCGTCCAGCATCGTCGTCTCTTCTCGCAGGCCGCTCCTCGCAATGGGAGGCTCCCGCTCTGTGAGGCTTCGCTCCGGGTGACAGGTCTTGTATAACGAAGGCACCCGGTGACCCCGCCCCCCTCTGACGTCATGGGGAAAGCCATAGGGAATTCCACATGACGTCCCCGTGCGTCAGAGGGGGCGGGGTCACCAGGTGCCTTCGTTATAAAAGACCTGTCACCCGGAGCGAAGCCTCACAGAGCGGGAGCCTCCCATTGCGAGGAGCGGCCTGCGAGAAGAGACGACGATGCCGGACGAGAAGGACGACGCCGGACGAGAAGGACGAGAAGACCGGAGGAAGAAGAAGCGAATCGAAGGAAGAAGAAGATGGAAGAAGATGCCGGAAGGAGAAGATGAAGAAAGGAAGACCAGAAGAAAGAAGAAAGAAGATTTTAATAAAGGAATTGTCAAAGACTGTCTCCTGTCATTTTTACCATTTTTGCACTTTTTTGGTGAAATGGTAGGGGTACTTTTGTACCCCCTTACCATTTCACACAGGGGGGGGGGCCGGGATCTGGGGGTCCCCTTGTTAAAGGGGGCTTCCAGATTCCGATAAGCCCCCCGCCCGCAGACCCCACAACCACCGGCCAGGGTTGTGGGGATGAGGCCCTTGTCCTCATCAACATGGGGACAAGGTGCTTTGGGGGGGACCCCAAAGCACCCTCCCAATGTTGAGGGCATGTGGCCTGGTACGGTTCAGGCGGGAGGGGGGGCCGCTCTCGTCCCCCCTCCTTTCCTGCGGCCTGCCAGGTTGCGTGCTCGGATAAAGGGTCTGGTATGGATTTTGAGGGGGACCCCACGCCATTTATTTTTTTTTTTTGGCCGGGGTTCCCCTTAAAATCCATCCCAGACCTGAAGGGTCTGGTATGGATATTTGGGGGGGACCCCACGCCATTTTTTTTTTTTTTTTTGGCTGGGGTCCCCCTTAATATCCATACCAGACCTGAAGGGCCTGGTTATTGAATTTGGGGGGACCCCTACGCTTTTTTTTTTTCTGCAAAAATGACACTTTGTCATTCGAATTCATTCGTTATATCTGCTATAATAATTTCGTTCAAATTAGTTGAAATTCGATATTGGTAGTTGGATTTACTAACGATTCGTAACTATTCATAACGATTCGTAACTATTCATAACGATTCGTAACGATTCGTAACTTGAAATTGAAATTCGATATTTGTAGTTGGATTCGAATTGTTCTCTGTGTTATGAGAACCAACAATTCATTAGCCGCGTTAACGATTCGTAACGATTCGTAACGATTCGTAACGATTCGTAACTTTACTAACGAATTACGTACGGAATTCGTAAAAAAAAAAAATTCGTACTACAGATTTGTAAATTCGTACGAATTTCGAAAAATTCGTACGAATTACGAATTCGTACGAAACGAAACGCACATGTCTAGTACGTCACCGCGTTCTTGATGTTCGGCATTTCCGTGTGTATACAAGACAATTTTGAGCCAACATCTTTTGGAAATAAATCCAGGATTTTGTTGTCGGAATGTCCAATCGTCTGGATGCGGCACAAAGGTTAAAGTATATCTAAAAAAAACATTTTTTATTTTTTTATTTTGGATAGTGTAGGAAAGGGCTAAATTCTTTGGCATTTTTTTGCCATCATTGTCCCATTCAGGAGATTTTCCTTCACTTCCTGTCCAAAAGACTCAACAGGAAATGAGAGGATACCTTTCCAACATGAGGAAAATTCACAAAAAGTGGTTGTAAAGCTTAAATTTTTCATTTATTTAAATAATAAACATGTCATACTTACCTACTCTGTGCAATGGTTTTACACAGAGCAGACCTGATTCCTGGTCACAGATTTTGATGGACAGCAGACTATCAATTTGCCCAGTGAGGAGGGAGAGAGCAAAGAGGGCCGCTGCTCTCAAGCACAGTGTTGGATTGAGAATGGGCTCAGGTAAGTATGATGCATTAGGTATAAAACCTTATGCCCCGTACACACGGTCGGAAAATCCGACCACAAAATCCATCGGATTTTTTCCGACGGATTTAGTCCGACACTAATGTTGCATACACACGGTCAGACAAAGTTGTCGGAAAATCCGATCATTCTGAACATGGTGACGTTTGTTGCCTACGACGGGACTACGTAGAGGCTAGTAGCCAATAGCTTTGGTCTTGTAATGTGATCTGAGCATGCGTGGCACTTTGTCCGTCGGAATTCGCTACACACAATCCGAAAAAGTCTGATAGGACTTTGTTGTCGGAAAATTTGAGAGCAGGAGATAAAACTTTGTCCGTCGGAAAATCCGATGGAAAATGTCCGATGGAGCCTACACACGGTCGGAATTTCCGACAACATTGTCCGATAGGACATTTTCCGTCGGAAAATCCGACCGCGTGTATGGGGCTTTAGGGCTTTAGAACAACTTTTAGCTGTCCATGCACTTGGGGGGGTTTCTGACACTTACGGACCACCAAAGGAAGGATAGTACTTCTCCACTAACCACCTATGGGAGTGAAGCACTTTTTCCATTGACCACCATTAGAAGCGGGGAACTTCTCCACTGACTGCCAATCAAAAAAAGCACTTCTCCACTGATCACAAATGGATTGGGAACTTTTTCGCTGACCACAAATAGAAGAAGGAGATTTCTCCATTCACCAGCAATGGCAGTGAGGAAATCTTTCACTGACTAGCAATGGAAGGGGGCACTGTTACACTGATCACTACTGGAAAGGGGAACTTCTTACCTGACAACCAATAGAAGGGGGTGACTTCTCCAGAACCATTAATTGAAGAGAAGCACCTGTCCACTGGCCACCAATGGAAGGGGGGATTTTTCTGGTGACCACCAATGAAAATAAGTGCTTTTCTACTAACCACCATTGGAAGGGGGGAACTTATTCTCTCACCACCAACAAAAGTGGGGTTTCTCCACTGACCACCAATGGAAAGAGGCACTTTTTCACTAAGCAATAATGGAAGGGAGGCATTTCTCGACTGCCACCAAAGGAAGGTGTCATTTCTCCACTGATTACCAATGAAAGGTGGCATTTCTCTACTGACCACCAATAGAAGTGGGTACTTCTCAATACTGACACTTTGAATCATTAGGGTTTTGGTATGGGAGAGAGAGAGCAAGAAGCCTACAGTGGCTGGGAATACCTCTCCTGCATTACTAATACGTAAGCAAGAGCACTTCCCAGATTAAAACATTACCAACAACTAGGAATATGACTGACTAGTTTGCTACAGCAATGCCTGTATGGAAAAACTGAAGTACCGAGTATGAGTATGCATATTGTGTTCCCTGTGTGTATTTCAAGGTCTAATTTTCACTTTTTACTGGAGTGCACCTTTCACACGTGTTCTCCTCAAAAATCACATTTGACATGTATACAAGATGTGTTGTGTTTCCTCATAACAAATCTCCAAAATGCAATGTTTGGTGTTCCTCACAAAGTTTGTGAAGCCGCAATTCTTTGATGTCCAAGCATTTTTGCATTGAAAATACATTGACATACACTAAAATATATCCAGGGTGAAGGAGCCCTCATGGATTGTGCTGCTAAAGCTTGAGCCTAAATTAAACAATCTAGACTTGACTGGCCAATTTAAGATCCTTATCAAACTCTGTCTTGAAAAGCAGAATGCTGACTCCTACATAGCATCCAATGGTAATATGGGGCAATTGATGTAGAATGTCCTCATCTCTTGTGGCCCTCATCACCTTTAGACACAATGTTAACAGCTTCAGCACCCTCCCCCTCCATCCTTTTAACACAGTCTGGAGAATTTTCCTCCTTCCCTAGTGCAGTGTGTCTGACATCTCAAGAAGCCTTTCAATAGCTATGGCAGCTGGACTGTGTCAGTTAAAGAAGAGGGCGGGGTCAGATCAGACAGTGATCCGTATATTACAAATTACGTATACTAGTTTTAATTCAAAGTAGACATTTCTGTGTAATAATCAGTTATAATATTCACAGATCCATGGCTGATACAAAATCAGTGGATTTATGAAGAGCCTGTTTACATAAATTACATTCATTTTGCTATATTTTTGATCTTCGATATGTTTCCTTCTTAAATTTTACAAATAAAGTTTCCTCATTTCAGCATACTAGATGCAGCTAGCTATTGTTATTTTTTATTTATGCAAATTGCAGCATTTATGATTTGTAAAAATGGAGTACACTTGCCGACCAGCCCATAGTAAAAATACATCATTACTTTGATTTAGTACCGGTGTTAGGGCAGCAGCTAGCTGCCATAAAGCCAATATTATTTTTTACTATGGCCGGTTCTGCGTTAAATAAAATTGGTCCAGAGGGAAGATTTGCCGCAAGATCACTTTTCCGGGCTTACGCTTCCGGGCTTACTGGACCCATGGGTGAAGTCCTGAAGCGATCCAATGTGGCCGTTTGCTGGGCAGGAAGTCAAGTGAGGCCAGGATGGCCGCCACTCATCTCTAGGCCCTTGGAGGACCAGAGCGACGTCTGACGTCACTTCCAGTTCTCAGGCCAAAACAAATTAGTTTTTATTTTTTTAAAGTACAAATGCAAAAAAAATATATCTTTTTTTTCTTCTGCTTTTAAAGGTAAAATACCGATCGAGGGTCTTTTTGACTGAGCTCTAAATCTAAAAATGCTAATGGCCTGTCTAATCCAATGGTTTCAATTCTCTTGAGACTTTTGAACCATGCCAGTTAGGAGTCCTGATCTTATCCTGACTTTATTTGCTGTATGCTTTTGCCAGTGAATCAGAACTAGAGATCATAATGACAGCCGGGCAACTAGCATTTACAGAAAATGGCCAGGAATGGCAGCCACCACGTCTTTAATTACAGGATTCTTTATCTACTGATGGGCAGATTTATGGATATATAGTATAAGTATATAAGTATACCTATTAGCTATAGTTTGGTTTTAACATTAAAGTTTTATTTTTAAAGTAACTCCACTTTTGTGAGAAAAAAATCGCAAATAAAAAAATAAATAATATAGCGTATGCAATTCCGACACAAACAATATTGTAATTAAATGTTATTAAAAATGATCTTTCTTTTTCAATCTGCAGCACTGTCATTTTCTGTAAAATGCAATGAAATATGGCTACCTGGAGGCATTGCTGTACACAGAGGGTGTACAGAACGCACACCAGATATGTCATTTCCTGCTTGTGTGATTGGCTTACTGATTTTCCCAGAAGTCTGCACTGAGATATAAATGAGATTTTGAGCATCCCCTGCAACAAAAATTGCATTTTTGGTGTGATGCTCTCAAAGGGAAATCAAGGGATGCAGACCCTGCATATTTCCTCAGTAGAGCCCTGCAGGTGCAGCAGCCGATTGATAATTTTAAATCCACTTACATACAGATTCAAATGGACACTGACAAACAAACATCTATTTTTTCAGGTAAAAAGGTAGGAATCTTCAGCAAAGTTTGTAAAAATCCTTACAATGTACTTTGTGATCATGCAGAGAGGATTTTTTTTTTAAAACAAAAGTGGAGTTACTCTTTAAGTGTATATAAACCCAACAATAAAAATGTAAAATACTGCAGACTACCATAACTTAGATGTGGTGGCTGCATCATTTTCCTTTTTATAGGCTTATTTCTTTTATTTTTACCTGGTAAACCTATCAGCAACACTTCCTATCCCTGGGTGACAACATTCATACAGTATATGGTATCTATGGAGCATCGTTACCCTAGGACAGTGATGGGGAACCTTGGCACCCCAGATGTTTTGGAACTACATTTTCCATTATGCTCCACTACACTGCAGAGTGCATGAGCATCATGGGAAATGTAGTTTCAAAACATCTGGGGTGCCAAGGTTCACCATCACTGCCCTAGGACAAAGGTAAAGAGCACCTTCTATAGGCCACAGAAATGACTGGGATCAAAGCTGCTGAAAACAGTGCAGCACAGGCAGACACTACAGGAAGTTACCAGCTTACAGGTTTTCTGGCAGGATCAACGGGTATTTTTTTGTTGTTGCAATTATTGAACAGTTATTAGAAAATGCTTTCAATATTTTTATATTTCACAGATCTAAAGAAAGCATATAAGAGATGTTCTCTGATCGGATTTACCCAAGGAGTAATGTATGAGTCTTTAAAATGATCAATTATTTTGCTGGATGACCTATATGCAAAGCAATGAATATGTATACTATATGCATTGATAGTTCTTTCTACATTGTAAAGCTATCCAAAGGTAACTTTAAAACAGATGCTATAAATACCTAATATACCATATTTATAGCAATGGAATGTATTAAATAAGACTATCCTATATTATATAACATACTGTGTGGGTATATATCACAGGAAGATCACATATACTGTATGTGAAATGTATTATCCCTTGTGGGTGGATGTATCATGTTCTGATGGGCATTGTGCCACGATGGTAATGAGAAAACAAATGGATCCAACTATATTTTCAATCATGTCTATTGAGTTTTTAAACAAACTTTACATCAGTGAAAATAAACAGAGGTCATTTTTAAGTTACATAAATGCCATCAAGTTAACGATGTGTAAAGTGAGACCAGCTAGGCTCATAATTAACAGAGGCCACTGTGGTGGGCAGCTGAAAAGTGCAAAGGAAAGCAGAGAAATTAAATTAGAAAAGCAGAAAAGGGGCTCAGGAAAAAAAGAAGAGGGGACAAGGGTAAGCGAAAGAAGAATAACCAGGAGAAAGGGGACATACGGATCAGTGTTCACTTTATCACTGGATTTTGATTTAGCTTTAGTTACAGTCTTTTGACTAAAATGCCATTTTAGTTTTAGTCCCATGTTTGTCATCTGCAATTGTTTTAGTTTTAGTCTTATTTTAGTCGACCAAAATCTCCAGTACATTTTAATCGAAGGATATCATTATAGTCAACTAAAATCGAATGTGTTTAGTGAATAGGCAGCCAGCTATCACAGTAATGCCCCTTACACACGGCCGGATTTTCCGACGGAAAATGTCCAATCGGACCATGTTGTCGGAAATTCCGACCGTGTGTGGGCTCCATCGGACTTTTTCCGTCGGAATTTCCGACGGAAAAAGTTTGAGATCCTGCTCTCAAATTTTCCGACAACAAAGTCCGATCGGACTTTTTCCGATCGTGTGTAGCGAATTCCGACGGACAAAGTGCCACGCATGCTCAGATCACATTACAAGACCAAAGCTATTGGCTACTAGCCTCTACGTAGTCCCGTCGTACACAACGAACGTCACCACGTTCAGAATGATCGGATTTTCCGACAACTTTGTCCGACCGTGTGTATGCAACACCAGTGTCGGACAAAATCCGTCGGAAAAAATCCGACGGATTTTGTGGTCGGAATTTCCGACCGTGTGTACGGGGCATAAGAAGTAGCTCTGTAGGTAAAGAGGATGGGAGAGAAGCAGCGCCAATCTAAGTGCAGTATGTGAAGCAAAAAGGAACATTTATTAGGTATTGCACTTACAGGATAAGACCAAATAAATTACATGGAAAAGAGACCAAGCAGTGGAGTCCCTCTGGATGGAGAGCTGACCTTTTAGACCCTATCCATTGTTTTTGTTTTTTATTATTTATTATTTTTATCATTTATTCTTATTTATCCTATTTTTTACTCCCTTTTATTTTGGACAGATAATTTTATGACATTATCTTTTACTTCTATATATTTTATACTTTTTGATCTTATGTTTTTATACTATAATTCCTTGCTGTTTGTTTCATAAATAAACCACCATTTATTTAATGTGCAGTGCCTTGAAAAAGTATTCATACCCCTTGAAATTGTCCACACGTTATCATGTTACAACCAAAAACATAAATGTATTTTATTGGGATTTTAAGTGATAGACCAACACAGAGTGGCACATAATTGTGACGTGGAAGGAAAATGATAAATCGTTTTCCAAATTTTGAAAAGTGTGGCGTGCATTTGTATTCAGCCCCCTTTACTCTGATACTCCTAACTAAAATCTAGTGGAACCAATTGCCTTCAGAAGTCACCTAATTAGTAAACAGAGTTCACAGGTGTGTAATTTAATCTCAGTATAAATACCGCTGTTCTGTGAAGCCCTCAGAGGTTTGTTATAGGACCTTAGTGAACAAACAGCATCATGAAGGCCAATAAACACACCAGACAGGTCAGGGATAAAGTTGTAAAGAAGTTTAAAGCAGGGTTAGGCTATAAAAAAAATATCCCAGCTTTGAACATCTCATGGAGCCCTGTTCAATCAATCATCTGAAGATGGAAAGAGTATGGCACAACTGCAAACCTACCAAGACATGGCCGTCCACCTAAACTGACAGGCCGAGCAAGGAGAGCATTAATCAGAGAAGCAGCCAAGTGGTCCATGGTAACTCTGGAGGAGCTGCAGAGATCCACAGTTCAGGTGGGAGAATCTGTCCACAGGACAACTATAAAGCCTCCTTCACACGATCGGATTGTTGGCCAACAAAACCATGGAATTTTGTCCGAAGGGTGTTGGCTCAAACTTGCATACACACGGTCACACAAATGTTGGCCAACAATTACGAACGTAGTGACGTACTTTGTGGTTTTTCAGCTCTTTAGTGCCACCCTTTGGGCTCCTTCTGCTAATTTTGCGTTAGTAGAAGTTTGGTGAGGGTTGATTCGTGCTTTTGTTTTCGCGTTTTTCATTTCGTGCTTTTCAGTTTGTTTCTGCCGTTAGTCAACCAACATGTTGCAGAATCGGAGGAGATAACGTGTTATTTATTATTGGCTTTGGAGTTATTGCTTTGACATTTTTTTTTTTTGGTTAAATAACGATTTGATTTGGTATATTTTCTATATTTTTGGATGCATAGAATGCACTTTTTGGTTAAGTTCTATTGGCAAATAGCATGTCTAATTTTATTTTTTTTATTTTATTAATGCACAATAAAAACATTGTGGAGAATAATACTCGGCTATGTGTTTTACTTGAAATAACAGTAGGCAGTTACATTTTAATACAATGTAAAATTGACGAAGGGACACCAACATAGTTGCATCTTAAAAACTACGGGATAATGGTGCGGTGGTAACTTGCACAAATAAAATTAAAAAAAACATAACATTATTATTGATATCACTAGAAAAAAAAGCCTTTGAAAATTTGTTTGCAATAACTCCATCAGTATCACCAGCAAAGCAGCTTCATTATTATCCCATTAAAGAAGAAGAGAATGCGCGCTGCATTTGGAGATTTCATAATTTGCCACGTCACGAATGTTAATCCTCCATTACGAATGCTAGTTTACAAGACCGACCGCTTCTGCTTCCGAGCTTTGGACTTTTGTCCAACGGACTTGTGTACACATGCTCGGAAAATCCGACAACAGACATTTGTTAGCAGAAAATTTCAAGAAAATTATAAGCTGTACCAAAAGATCTCCGCAAGAGGAATAGTATGTGAATTGTTGAGAGATTCAAAAAATACCAGGCCTGAAGGATCAAGAAGGTAATATATGGAATGCAGATTTGAATGAAACACCTTATAAAGCTTCTGGGAGGGTCCTAGCCTGGAAAAAATAGAGGATTCCCGCACAAAAGTAGAGAGGGGTAGATTTGACTTTCAATGGATAGATTAAAGTGTCTGACTTTCTCCCCCTTCATGCTGCATAAACTAAACAGGAATGCTTGGTTGAGCTGAATGTTTATGTTTAGTGGTGATCCTGCAGATGAAGATCACTGGGGGTGTCTAATCATGCCTGATCATCCAACACCACTCTCTGCTTTTGTCAGTGGCCCAAACTTTGAATTTAGGTTTAGTCCCCCTTCATCACTGCTCGTTAGTTAAACCTAACATTACCAATCCTGAAATATCTATTCGCAGGATCAGGTTCCATCCTGGTACCAACCACCACGTTGGTTGCATCAAGACAGGGGGCAGTAATTGCATGAGGCAGAGGTACTTACTGACTAACTCTGTCTGAACAGCCAATCAAGTGCCTCTGTCTCTCACTAGAGTCAGCCTCTGCCACAGCGCGATCAGGAAAGTTGCAGAAAGCATCTTGTGGTTACTATCAAATTGGTGCCTGGGTAAAGGTAAGCATTTCAGGCATATATATGGGCAGCACAGTGGGTAAATGGTTGGCACTTCTGCCTAGCAGCACTAGGGTCGTTGGTTTCAATACCAACCACAGCACTGCCTGCCTGAAGTTTGCATGTTCTCCTGTACCTGCATGGGTTTCCTCCCACATTCCAAATACATGCTGGTAGATAATTGGTTCCTGTCTAAATTGGCCCTAGTATGTTCATGTGAGTTAGGGACCTTAGATTGTAAGCTCCTTGAGGGCAGGGACTGCTGTGAATGTACAATATATATGTAAAGCACTGCGTAAATTGACGGCACTATATAAATACCTGTAATAAATAAATATGTTTCACATAGACTGCATAGATGGAGGGGGTTTGGGGGCAGAGAGCTGAACCTAAAAACAGAGTTTAAAGAGGTGTATCCCTTAAAAAAATTTTTTTTTTAAAGTCAGCAGCTACAAATACTGCAGCTGCTGACTTTTAATAATCGGACACTTACCTGTCCCAGGGTCCAGCGATGCGGGGGATCGAAGCTCCGCTAGCCCCCCGATCCGCTCGGCGGCACCGGCATTGCAACTGTGGGCACCCGGCTGTGGCTTCACAGCCAGGCACCCACTGCGCATGAGCGAGCGGCGCCGTGCGCCGTGATTGGTCCCACAGTCATCTGGGGCACGTGACAAGTCCCAGATGACTGGGGAGCCCTTCCTGCGCTGAGGGGAAGTGATGTCACCAGCCTAGGCTAGGCAGAAGGCAGACTACAAGGGACCCCCTAGCAAACAGGCATTTAGAGGTATGTAAAAAAAAAAAAAAAATTTCCAATTATTTTTTTATTTTTATTTTTTTAGGGGGAAACACCACATTAAGTCTGTTATAAAAAGATAAAAGGCTGACTTTTGGGGGTGATTAAGAACAGCGAAGTTACAAGAACCTGTGTGCTTCAAAAAAACAATCGCGCAGAAAAAACTGACATTCTCCCATCCATTTTAATAGCGAATATAGCTCCTATTCAGTTTACTTTCGTAAATCACTCCCAACATGTAACAGTTGCTTAAAAAAAATGACTGCATATTTCTGAAGTTACAGCAGTATCTTTCGAATTAAATAACTCCAGCTGAATGTAACTAAACTACTAAGAGCTTTACCATGACCTTCATAGACATCTTTTGAACGGTTACACTGAAATGAACAGATATATATACAGTATATACTCTTGCTTATCTGGATAAGAGAAAGAACAATGTGCTAACAGTGTGTATTCATGTGATTCTAAGCTTACAATGACCTTTGTTACCTTTATAAGAAATTCATGTTAAGTGGAAAACTTCTGTTTTATTTAAATTTTCCCATTCAAGATTGGGTTAGGTAGTTGAATATCATCGGGCAATTGTCTCCTAATTGACGTGGCTGTATTTCTAATAGTGGCTACATTCAAAAAATGTCAGGGACAAGTTCATTGTACAATCAAAGTATGTGGTTACTTCAATTTATACACATCATCTAGTCTACACTATTATACTAATGAAAAATGACTAAGTATACTTTTAATGTGGTCCCTGCCAAAGAAGCTCCTAACTGTGAAGCTTAAAGAAGGACATTAAAATCTATGTTTTTGGACTGGTTTATGACCATATTAATCCATTAGACTGATCTCTAAAACAAAAAGTTTTTTTTTTTTTTTTATTTGATTTTCACACTTTCTTTTTTCAGTGAACAATTGTGCACTCTATAAGCAAACATTTTATTTACATAATCATATTCATAAACTTTAAAGTCAGGTTAAACATTTGTGAAAATTATTTTTTTTTTAATATTAATTAACTTTGAGACTTCAAAGAGACATTATATTTTATCAAAAGGAATTTGCAACAGCTGAAAATATCAAATCTATTAACTGAGCTGCATTGAATTAGTTGCAATGATTATTTTTCTTCTTTTTTGATTTCTGTGTTGTTTTTGGTTTTCTTTTCAGTCCTTACTGAAAAAAAATAATAGTTTCTTTATTTTTATTTTCATTGTTTCTCAGCTATCTTTTTTGTTCTTTTGTTCTTTTCTCTTTTTTTCTTCTGTTTAATAATTTTATCTAAAAATGATATACGATTGACAAAAAAATAATTTTTAACTGAATCACAGCAAAATTGAACAGGAAAATTATCACGTGTATAGACAATTTTTCCCTTTTTTTTTTCTTCTGCCTTGATTTATGTTCCTGCCTTTCTTGTCCCCTTTATTGTTCTATATTTATCTCTCTAAAAAAACAACATAAGGATTAGTAGAAAAAAAAAAGTGGTCTAGCCTAATTGGTTCACCAAGATGACGTAAAACATATGTTTATTAATAATTTTTCTTGAATGTTTTTTCTTAAAATTGTTTGTTTAAGGCATAATGCAATAACTATTTACAACCTTGTTCTATTTTTGTTCATATTTCCACACATTAGTTAATACATTACATCCTTCTTCGTGATAAAAAAGCAATTAAATCTCTAGGCTGATGCTTAAGGGTCTGTTTGCACGTATCTCTCTTTAAAACATTCCTAATCAAAATAAGGAGAGTGCATGTTAACACCGATGGGGACTCAGACATAGCTCGTGACTGTATTGTATATACATTATCTCTATCTATATACAGGGGAAATTCCATATATGGCAATATGGTGTGAGATAAATTCTCAAAACCGTTTGCTTTTTTTCCTTGAGTGGTTAAACAATGTGTTAGATTTATGGTCCACTGGGAAAAAATTCCACTGAGAAAATATCTCACGTGATATAGAATAGGCCCGGCTTTGAATGCCGAGGGAATTGAACCTACGCAATATTTATTAATTTTCCATATTTCATATAACACTGACACATTGTATTACACAGTATTGTACCTTTCATCATTCATAGCAGTTCCTATATTCGCGATAGTGACCAATTGTAGCCACAATAAAGCATGTTCAACTGTGAATTTAAAGCTGAACTCCAGGAATCAGCCACTTTGTAAAATGTGCTGGATTACTAGGGTTAAGTTACATAGTCCATCAAGTCCAACCTATGTGTGTGATCATTGTATATCCCTGTATGTTGCGGTCATTCAGTGCTTATCTAAGAGTTTTTTGAAACTATCGATGCTCCCCACTGAGACCACCGCCTGTGGAAGGGAATTCCACATCCTTGCTGCTCTTACAGTAAAGAACCCTCTACGTAGTTTAAGGTTAAAACTCTTTTCTTCTAATTTTAGTGAGTGGCCACGTGTCTTATTACACTCCCCTCCGCAAAAAAGTTTTATCTCTATTGTGGAGTCACTAGTACGGTATTTGTAAATTGAAATCATATCCCCTTTCAAGCGTCTTTTCTCCAGAGAGAAACAGTTCAGTGCTCGCAGCCTCTCTTCATAACTAATATCCTCCAGACCCTTTATTAGCTTTGTTGCCCTTCTTTGTACTCGCTCCATTTCCAGTACATCCTTCCTGAGAACTGGTGCCTGGAACTGGACAGCATACTCCAGGTGCGGCCGGACCAGAGTCTTGTAGAGTGGGAGAGTTATCGATTTAACCCTGGAGTTGATCCCCTTTTTAATGCATGCCAATATTCTGTTTGCTTTGTTAGCAGCAGCTTGGCATTGCATGCCATTGCTGAGTCAATCATCTACCAGGACCCCCAGGTCCTTTTCCATCCTAGATTCCCCCAGAGGTTCGTCCCCTAGTGAGTAGATTGCATTCATATTTTTGCCACCCAAATACATTTTTCTACATTAACCCTCATTTGCCATGTACCCCATTAATTTGTTCAGATCTCCTTGCAAAGTTTCCAAATCCTGCAGAGAAGGTATTGCCCTGCTTATCTTAGTGTCATCCGCAAATGCAGAGATTGAACTATTTACCCCATCCTCCAGGTCGTTTATGAACAAATTAAACAGGATTGGTCCCAGCACAGAACCCTGGGGGACCCCACTTTCCACTCCTGACTATTCCCAGTATTCCCCATTTATCACCACCCTCTGAACATGCCCTTGTAGCCAGTTTTCAATCCATGTATTCACCCTATGGTCCATGCCAACGGACCTTACTTTGTACAGTAAACATTTATGGGGAACTGAGTCCAACGAGGTCCAAGCCAACTCATGAACTTATCCCTTAAATTTACAATTAACATTTGTATTGAGCTCAGGGAGCACAGCTACGGCTATAATTTCGGCGCTCCAATGCTAGACCTTCTGGTCTCAGTTTCTGCAGCTGCAGAGTCACATACAGACGCTGTTCCCACCCCTTCCCTCCTACTTTCCAATCACAGAGCACTTTGCATTATGTCAAAGCCCCAGGAATATAGTAAAAGCTGTAACCTGCCAGGTAGCATGCACCTTGTTGGACTTGGAACATGTGGATGTTCAGTCAAAACTAAGCTTAAACCTACACACACCTCCATTCTAAGCCTATTCTATCTACTATGTAAAAGGTGCCCATATTTACCTATTCTGAAGTCGCTCATGGTATACAAGCACATTTTACAAAGTGGCTGAAAGCCTTTAAAGTATACCTGTGGACGTACCTTACTTTCTACAGCTCTCCAGGTCTACGTCCAACTACCTTTTGAGATTCTTGATCCATCTTCAGATCTCTTTGGTAAGTACCAATTCCAAACAATCTGTTATGCAAATATAAACCACATTATACAGTGTTGTACCTTTCACTTATTATATGATTTCCTATAATAAGGGAGATTGTAATCCCTTGTTCCAAGCACAGTATTGCATCTTCTATAGTAATGTGGCCTCCCCTTACCATCTGTGGTGGCTCCAGGTCCCAAAAGTAGGCACATCCAGGTACCTGCTGACATCCTTGGTTATTCATCAAATCTCCAAGGTGTAACTAAATCCCAGACTCTCCATTATGCAAATGAACACATTATATAGTTTTATACCTTTAAGTGTTGATCATAATTTCTATACCATCTGTTCTTGTGATATAATGTTGCAGGCACAGTAATGCATGTTCTAGGGTCCCTTTAACGTGGAGTTCTGGACTTCTCTTACCTTCTACTGTGGCATCAGGTTTAGGCAACTTCAGATACTTGGTCATATCTATGCTTTATCTTCAAAACTTTTGTTCATAATAAAGTCCAGTTAATTCTGTTATACAAATATAGACCACAGCTTTCTTGGTCAATCCCTGGCAGCCTCCTTCCACAACCGGTACCTTCTTTTTGACCATTGATGCTGTATATAGCATTTGTTGGCCAATAAGGAGGCATTAGGGTGTGAAGGAGAGCAGGCAAGGGAGTCACTGACCTGGAGCAAGTTTGCAGATTATGAGTTCTGACTCCTGGCTGTAGAGTTATTGCAGGTCAATGGATCAAAAAATATTGATGTCAGGGACAGCCAGGTAGCTAGCATTTTAGGAAGGAGGTAGGCAATTTTAACCTGGAACCCAGAGAGAGGCAGCACAACCTGAGAATTAAACATGTAGTTTGTTTCTTTACAGAGTGCCCAAAAAGCATTAAATGACAGGGATCTGTATAATAAAAATTGCCTTTAGTGCATCAACGGTCATTGTAAGCCTGCACCTTCCTGCCACACACACATTCTTATTGTCCAGTGATGCCACCTTCACATTTGCTGGCCAAAAAAAGGCACAGGCATCATGAAGACCTGGGACCCACAATGACTATGTTGGCACTGATAGCAAGTTTCATTATAGAGCTCATCGTGTTTTTCAGCTCGAAGCTTGGAGCTCAGAAACGCTCAACAAGCAAAATTCCATTCATTTCAATGGCCCCTGTTCACATTTGAGCATTTTGTAGCCTGAAGCTAAACACCTGTCCCTCAAAAAAGCTAGTTTTCATGCAGATTTGAGCATTTTTGTCCCCATAGACTTCAATGGAAAACGTCTGACCAGCGAGAAATTAGCATTTTTCAGGCATTTTCAGTTAAAACAGCAACTCCCCTTTTCTAGCATCGCTCCATAAATCACACAGGTTTCTATTGGCCACAGTAAAATTGCCTAAATAAAAAACGCCTATAATATTTACAAATCTGTTTAAAAAAAAGAAAAACGCAAAAAAAACACAAAAAAAATATGCTTGAATAAATGCCTGAAAACGCTCAGCTCAAGTGTGTATGTAGCCTTAGGACTTCTGGGGTTCTGCACATAAAAAGTACACTTTGAACAGACACGTGGAGAGGTTTAAACCCCTTAAGGCTATGAACAGGCTGTACAGAAGTCAATCGGTAGATCACAGTAGCCATACATAGACTGCAATTCGGCCTGTCCCTGCTGAACCAGCCAAATTTAGATCCATGTATATCGCCCACTTAATCTCTGCTTCAATCAGAAATCTTTATTTGTTATATGCAAAGTACTGTTGCAATAAAGCCTGATTGGCTGTCTAACAGCCTGAGTGCTGGCGTGGCAGTTATTACAGGAAGCTGGCACAAAAATAGACTACGGTATTGTTTAAAAATACATACATTTTGCTTAAAGTGGGATTCCACCCTAAAGTGGAACTCCCGCTTTTCGGAACCCTCCCCCCCTCCGGTGTCACATTTGGCACTTTTCAGGGGGGAGGGGGGGTGCAGATACCTGTCTAAGACAGGTATCTGCACCCACTTCCGGGCATAAACTCCCATGGGAGTTTACGCAGCTTCCTGTCCCGGCGCGCTGTATGCCAGACAGCGCTGAAGATTCTCATTGCGCCGCGCGACTCGCACATGCGCAGTAGGGAATTGGGAAGTGAAGCCACTTCCTGATTCCCTCACTGAGAATGGCGCCGGCTACTGCAGAGAGCCGAACGATCGATCGGCCTCTGCTGCCGACACCGCTGGACCCAGGGACAGGTAAGTGTCCATTTTTTAAAAGTCAGCAGCTGCAGTATTTGTAGCTGCTGGCTTTTAAAAAAAAAATTTCAGTACAGTCCCGCTTTAAAGAGGAACTTCAGTCATTTCTTCAATTTCCATCTATTAAATCTTCTGCCCTTGTTGTTTTAACTTTGAATAGTAAAACTTTTTTTTTCTGCCAGTAAATACCTCATACAGCTCACTTCCTGTTTCTTGTCTGGTCATTAGCCTAGGCTTATGACATCATGCACAGCTCTCTCTCTTTCACTCTTATGACAGTTTGCCAGGAAGGGAGGGGGGATGAGTCATAAGAGGCCAATGTGAGCTGCAGAGCTGGAGGTGTGCCTCTGTGTATCTGTGTAAATCCAGGAAGTGAACAGGCAGCAGCTTCAGCTGCCCACAGTTAAAATGGATGCAGCCAGGCTCAGTGGAGGGAGATTTATGCAGCATATTTGGCAAGTACAGAATCACAGTATATATAAAATAATATGCAAAGTGGTGGGAGGGAAGCTTCAGAATGGCAAAGATGTTTTCATTACAAATTATGTGCGCAGACTGCAGTCCCTCTTTAATGGCTATTTAAGTAACACTTTTAAGAGACTCTGTAGCCTTGAAATAACATGCACGATAACAAGTCTTTTCATTTCTTACCTGTTCTGACATCTACACTGCTAGTCTTCTCTGTATTGCTAAACAGAGGAAAGTCTGATCTGAAGTCTGTAATGTTGCATAGCTATATGGGTAAGAAAAGGCAAGTAGGGGCATTTCAGGACACTTAAAGTATATGTAAACTCAATAAATAAAATCTCTTACAAGCTTTAAAATGTTAACGTAATTTCAACAGTAATTATAAATCTTTGTAAATCTACAGCTTTCATTAAAATAATGCTTGGTGAGCCTGTCATAAGGGTCTTTGTTCAGGAAGTTTCTGTTGTAGGATGGCAACACTCTGTGCCTTTCTTTCAGTTGTGTTCCTGCATTGTTACTCTGTCACATATGCTCCCAATAAAACCTACACATTGTAAACATTTGGTCCACCATTGTGACTATAAGGAAGCTCAACCAGAGAAATGGTGTGCAGCCATCAGGGTAGTTTATACACTCAGCGGCCACTTTGTTAGGTACACCTTGCTTCTACTGGGTTGGACCCCCTTTTACCTTCAGAACTGCCTTTATTCTTCATGGCATAGATTCAAGGTGTTGGAAACATTCCTCAGAGATTTTGGTACATATTGATAGTATCACCCAATTGCTGCAGATTTGTCGGCTGCACATCCATGAGGTGCTCTATTGGATGGAGATGTGGTGACTGTGGAGGCCATTGGAGTACAGTGAACTCTTGGTCTTGTTCAAGAAACCAGTTTGAGATGATTTTAGCTTTGTGACACGGTGCATTATGGAAGTAACCATCAGAAGATGGGTACACTGTAGTCATAAAGGGATGGACATGGTCAACAACAATACTCAGGTAGGTCGTGGCTTGTGAACGATGCTCAATTGGTACTAAGGGGCCGAAAGTGTGCCAAGAAAAATATCCCCCACACCATTACACCACCACCAACAGCCTCAACCGTTAATAGACCCATGCTTTCATGTTGTTTACGCCAAATTCTGACACTACCATCTGAATGTCGCAGCTGAAATCGAGACTCCTCAGACCAGGCAACGTTTTTTCCAATCTTCTATTGTCCAATTTTGGTGAGCCTATGCGAATTGTAGCCTCAGTTCCATGTTCTTAGCTGACAGGAGTGGCACCAGGTGTGGTCTTCTGCTGCTGTAGACCATCTGCTTCAAGATTCAATGTGTTCTGCGTTCAGAGATGGTTTTCTGCATACCTTGGTTGTAACAAGTGGTTATTTGAGTTACTGTTGCCTTTCTATCACCTTGAACCAGTCTGACCATTCTCCTCTGACCTCTGACATCAACAAGGCATTTTCAACCACACAACTGCCGCTCACTGGATATTTTCTCTTTTTCGGACCCTCCTCTGTAAACCCTAGAGATGGTTGTGCGTGAAAATCCCAGTAGATCGTCAGTTTTTTAAATACTCAGACCAGCCAATCTGGCACCAACAACCATGCCGCATTGAACGTCACTTAAATCCCCTTTCTTCCCCATTCTGATGCTGAGTTTGAACTTCAGCAAGTCGTCTTCATGTCTAGATGCCTAAATGCATTGAGTTGCTGCCATGTGATTGGCTGATTAGCAATTTGTGTTACCAAGCAATTGAACAGGTGCACCTAATTAAGTAGCCAGTGAGTGTATATGTACAGTGGTTTCAAAGAATCTGTAAGGCTGGATTCACACTGATGCGAATTGGAATGCGAGTTTCTCCACATCCGATTTGCATGACAGGAGACTGTGACCGGCTCTCAATAGAGCCGGTTCGCACAGCTCCGGGGGCGCACTGGAAAAGGGTCCGGTGCGTCTTTGGCTCCGTCTCAGGTGCAAATTCAGACCAGATTTGCACCTGAAATGGTGTACAGGGACACACTGGACCCCTGCTATGCCCTGCGCCGCACATAGTGCGAACCCAGCCTAAGTGATCAGCAGATCTGAAATGCAAAAATAGAATGAAAAAAAAGGTGAAAGCGTAATAATAATAATAATAATAAAAAAAAAAAAAATAGCATTGCAATTGTTTATGTTACAGTGTGTTAGTGCTAGTTTGGGGTAAATATACTATGGAAAAAAAGATCAGTTCCGCTTTAATATAAACCTTTCAAATAAAAAATGGATTGTTATTCCAAAATATTAGTGGAGAATAAAATCCCTTGGGTGCCTATGAATACCTGCCAATGTTTATTTTATTTTTATTTATTTTTTTAGGTGCTATGGGACCCACAAAATGCAGGGTATTCTAATATGCAAATGCTGACCTTTTACACAAAGCCAGTAGTTGCCTCACCCCCTCAATAACCAAAATTTTGAACTGGATAAATAGGGAACAGCAAACCATTTGGGAGGAAGGGTGAGCCAATGTCTGTGTTAAGAAAAGTCATTATTTGCATACCAGAGTGGTCCGAGGGCTCTCATAAATACATGATTTTCTGTAGGAGAAGTAAAATGTGTTTAAAGTTTTCTTGTAAAAAAAAAAAAAAACATTCCCCTCTGGGTGATCTGTGTATATTGACAAACTTTGTTGCAGATTCCTACCTTTTGTTATTCTAAGGCCCCTTTCACACTGGGGCGGGGAGCCGCGGTGACGGTAAAGCAGCGCTATATTTAGCGCTGCTTTACCGTCGTTTTAACCGCGGTATTCGGCCGCTCGCGGTGCGGTTTTACCCCCCGCGAGCGGCCGAAAAAGGGTTAAACACCCCCGCAGAGCGCCGCCGTAGCGGCGCTTTGCGGCGGTATTGCCGTGGTATTGCCGCGGTTTTACCGCGGTTTCCCATTCAAATCAATGGGAAGGAGCGGTATAGGAGCGGTGAACACACCGCTCCTATACCGCTCCAAAGATGCTGCTAGCAGGACTTTTTTTGCCGTCCTGCTAGCGCACCGCTCCAGTGTGAAAGCCCGCCGGCTTTCACACTGGAGTTAAAGGGGCAGGATTTTTTCAGGCGGTGAACAGGCGCTATTTTTAGCGCTGTACCGCCTGAAAAACGCCCCAGTGTGAAAGGGGCCTAAGAAATCCCTGTGTGTTTGTCTGTGCCCACGTGGAGAAGTAAGTCTATTGGGTGTGGTTTCATAATTATCAACCAGCTGCTGCACCAGCAGGGCTCTAATGAGGAAAAATTGCTGGGTCTGCATCTCTATAGATGTGATTTCCTATTGGAAGTATCTCACCAAAAATTTTATTTTTGCTGCACGGGAATGCCTGCAAATCTGACTTGTATCTTAGTGCAGACTTCTGGGGAAATCGGTGAGCCAATCACACAAGCAGGAAATTATGTTTCTGGAGGCGTTCTGTACACATTCTGTATACAGAACACTTCCGGGTAGCCATATTGCATTGCATTTCACAAGAAATTACAGTGGCTGCAGATTGAAAAGGTCATTTTTAATAACATTCAATTACAATATGACTTTTGTTGCAATATTATTATTTCTTTATTACTTGCTATTTTTTTTTTCACGAAAGTGGAGTTACCCTTTAAATAGAAAGATTTGCTTTAAAAAAAAATTATGTAGAAAACAAATGGGTTCAATTTAAATCACACATTATTGAGGAATCTTCAGTAAAAATTTAGACTGACCTATAAACAAAAGCACAGCATCTCTGTACACTGTACTGTTCTTCTGTACAGAATGCAGGCAGTGTGTAATAAGGCTTCCCTATAGGTACTGTAAATATCTCCTAAATGTGCGCAGTTTAGGAGATATTTACTGTGTTTTGCACCGATGATGTCATTGGCGCATGTGCTGTGAAGAAACCCCCTCCCCGTGCCATTTGTTCATGAGTGAGTGCCGTGACTGGTGGCTCCTGCGCATGCGCGCAGGTGTGATGTCACACGGCTCCGCCCAGTCAAAGAGCCGGAGTCCGCGGCCCGGGAAGGACGAGAGGCAAACATGGATGCGGCCTGCAGTGGGGACGGCGCAGGCTTCGTTTGCAGGTAAGTGTCACATAATGTGCTAGCATGCGATGTATACTAGCACATTATGCTTTTAATTTGCAGGGGCAAAGGAAGGAAGTAAAACCCATCAGGGTTTACTTCCTCTTTAAGGAGAGGCGGAGATATCCTGCATACCTCCCAACTTTTTGAGATGGGAATGAGGGACACCTATCAGCAAAAGTATGCAGGCATAGGACACACCCCTTGTCACGCCCCCTTAAAAGAGAATTGTACAAAAAAACAAGATTGAGTAAACCTACAAAAGTTTTTTTTACCACTACTGTTCCTTTATATTGGCTTTTGAAGTTTACAAATGCAGCAATTTTGAAATCAGATGAAAGGTTTAGCGCTGGGAAACACTTTTTGATAGATAAAAAGTACATTTTATATACATCTATATAGATCAGACCAAAATGAGGGACAAATAAGGAGGAATGAGGGACAGAGGGACATTGCTCCAAATCAGGGACAGTCCCTCGAAATCAGGGACAGTTGGGAGGTATGTATAATCCTGTAGTCCTAACACACTTCCTCTACTAGAGTGAAATGGTGTGCTTCCTGTTGATCCTGGCAGGAATCTTATGAGTTGATAAGTTCTTGTATTCACTGCCCCTGCTAGCTGTTATCAACATCAATGTTATGCAAGCCAAACTCGGTGAAAATGTCTTCCCTGCAACCACGGGTTGCAAGTAAAAAAAAAATTGCATGATCCCCCATCAGCACAGACAGTGCTGACAGGGCAATCCCTCCTGACGAGCCATTGTCTGCTCCTAGCAGGGTGGGTCGGGGTTAGCCGTCTCCACTGGGAAAAGATTATTGCTAGCGGCCATAGCAGCAGCTAGCGATAATCACAAGAGAATCTCGCAGGCTGGTTGTACCCAAGTTGATCGATTAATCAACTTGGTACATTAAGCCTGCCTACTAACGGTTTGAATCTCGGCCGGTTCCTGCTGAAGTGGACGAGATTCGAAATGTGTATGGCCGGCCTTATTCCCGGTATTCTTTGTGGACATATAAAGAAGAGATAAGGGGTTGTAGTCCCAACACATGACCTCTCCTGGGGTGACAATGCTACTTCTCCATGGATAGAGGACAATCAGTGAACTTTGTCTGCCTAGGAGAGGAAGATTGATTTTTTTGCATGATTACCAGGTGAATATAAATATCAAACAAAAAAGGAAAACCTAATGATTAATGAACAGCAAGCTGCAATACATTATTTCTTGGGTTTAGATACACAGATGTGTGGCAGCTGGACAATGCATCCCATCACAACCAACCTCTAATGATCCTTGTATCCAATAACTTGGAATAATGAGTATCACCTTCATCACAAACATAAATACAATACCAAAAAAAAAAATACATTATTTGGTATTGGTGCATATTTACATAAATATTTGCATCTTCTAAATTCACTGACATATACACCAACACTAAGGGGTCTAGTTATAAAAAAAATATAAAAATCGCATTGCAATTCGCCTAATGAAAGTTTGTGAGCAAATGCGGTAAAAAAAAAAAAAAATCATATGATAATTAGGGCCACCTAGTGGCCAAATGGCATCTTTTCCATTTTAAATCAATGAAACACATTAGCCAATAGCATTTTTTTTCCATTCATACAAAATCACATTAACTGGGTGATTTATTTTTTATTTTTTTAATAGACCCCTATGTAACAATGATCTGGGCCCCTTTACAGCTAAGGATCCCAGGATTTCACCAGTATTTAAAAAAAAAATGCATATTAATTCGCCTAATGAAAGTTTGTGTGCAAATGCGGTAAAAAAAAAAAAAAAATCATATGATAATTAGGGCCATCTAGTGGCCAAGTGCCATATTTTCCATTTTAAATCAATGAAATACATTAGCCTAATAGCATTTGTTTATTTTTCCCATTCACATAGAATAACTTTAACTGGGTGATTTTTTTTATTTTTTTTATTTTTTTAATAGACCCCTATGATCCAGGCCCCTTTACAGCTAAGGATCCCAGGATTCCACCAAGATTTAAAAAAATCACATAGCAATTCGCCCAATGAAAGTTTGTGTGCAAATGCGGTAAACAAAAAAAATCATATGATAATTAGGGCCACCTAGTGGCTAAATGCCATATTTTATATTTTAAATCAATGAAATACATTAGCCTAATAGCATTTGTTTTGTTTGTTTCCCATTCATACAGAATCACTTTAACTGGGTGATTTTTTAATTATTTTTTTAATAGACCCCTATGTAACAATGATCTGGGCCCCTTTACAGCTAAGGATCCCAGGATTCCACCAGGATTTAAAAAAATCGCATAGCAATTTGCCCAATGAATGTTTGTATACATTCATTATGAGCAAATGCGGTAATAAAAAAAAATATCATATGATAATTAGGGCCATCTAATGGCCAATTGCCATATTTTCCATTTTAAATCAATGAAATACATTAGCCTAGTAGCATTTGTTTATTTTTCCCATTCACACAGAATCAATTTAACTGGGTGATTTTTTTTTTATTTTTTTTTTAATAGACCCCTATGTAACAATGATCTGGGCCCCTTTACAGCTAAGGATCCCAGGATTCCACCAAGATTCTAAAAAATCGCATAGCAATTCGCCCAATGAAAGTTTGTGTGCGGTAAAAAAAAAAAAAAAATCATATGATAATTAGGGCCACCTAGTGGCTAAATGCCATATTTTCCATTTTAAATCAATGAATAACATTAGCCTAATAGCATTTGTTTATTTTTCCCATTCACATAGAATCACTTTAACTGGGTGATTTTTTTTAATTTATTTTTTTAATAGACCCCTATGTAACAATGATCTGGGCCCCTTTACAGCTAAGGATCCCAGGATTCCACCAAGATTTCAAAAAAACGCATAGCAATTCGCCCAATGAAAGTTTGTGTGCAAATGCGGTAAAAAAAATCATATGAGAATTAGGGCCACCTAGTGGCCAAATGCCATCTTTTCCATTTTAAATCAATGAAATGTATTAGCCTAATAGCATTTGTTTTTTTTCCCATTCATACAAAATCACTTTAACTGGGTCATTTTTTATTTTCTTTTTTTTTATTTAATAGACCCCTATGTAACAATGATCTGGGCCCCTTTACAGCTAAGGATCCCAGGATCCCACCAGGATTTCCCCATAATAATAATAACCCACCACTTCTCCGCTTACATGTCTTTTCACTCTGCCTGCCATATGGTGCTTTGGAATATGTTGGCACTTTTTAAAACAACTATAACTTTCATGTTGGATACATCATAGCTAAATGTGAGGTCATTTGGCAGCAGAAGTTCACTTTCATAGTAGTTCCAGAATCCCGCTCTGCATTGTCTCATCAGAGGCTGACTTCTGTAGACTGCACCGCTTTACTGATGGACTGGGATCAGTCTGGGACTGTGTTTGGGACAGTCCTGTGTATTCCAATGACTGAGCAATGCTAACATGGAAGGAAGGCGGTGAACCCCGAGGAGTGTGGTTCTGTTTTCTCTCAGCTCTGGAGCATGTGATGGAAAGAGACAAGTGAAAGGCCTTTGGAGAGGGGGGGAGAGAAGTGAGCCACAAGCTCTCAGCCAGCACCAGATCCCAAGACAAGGGTGGAGGGGAGAATCATACACTAACTGTATGATTAGGAGAATGTGGTGGGAGGAGCAGAAAGGTTCTGTGATATTATTATCACTTAGCTAATCCTACTTTCTTCAGTCCCTTCAGATGTTGGAGGTGGAATTGCCATCTCTGGAATCTATGGCATGCAACGCTTTGTACAGCTCAATATGTGCCCTCTGCTTTTTACTAATTGATAGAATAAAAAAGAGCTTCGTGCATACAAAAAAAACAAAAAAAAAAAACACAAAGGGTAAGAAGTTGCTGCTGCCCATATCAACCAATCAGATGTCTTATTAGATTGTAGGCGCTTTGGTTGCAACTATGCCCTTTCTCCCCCTGGCTGGAAAATGAAAACATATTTAAACCCAAAAACAAAAATGTTATGCATTTCAGTTTAATCATTTGACCTCTGGAAGATTTACCCCCCTTCATAACCAGGCCATTTTTTTTTTTTTTTAGATACGGCACTGCGTTATTTTAACTGACAATTGCGCGTCGTGCAAAGTTGTCATACTTCCCAACATTTTGAAATGGGAATGAGGGACACCTACTAGCAAACGTATGTAGGCATAGGACACACCCCCTTAAAGGAGAATTAACCAAAAAAAAGGTTAATTAAATCCACAAGGGCTTTTTTTTTTACCACTGCTATTCCTTTATACTGGCTTTTAAAATTTACAAATGCAGCAATTTCGAATTTGGATGAAAGGTTTAGCGCTGGGAAACACTTTTTCGAAAGATAAAAAGTGCATTTTATATACAACTATATAGATCAGGTCAAAATGAGGGACAAATGAGGGGGAAAGAGGGACAGAGGGACATTGCTCCGAATCAGGGACAGTTCCTCCAAATCAGGGACAGTTGGGAGCTACGCATTGTATCCAAACAAAATCGATGTCCTTTTCTTCCCCACAAATAGAGCTTTATTTTAGGTGGTATTTAATCACCTCTGCGGTTTTTATTTTTTGCGCTATAAACAAAAAAAAAGATCGACAATTTTGAAAAAATAATTATTTAACTTTCTGCTATAATACATATCCAAAAAATATATATATAAAAAAAACTCATTTATTCATCAGTTTAGGCCGATATGTGTTCTACATATTTTTGGTAAAAAAAAAACAAACAATAAGCGTATATTGATTGGTTTGCGCAAAAGTTATAGCGTCTACAAAATAGGGGATAGATTTAGGGCATTTTTATTATTTATAATTTTTTTTACTAGTAATGGCGGCGATAAGCGATTTTTAACGGAACTGCGACATTGCGGCGGACAGATCGGACACCTTACGGACATTTTTGACACTTTTTTGGGAACCAGTGACATAAATACATTCAATGTTAAAAATATGTACAGACATTGTACTAATGGCACTGGCAGGGAAGGGGCTAACATCAGGGGCGATCAAGGGGTTAAATGTGTTCCCTGTTTGTGATTACTAACAGTATGGGGGACTGTGTGACTGGGGAGACACACAGATCTGTCTTCTTGCTTAGCAGGAAGACAGATCTCAGTTTCATCCCCTGACAGAACGGAGATCTGCCTTATTTACTTCGGCAGATCCCCGTTCTGTCTCTGTGGGGGAACGATCGCGGGGCGGCCGGTGGACATCAAGTCCGCTGGACCCGCTCATTGGCTCCCCCCTGCTGGCTAATCGTAGCACGCGTACGCCGCTAAATGCTAGTGCACAAATCGATGTACCAGCCATTTTGCAGCAGTACATCTGCAGCAGGTGGTCTGCAAATAGTTAAACCCAAAAAAAAAATTGTTATGTATTTCAGTTTAATCATTTGACCTCTGGAAGATTTACCCCCCTTCATGACCAGGCCATTTTTTGGGATACGGCACTGTGTTACTTTAACTGACGATTGCGTGGTCGCGCAACGCTGTACCCAAGTACAATGTATATAGTTTTTTTTTTTTTTTTTACCACAAATAGAGCTTTCTCTTGGTGGTATTTGATCACCACTGCGTTTTTATTTTTTGTGCTATAAACAAAAAAAGGCCAACAATTTTGAAAATAAAAACAATATTTTTTTACTTTCTGCTAAAAAACACATAAAATAAAAAAATGTAAATAATAAAATGTCTTCAAAAATTTAGGCCAATATGTATTCTGCTACATGTTTTTGGTAAACAAAATCCCAATAAGTGTATATTGATTAGTTTACGCAAACGTTATAGTGTCTACAAACTATGGGATATATTTATGGAATTTTTATTTCTCTTTTATACTAGTAATGGCGGTGATTGGCGACTTATAGCGGGACTGCGATATTGCGGCAGACTATGGGACACTGACACTTTTGACCTTTTGCGGGAACCAATGAAACTAATACAGTAATCAGTGCGAACAATATGCACTGTCACTGTACTAATGACACTGGCTGGAAAAGGAATTAAACATCTAGGGTGATCAAAAGGTAACTGTGTGCCTTGTTAACTGTGAGTGTTTTTGTGTACACAGTGTGCTGCTTTTACCGTGTTTCCCTGAAAATAAGCCCGGGTCTTATATTAATTTTGTCAGTAAAAGACACAGTAGGGCTTATTTTCGGGGTAGGTCTTACCATGTAATGTGCTGTCTTCTCTCTCTCTCCCTGCCTGACAGGAATCCCCAGTGTGAACCGAGTTAAAATGCTTGCAAAATCCTATAATCCACTCTATTACAGTAGTATATAATGTACAATGTGCGCTTCTGTGACCCGCCGGAGCTCTCTTCCCCACAATTATATTACAGAAACACACACATTGTACATTATATTCTACTGTAATAGAGTGGATTATAGGATTTTACAAGTATTTTAAACTAGGGCTTATTTTCGGGGTAGGGCTTATATTCCAGCCCTGCTGGAAAATAACACTAGGTCTTATTTTCGGGGTAGATCTTATTTTCGGGGGAAACACGGTACTAGGGGAAAAAAATCAATACTAGTCTCTGCTTTGCGGAGACAAAGGATCGTCCCTTCCTCCCTGTCAGAACCAAGATAAGCCTTATTTACATATCTCAGTTGTGTGTGTCTTACTAACGATTAGCGGGTGTCAGAGGACATCTAGTCCCCTGGACCCCCAGATCAGCTTCTGCTGTGAATTATACCAGCAAAAGCCACCCACCTCGCACATGCCCCCTGCAGGCAGAAGTGCAGAATCACATATATATACATGATCCTGTGCACAGCTTCCGCCCTGTAGCAGTAAAAGTGCTATAGGGCGGTCAGCAAGTGGTTAATAAACCTTATATTGGCTGCATCAATTTCCTTTTTTTCATTTTTTTTCTCACTTAGTGACCCTGCAAATAACTTTCTGTCCATGTCTATGTATTTTTCTCCACTGTATCTATGGAAGCAGCCATGGTTATCACACAGGCTGCACTTCAAACATGCTTGCCTTTGTTTAACACAGTGAACTGATGGGACTAGTAGTTTACATAAGAAAGATAACACATTTTTTCTATAACTGTTGAAAACATACGTAACAAAAATTACAATGGCTCCAATTATTTTATAACTTGCTTTATATAGTAAGGTGCACATAGAAGGGCTTTGCACAGAACAAACACAACACAAAAAATTCCCAGCATACTTACCAGTTAGCCAGCAAAAAAGGACCGATTCACACCATTATTTGCACAGGAACATGCCATGTTCCTGTACAATTCCTATGCAATCAGGGTGAACTGCGATTTCAGCCCATTCATTTGAAAGGGCTAAAATCATGCTGGACTGCACCAAAAGTACTCCATGCACTGCTACCGGATCACATGGTACTTCTGTACCATGTGATCCGGTGAAGGCAAACACGCTGTGTTTGTGACCCGCCCTGTGGGGTGTCGTTAATTTAACACTGACACCCACCGGAAGTAAGATCACCTCTCCCCCCCTCCCTCTCGGCAATCATCTGGGACACGTCACAGGTGTCAGATGATTGCCCGGCCAGTCACGGCGTGCAGCGCGGCTCGCGCATGCGCAGTGCATGCCCGGCTGTGAAGTCACAGCCGGGCACCCACAGTGACAATGCTGGCGCCGCTTTGCTGGACTCTGGGACAGGTAAGTATCCGATTATTAAAAGTCAGCAGCTGTAGTATTTGTAGCTGCTGACTTTTAATTATTTTTTTTTTTATTTGGAACTCCGCTTTAACAAGCTGACACTGGTACTAAAGCTAGCTGTACACATGCAGGCAGAACAAAAAAAATGGAACCGATTTCTTAAAACGGAGTTCCACCCAAAAGTGGAACTTCCGCTCATTTGTCTTCTCCCACCCCCCTCTGGTGACACATTTGGCACCTTTCAGGGGGAAGCGGATACCTTTGACAGGTATCCTGTCCCCACTTCCCGGGAGATCTCGTTGCGGCAATTTACGCCAGCAGCTCGGCTCCCTCCTCCTTCCCCTGCCACTGAGCCAGTAGGAGAGAGAAGCAGAGCCTCGCGCCTGTAGCCATAAGGCTACACTGCTGGGTTCCATTACCCGCAATGGTGGCAGCAGCACCCTACAGCTGATGGAAACATCAGCTGCGATGCCGACATTGCTGGACTTAAGGACAGGTAAGTGTCCTATTATTAAAAGTCAGCAGCTGCAGTATGTGTAGCTGCTGGCTTTTAATTTTTGCAGAGATGGGCGGACCTCCGCTTTAATCCACACTATACAGTGCGGAGGGATGAATCTCATGAATGGTTGTACAGTATTTTGACAGCCCCATTGGCTGTCAAAATACTTGAACAGTGGCTCTGACTACATGCAATGCCAATTTTCCACTTGCCTCCTTTGATTTGAACAGCTGCATGAGATTCTGAGTACATAAGTTTTAGTAAATCTCCCCCAATATAACTTTTTCTTCTTAGGCCCCTTTCACACCGGGGCGTTTTTCATGCGGTACAGCGCTAAAAATAGTGCCTGTTCACCGCCTGAAAAAATCCGGCCCCTTTAACTCCAGTGTGAAAGCCGGCGGGCTTTCACACTGGAGCGGTGCGCTAGCAGGACGGCAAAAAAAGTCCTGCTAGCAGCATCTTTGGAGCGGTATAGGAGCGGTGTGTTCACCGCTCCTATACCGCTCCTTCCCATTGATCTGAATGGGAAACCGCGGTAAAACCGCGGCAATACCGCCGCAAAGCGCCGCTACGGCGGCACTCTGCGGGGTGTTTAACCCTTTTTCGGCCGCTCGCGGTGGGTAAAACGGCACTGCGAGCGGCTGAATACCGCGGTTAAAACGACGGTAAAGCAGCGCTAAATATAGCGCTGCTTTACCGTCACCGCGGCTCCCCGCCCCAGTGTGAAAGGGGCCTTACAGTGGGGAAACCGTACTGTGCCAAGTTCTCACAGTAGTGATCACTGCAATTATCTAATCACAGTGATCACATGATGAGAAGCTGCTTTTCTTGTATTCTGAGCATTAGTACAAGATCAGGAGCTATCAGTGAGAGCTCAATCTCTGTACTGGAGGCATGAGATTGAGTTCCCTTCCAGCACAATAACAATTATGCATACATAGAAAAAAAGCCCAATTCCTTGACACTACATACATGTTTAACAGGGTTTTAGAAGGGTTAAAGACACAAGGACACATTCATTGCTATGTATGCTCCAAGATGGCAAAGCTGTGCAAAGCCCTTCCATGTGCACATCACATAATAAAAAAAAAACCTGCTTATCAATTAATTGGAGAACTGGCTCCAAACATGTTCTTAGCCTAGGGTATGAAAACGAATGCAGCCACCACATCTAAGGACTGCTAAGCACAATATATTACATTTTGTTATTGGTTTTATATACACTTGAAGGCTTCCAATTTTTAGCTAACTCCAAGCAGTCTATCTATAAATAAACATGTTTTCACTGTATTTGTCCTGCATGAGTTTTACTGCTTTTCATTTCTACATTATTATTATTTTACAGGATTTAAATATTGCCAGTTTTCACATCACTTAAAGGGTTTGTAAAGCTTCAGTTTTTTTTTTTTTAATAAATAACAAACATGTCATACTTACCTCATCTGTGCAGTTGGTTTTGCACAGAGTGGCCTTGATCATCCTCTTTTGGGGTCCCTCGGCAGCGCTAGTAGCTCCTCCTCTTCTCGAGTGCCCCGTCAGAGAAGCGATCTCCATCGGGACACCTGTGCGGCCGAGCTCCGAGTCCTGTTTCTGCATCTATTGACACAGAAAGCAGGACTCGGGCCCGCCCCCCAATGCCCACGTCATTGGATTTGATTGACAGCAGTGGGAGCCAATGGCTGCGCTGCTATCAATCCATCCAATTAGGACCTGAGACACCGGCTTTTGCTGGTGTGCTCGTCCCCAGCGCGAGAAAGAGAGGGTAAGTAAAACAGGAGCTCGGGGGGGCTGCAGCAGTACAGGAGGTTTTTCACCTCAATCCATAGAATACATTGAGATGAAAAACCTTAAGGGTTTACAACCACTTTAAGACAGAGGTTGTCAAAGTATGTGCTAAAGTAGGGTTACCACCTTTTCTTCAAGCCAAACCCGAACACTTCAGTGGTGCATGGCAATTTTTTTTTAAGGAAAAACCCTGATTCTGATCTAAAGGGGAACTATGAGGTAAGGATTGTCCACTCACCAAAGCCCCCACTAACATCAGAGTTCTCCTAAATCAGGGTTCCAAAAGCCCCCCTTACAACAGACTTGCTCAGAAGCAGGCAAGAGAAGGGAGGGAGGGGGGGGGGGGGGGGGGGGGAGACTTCAATTACAAACAGTGGATGGTGAGCTCACTTAACCAAGGTAGCAGGCTCAGGCATTGGCACCTTTCATCCATGATGTATCTGCCAGCTGCTGGGCTTAGAATTTCCCACCACAAATATTTTTTCTGAGGCACAGGATGCAGGGGGCAGACACAGAGGGCAAGGGGCAGGAAGACGTACAGCAGATAGCCCTCTCTCCTCTCCCATCCTTTGGGGGGAACTGTGCCGGTGTTCTATCACGAAGTGTCCGGCTGTCACTAGGTGTCCGAAGTGTACTGCGCATGCGCAGCGCATGCGCAGTACGGAGCATGACGATTTTCGGAAATTGTCGGAAGATGAACGCCGCCTGCGCCGTGAGTCGAGGTGAAGCCCCCACCATCCAAGCGGACATAGGGTTAGTCAAACTTAGAGGGCCCCTCGCTTTGCTCGCCACGCTTCGGGCACGGCCTCGCTGCGCTCGGCTCTTTTATATTCTAACTCTATGTCCACTTGGATGGTGGGGCTTGAAAGTGGACTCACGGCGCAGGCGCCGTTCATCCTCGGCAATTTTCGGAATTAGGGTGTCCTAGTACACAGCGGACACTTGGTGATGGGGGACGGCTAATGATACAACACCGGCTCTGATCAGTGTGAGAGAGAGTGTCATAGACACTCAGCTTAGACAACTGCAGCCAGCCTTCTGGACGATTGGCAACCCTGGTGATTAGGGTGTGCCCAGGCACACCCTGTCTGTGCGCACACCCTATGCACTCAGCGCTTGAGGTACTTAGTTACTTGGCAAGTCACAGTCCGGTCTGAATAATGTGCCCAGGTTTCAGGTGGTCTGAAACCCGGGCACATGATTCAAAAAGCTGTGAGAGAAAGCAGCATCCCTCCTGCCAGAGCACCAGGAGTATAGCGATAGCTGTACTCCTGGCACTCAGTAAAACGGGCAGTTTTCAAATTTATGAATTCCTGGCGAATCTTCAATTTTGAGTTTAAAAGAAAAGTATGGGTTTGGCCTTTTTGTCTAGATTTAAACTCACCTCTGCTGCTGCTGCATCTGTCTCCCGGCGCCTCTGCACTGAGAACCGAGCGATCGAACATCGCCGATCGCTCGTTTTTCAGAGCTCCATGAGCAGAGAGCTGCAGACTGTCAGTCACAGCTCTCTGCTCTTCCTCCTCTCTCATTGGAGCGCTGGGCTGTGGAGGGGCGGGGAGCGGCCGTCTCAGGCTCTCAGCGGCTCGCTGAGAAGCTGAGCCAGGTGTCAGTCCACAACAAATTTTCTTACGGGCAACTTGTAGTGCATGAGGCCTACTGGGTCCCTCCCACTGTTCTGTTCTCTGGACAGTCTATTTACAGCACAATGTTTATGTCATTGCTACTTTTACATGGTAATAGGTGGGTTTACATTTGGTGCACACAAAGTGGATTTATACCCTTTGTGGCTATTGAGGAATATAGTTAAATAAAGTTTTTGTGGCTGGAATACAGCTTAAATTAAAGAATGTAATGAAGCCGTGGAGCCCTGTCTGGGTTCGTTTTTTTCCCAAAAAATTGATATAAAAAAAGAACAAATACTAATTTGCTAGAAACCAATGGTGATCAAATTAAGCAACCCATACATTGGTCATTTGTTTAAACCAGTGGGTTAAACAAAAAACAAAGGGATTTGATGTAGATGAAGTAGTCCTCCTGCTGACATATAGTATTCTGACAGCAGGGAGACTTGCCTTCCATCAGAATACACTGATCAGTGCTGCTGGCTATAGCAGAAATTTACCAATAGGGAGGTTGTACAGAAATCGATCGGTGGATCAACTTCTATACAACCACCCTGTCCATACATTGATCAAAATTTGGCAAGTCCCTTCTGCACTGGCCAAATTTCAATCCATGTATAGCCTGCCATAGAGACATGTATAGTGTACTGTAGGTTTCCTGCTGGTCTGATGGTGATCTCCGCTGTTCATCAAGTCAACCTTCCCTATACAGGACCTCAGGTACGCACATTTTTTCAAGAAGAAATTACTTTTTTGTCAAGAACAAAATATGCTGTTTACCTTCAACAAAAGTTATACAGAGTAAACTGTTGAAGCTCAGTGAAGATTTGGACAGACCACCTTCAGAGCCAATATACTTTATAGGTCATAGGTGGTCAGAGCTGCAGACCAGCTAATGAGCCCACCGTGTTTTATTGGAGCACATTTTACAACCACTGAGCTCTAAAGATAATGGGTCTCATGCTTCATGTGTAGTACAAGGTCTGTGGTCAGGGGTCACTTTGATCTCTGACCTCTTTCATGTATTTTAGCCTCTTGATGGCAGAGGGGTCAGGAGAAATAGAACTCCAGTAGATATCACAAGTCAGACAGGTACAGAGCTACAGTCAGCGGAATACCAGAGACAAGGAGGAATTATTTGACAGTAAGGATATGTATTCTAAACAGAAGCGATTGAATAACATTGCATACATACTTCTCTTCTTCTCCAGAATCCATCACCGGAGAAAGACAGGACTGTACATCATTGGACATAAACTGTCACAAAGCTCCTTTACCTGTTACCCGGCCTCTCCAAGTCACATGGTAACGAATGCTTGAAGGAACTAATTCCGTAAAAAATTATTTTGCTGCTATGTAAAATTACTATTTTATTTTTAAAGTTTATAGAGATTAACCACTACCTCCTTCCTTATCAGGCCATTATTTTGTTTTTCAGCGCTGTGATAGCTCGGTCTTGGAAGAATATATGCAATTTAATTTTATACACTTTTGAGCAGTGGCGGTGGGTGGTATATTTTTTGGGGGGGGGGGGCAGCAAACAGTGCACAGACCCCCCCCCCCCCCCCGGTCGGGTCTTCCGCACCCTGCAAACCCCATCCCCCCACGCTCCCCCCGGCCGGTCACCCACAACAGTTACCCCGGGTAGTGCTTCCCTCCGGGCGGCTGACTTCCCCTGCATCTCCTCCTTAGCATCACAGAGGTGTCCTCGCTATGCGTGTGCGTGTCCTCCCTTGGGCAATAGGGTAGCTTCTCCTTTAGGCCAGTCGGGAAACGGGTCTCAGGACCCGCTTCCTGATTGGCCGGGAGGCAGAATCAGTGTGACAATAGCGAATATTCATTCAACTGGGTAGGCTTCAGGCGCAGTGCTCTGCACCCCGAGCCCACCCTTTTTTGTTTCAACATATTTTTATTGATTTTCTTACATTTTATACAAACAAAACACATTTACATACACAAAATATAATCAGAATACATATTTGATATTCATTGAAGGGAGGGGGGAAGGAAAGAATAAGCCCACCCTTTTTTGAAGCCTATTAGAGCCTCTGGCTCTAATCAGTTGCTTAGTAAAAAAAAAAAAAAAAATCCCCCATTGGAAGGCATGTGAATCAGGGGGCCGGATGCATGGATGGGGGGGGGGGGGGGGCAGCGCCCATGTCACCCCTATGGACGGACCGCCACTGTTTTTGAGACAGATAAAGCTTTCTTTTGGTAGTATTTAATAACCTTTTTTTTTTTTTTTTGCATTACTATATATGGGTAAAAAGGCTAACAGTTTTGATAAAATAAATAAATAAAAAATGCCAGGACAGTACAAACACCCCCAATATGACTCCTTTTTTAGAAAGTGGCTAGCCCAAGGGGATCTATTTTTTAAGGGAATTATTAAATGAAGGCCCATGTTGATATTGATGTGTGCCCCAAGTGTGGTTGCAGATCTGTTTGCAAAATCTGTTAGGCCCCTTTCACACTGGGGCGGTGAGCCGCGGTGACGGTAAAGCAGCGCTATATTTAGCGCTGCTTTACCGTCGTTTTCACCGCGGTTTTCGGCCGCTCGCGGTGCGGTTTTACCCCCCGCGAGCGGCCGAAAAAGGGTTAAACACCCCCCGCAGAGCACCGCTGTAGCCGCGGTATTGCCGCGGTAACCGCGGTATTGGCGCGGTTTTACCGCGGTCTCCCATTGTAATCAATGGGAAGGAGCTGTATAGGAGCGGTGAACACACCGCTCCTATCCCGCTCCAAAGATGCTGCTAGCAGGACTTTTTTTGTCATCCTGCTAGCGCACCGCTCCAGTGTGAAAGCCCGCCGACTTTCACACTGGAGTTAAAGGGGCAGGATTTTTTCATGCGGTGAACAGGCGCTATTTTTAGCGCTGCACCGCATGAAAAACGCCCCGGTGTGAAAGGGGCCTTAGTGCCATTACTCTAGTACACTAAACGTGCTAAACATCCTAGTCTGAAGTTTAGTTCTTATAGTTGTAGCACCCTGGAGTTTAGGCAGGGTTGCTCCTCACAAATTTACATGCCAGGAGTAGTTATCCTGGTTGATTGATAGAGATCTATTAATTTCTCCCTAAGTTTGGCCTTGTTGCACTTTTCTCTTCTACCACTAGGTGACTGGGTACTTGGTGTTACTAGATATGAGAAGGGCAACCCAAGGTCAGGTTATGGGTATATGGGGTATCTCAGCCAATGGGCAGGGGTTTTCTTGAATCCCTTGGCCTGCTGGGAGAGCCTATATTCAGTTGAGGTCAGGTGATCTCTGTTGTGTGCCACCTGGATGGCTGTCTGGGTGGACGTGTGTCATATTGCCCGGCCTGCTAGGCTGTCTGAGGGCCTATCCAGAATCAAGAGAGCAGGCTTGCGGTCCAACCAAAAGTGACGGTTCTGCCGTGTGGAGAACCTGTCATTTGTTGGAGGTAGAGGGAAAGCTGTCGCCAGTAAGGGACTGTCCACCTTATTACCAGGGACCACAGTAGTTAACTGAAGCAAGTACCGGAACAGTATTCTCACCAACCAGGGACAGTGAAGAATCGGGAAACTTCAGTGGGAATCAAGCCAGGGACCCAGCGAGCGGAGGTGACGCATGCAGAGCAGCCTTGTGTGTCAAGCCAGGGACCGAGCAGGCCAGCAGGGGGTGAAGCTTGAGAGGTATCTAGAGTGCTAATCTAGGAACCCAGCAGAGAAGCGGGGGTGACGCTTAAGCAAGATACCACCGTGAAGATTAGAGGAGCTCAAGGGATTCAGTGGCAGTGAATCAGTGTGTCTAGTGAGAGACCGGGAGCTCAGTGTATTGAAGAACTACAAGGAGGTACTGTAGTGAAAGTGAAGGAACTGTTAAAGGGGTTGTACACCCTGTACAACCACTTTTACCTACAGATAAGCCTATATTAAGGCTTACCTGTAGGTGCTTGAAATATCTCCTAAACCACCACGGATGTTATCTGCGCATGCGCCCTTTAGGGCACATCCTGCCGTTTCTAATAGGGGTCATGCCGTGACTGGTGGCTCCCGCGCACATGCGTGGGAGTGACATCACGCGACTCCGGTCAGTCACAAAGCCGGAGTTCGCGCCCCCAGGAGGAAGAGGGGCGAAGATGGACGCTCCCTGCTAGTGGGGACAATGGAGCCATTGTGGGATTCGGTGTCAGGTAAGTGACACATAATGGGCTACTATGCGATGTATAGTAGCCCATTATGCTTTACCTTTGCAGGGAAATAAAAAGGAAGTAAAACCCACCAGGGTTTACTTCCTCTTTAAGCCTTGTGTTTGGAACTGTTAAAGACTGTTGTCATAGGAGACAGCATTCCTACACATGCAGATGTGGCGTCTTGCTGGATGCCTTTCCCTGCATGGCTGTCCTCCTATTAAAGTTTTGGAGTCAGTTAATCTTGCAACTACCTAAGGGTGTCCTGGCCCTAACCTTCTCTCCCCCCAAAAAAAGGTTTGTTAAGAGAAATAAACTTTCTTATGCATCCAAGAAGTGTCTGGCGCCCAATAACTTAACTACTCTACACCTAACATTTCTCACAACCCACTACATACAGAAGGATGTCAGCTATCCCTGGCCCTGGAGGTCCTCATTAGATGAAAGGAGGCTTGGGACCTTGCTACATAGCAAACCACTCACTCTCTATCTCCTCTAGTCGTAAATCATCTTAAATAAAGGTGCATCTCATAGATTTAGAATATCATCAAAAGTAAATTTATTTCAGTAATTCAATTCAAAAAGTGAAACTCATATATTTTATATAGATGTGTTACACACGGAGTGATATATTTCAAGCATTTTTTTCTTTTAATTTTGATGATTATGGGTTACAGCTAGTGAAAACCCAAAATTCGGTACCTTAGAAAATTAGAAAATTACATAAGACCAATAAAAAAAAGGATTTTTAATACATAAATGTTGGCTTACTGAAAAGTATGTCAATGTACAGGATAGTATGCAGTCAATATTTGGTCGGGGCTCCTTTTGCATAAATTACTGCATCAATGCAGCGTGGCATGGAGGGGGGCAGCCTGTGCTACTAGACATGTGCAATTTGTTTTGTTCCACATTTGTTAATTCGGAAATATCCGAATTAATGAAAACTTGTTTAACAATTTTTTCTGAATATTTGTAAATTCGAATATTCAAAAATTCGTAAATTTGTAAATTCGCTAAATTCGTAAATTTTAAAATTTGGAAATTCAAAAATCCGGAAACCCAAAAATTCAAAAATCTGAAATAATAACTAACTAATAATAACTTAACTATTATGAATTATTAAATTATAGATATTGGAATTTCCTTTCAAATTTGGCTGTTAGTGAACGTAACGAATACGAATTGATCCAAAGTTACGAATTATCCGAAATAACAAATGCTATATCTAAACGAATGGAACGTAACAAATTAATAATGATAAATAACAATAATAATAAAAAAACTTTTTATTATTATAATTTATTATAAATTTGTTCTGTTCCATTTGTTTAAATGTGGCATTCGTTCTTTCGGATAATTCGTAACTTTGGATCAATTTGTATTTGTTACTTTCACTGGCAGACAAATTTGAAAGGAAATTCCAATACCTATAATTTAATAGTTAGTTATTATTAGTTAGTTAGTTATTCTTTTGAATTTTCAGATTTTCAAATTTATAAATTTACAAATTTACAAATTGTGATCATAACGAATGACCTGAAAAAGGAAAAAAAAAAACAAAAACAAATGAAACTAAAACCAACAATTTTTTTGGCAGTGCACATGTCTATGTGCCACTGCTGAGGTGTTATGGAAGCCCACGTTGCTTTGATAGCGGCTTTCAGCTCATCTGCATTGTCCTCTTGACAATAGCCCACAGATTCTCTATGGGGTTTAGGTCAGGCGAGTTTGCGGGCCAATCAAGCACAGTGATACCATGATCATTAAACCAGGTATTGGTACTTTTGGAAGGGTGGGCAGGTGCCAAGTCTTGCTGGAAAATGAAATCAGCATCTCCATAAAGCTGGTCAGCAGAGGGAACCATAAAGTGCTTTAAAATTTCCTAGTAGAGGGCTGCGCGGACTTGATAAAACACAGTGGACCAACACCAGAAGATGACATGGCTCCACAAATCAACACGGACTGTGGAAATTTTTGCATTTCATTTGGAAATGAAGGTCCTAGAGTCTGGAGGAATAGTGTTCAAGTTGCATGAGGTCCAGTGTGAAGTTTCCACAGTCTGTGATGATTTGGGGAGCCATGTCATCTGCTGGTGTTGGTCCATGTGTTTTATCAAGTCCAAAGTCAGCGCAGCCCTCTACCAGTAGTAACTTATTCTTACATTGAAAAAAAATTTTCATGGATTTCAGCTTTAAATGGCACACACTAAAGCTATGTGCAAGTCTCCCTTCATTAGTGGAAGAAAGTTCTCTGGAGGGTGAAATTGCATTGCACTGAAATTACATTGCATGCAATTGCTAGATGTCATGGATAAACCCAAAACACTTCAACTCCCCCAAAAATGTCCCACAATTATCAGTGGTCAGTAGCATTAAGCCCTCCCCTTTGGCACTGCACTGTTTACATGGCTGCTGTGATTGGTCATAACGATCACGTCGTACAGAGTCACTATTATTGGCTCTGTGATCTGTTGTGTCCATTCTCATTAGATCACAGGAGTATGGGTGTACATATGAGCACACATACAAAGAAGAACATAAATATCAGGGACATACTGTAACGAGTGTTGGACACACCAGGCATGTGTCCTGCATCTCCTACGGGGTGCTCTGGGTGTACCTGGGTGTACGCAGTATGCCACACAATCTTTATGATCTGTGCTGTCATTAGACAGCACAGACCATCAGCAAAGCCAATTGAAGTGGTTCTGTGCCTTGTGATCGATGTGATGGTCAAAATTGTTTATTTTAAGGCCATTGCAAATGACAAGAGGCCACTCTTTGTGCTTGGAAAAATAAGGTTTAACCCTTTGCATAGATAAAAGGTTTCTTTACTTTACAGTAATGCCGCGTACACACGATCGGACATTCTGACAACAAAATCCCATGTTTTTTTTTTCCAACGGATGTTGGCTCAAACTTGTCTTGCATACATACGGTCACACAAAGTTGGTCGGAAATTCCCAACGTCAAGAACGTGGTGATGTACAACACGTACGATGAGCCGAGAAAAATTAAGCTCAATAGCCAGTGCTGCTCTTCTGCTTGATTCTGAGCATGCGTGGTACTTTGTGCGTCGGAATTGTCTACACACGATCGGAATTTACGAGAATGGATTTTGTTGTCAGAAAGTTTGAGAACCAGATCTCAAATTTTGTGCGACGGAAATTCCGATGGAAACTGTCCAATGCTCCATTGCTACATGCTACACACAGTCGGAATTTCCGACAACAAGCTCCGATCGCACATTTGCCATCGGAATGTCCGACCGTGTGTACGCCGCATTAGAGCTGTAAAAATGTAGAATAAACTTCTACAGAGCTAGCTCTAGCCAACTCTGTGCATTGCTAAAAAATAAAAGCGTGATGTGTTTCAAAATGCAAAAATAAAATATGCTACTAATATTTCTAAGTAATAAGGGCACATCATACTGGGAATCCTGTTCATGGCAAGTACTCACCTGCTTCTATGTGTCACTTCCTGGCTGGAGGAGCGAGGAATCACTCTCTTTCTAGTAACTCAGATTTTTTCAGCTTTTTCAGCAGTGAAGGAATGATACATACAAATTGAGCATATGTCCTCCCTGTGTTTTCTAATGATCCTGTTGCTGGTGAATTCTCAATAGCATCAGGATTGCTTGAATGACACTGTCAATTTTTGATCCACTGAGTATCTTGTTTGCTTTGGGATTAGAAAGGATTTCTTTTTACTTTGAATTAAATTAGACTATGCATCACTATGTAACTATATGACCAGTCAATCAAAATGATATGGTGGAGCAGGTGGGCATTAAAGCATGTGGGCAGGATCAGATGGTTGGTACCCAAGATGAAGGAAAGGCACACAGTAGAGTGGCACCGTTATTACTTGGATAAGTGAAAGTAATAAAGAACAGGCGAAGAACAGTGTAAGGTATTTGCTTAACTACTTCAATACAAGGCACTTTCACCCCCCTCCTGCCCAGGCCATTTTTCCAGCTTTCAGCGATGTCGCACTTTGAATAACAATTGTGCAGTCATGCAACCCTGTACCCAAATACATTTTTGATTTCTTACTTAGCCTCCCTGGCAGTATGATTATTTCTGATTTTAGGTGCTGAAAGCGGTACAATTATTTTGCATGGAAATTTGGCGTTTTATATTATAGGCCTGTAATTCTTAGAAATAATTCACTTAAATCCGTCCAAACAAGAGTCTAATAGACATCCCGGGTATGATAAAGTTTGAAATACGAAATCATAAATTATAATATAATATATTATATATATATATATATATATATATATATATATATATATATATATATATATATATAATAAATAACTATAAATAATTATAACAAATAATAATATAATAATAATAAAAATTATTCTATAATGTAATCAAATCAAAAACACTGAAATTTTCTTAGTTGCAGAATTGTCGCTGTCATTACTTTTATTGTTTAATGACGAATTTTCAGAGTATCCCTGAAGCTCAGCCTGTGGAAATGCAGTAAAATGCAGTGAACTTTGCTTGCTTTTTAGCACCTACTGCTGCTCTTTTTTTCTTTTTAGGAAGATAGCCAATGCAGCACAGCATCACATGACAGGTGGCTGCAAACTCACCAAGAAACACTGCGAAAGTCCTGCTGAATCTGACTACAATATATTATAAAACTCTGAGATAAAAAAATAAATAAATAAAAAAGCGCACCTTCTGAAATTGGTTCAGCATCAGTGTTTCTAGATGTTGTCTAGAGGTGCTCTTTAATTTCCTGTTACTTGTAAAAAAAAAAAAAAAAGTTACTTATTATCTGATTATACATAACAGTTTAAAATTACTAGCAGTAACATATGGAGAAAATGCGAATGCATAAAGTGTGAGAAAATGTCTTATCTGATTTCTGTAATTCCAGACACAAGACTCTAAAAAAACCTGGATCTCCAAAACTCTCAGCGTATGACCTTTTAGATTACATGTGACCTTCCTGTGTTATGATTCAGAGCGGAAACATGCGCAATATCATCGGAGATGGCCGTGTCTGGCGGGCGGATGGATGAGCACAGGATACATATTGAAGTAATACATTAACCCTCTTGGACTAGATGGTAAAGGTGTCATAATATTGTGATGTCATCGCACACTGATTGAGATAAACCATACGGTCCTAAAATAGTCATTGATATTGCAATCTAACAGTTTTGTAGTCGCAGAATACATAAGTGAGTCAGGTGATCTGCTGAATCATTCCTCATCCCATTAAATAAAAGTTATGTAAACAATTCAGGTGGCATTAAAGCGGTCAATAGCAAACATATATTATATTGCAGTTTACCATTTCTTAGATGTGATGGCTGCATTTGTTTTCTTCTTTAGGCTTTCCTTCTTCGATTTTCATCCGGTGATCCAGCCAGTAAGTCTGTTGTTTTTCAAAAGAAAGGCTCTCCAGGAGTATCAGTTACAGAGATGAGTCCAATCCATTTAAACACTAGCATGGGTACTTACAATGATCAGCTTTTATTTATTTATGTAAAACCTTTTTTATGTAAAACTAAACTTAGGCATTAAACTTTACCCAAGAAAAAGAACTGCTGCTCCAGGTGTACAAAGATAAGGCTGATTGGAGTATCTTACAGAGTGCTAGCCCCGGCCCGCCTCCGTGGGAAACTTGGAAAGAAGAAAGAAATGGCTGCACATCCAGAACTTCTGATTGCCTTTTATTTTGCTTCACAAAGATAACATCAAAGACACCAAACTGTGGTCACGTAGATGCGTTTCACACATACATCTTGTGCTTAATCATTAGGGTAATGATTAAGCACAAGATGTATGTGTGAAACGCGTCTATGTGACTACAATTTGGTGTCTTTGGTGTTATCTTTGTGAAACAAAATAAAAGGCAATCAGAAGTTCTGGATGTGCAGCCATTAAACTTACCCAAAGAGGGTTGAAGAGTAAGAGAAGTCACTTCATCTTAGGTCTAACTAACTTTCTATAATAATACATAAATTAAACATTTTGTGTCGTCTTGGAAGGGTTAGAACCTATGTTGGGTTTATATTGTATGGAGGAATGGATTGGCATGTGGAATTTGGTAGACAGCTCTTTTAATCTCAGGGGCCATTTGTGGTGGTCCCTGTGGTATTGCAAAAAGAAATGAAAAAGATAAAGGAACCACTCCACTGGTATAAGTCCAGAATAAAGTTTATTTGTCTTAAACAGGGCCTAATAGTAAATTTAGCTGTGCTAGGTGGTAACTAACCTGGCTAATTTGTAGTCTTTGTGATCATTTGGATTTTCTCCTAAGCCTGCTTTAAATATAGTCCCTCCCTTTGGCATTAGTATGACTGGCTGCAGTGAGACTGAGTTATGAATATGCATATCTCTTTCAGACAATCAGGAGGGGTTTAATGCCACTGAGCATGCTGTATATATTTGGAGGAAGCCAGGTTACCGGGGTCCACCCTTGGTCTGGTGTGGATGTGTGAGGAACAGTTGTGTTGGGTGAGGCCTGGGGTCTAAGGCCTGGCCATGTGCTTGAGACTCTGCCAGAGAGAGCCTGTTTGTGGCCTGGAGGCATGAGGAAAGGGATGGAGTTCTGAAATGATGTACCAGAAGAGACTCTTCCATGAGCTGGGGACTGTGGAGAGGCTGGGAAAGTGTCAAGAGGAACTCATCCAAGGAAACCCTGCACAGTGCTGTTTTTGTTTCTATAGGAGACAGCTGTTGCTATGTATGCACAGAACATTGGGTGCAGGCCTAAGGCCCTTGTTCTCAATTGCTGTGTACCTGGCTGTTTTTTTTATAGTCTACTGATCTGTCTGCCTACTGTCCTAGGGTGTCCTGTGCCCTAACCCTCTCTCCCTACATTTTATTGATGTGAGCAATGAACTCACTTTTGTTCATCCTAAAAGTGACTGGCACCCATCTATTCTGCAACCATCCACGTCCACCATGCCTTAGAACCAGCACCCTGAGGTGAAATGTCAGCCCTCCCTGATGCCGGGGTCACTACATTTGTGTTCAACAAGATGTTTCAATCTGTTTCATGGGCTACAGTTATTATCTTTCATCAGGGTGTTGAAGACTAGAATTCAGCCTTTCTATTAGTTCTGAAAACCACGGTCACCAGCAGCATTCCTCCCAAGTTTCTGAGATGAAAAAGTTGGACACTTTAACAGAAAGTATGTAGGTAAAGGATACACCCCTACCATGACCCCAGTTCCACAGTTCATGAAGAATTACTATCAGGGGTCAAGTCCTGGGGAAAAAAGTGTGGGAACTCCCACCCAAGATCTACTCCCCCACCAAAAAAAGAAAAAATTATACGCTCATATGCACGAACGCTTCAAAAGTGGTATTTTTTCATCCAATTTTCGTATTGTGTGTATGAAGCTTAACTGTTAGTACATAAAAAAAAAAAACAATCCTCAATAAACATAAATACGGTAATTCTCTGAATAATCAGCATTCATTCAATTGTGCTTCCATGCAAATGTGAACATCATGTTCTGATCTTTATTGGGGAATTTTATTTTGTATATAGAGTGTTTATGCGGTGAGTTTAAACTTTTCATTGAACAGAGTTTGGATAACACTCCAACAAACACTCGCTGCTATTCCAACCCTTCACATATTTCCACATAAACTTCCCTCCTGGCATTCAGCGGGACACACAGAGCAAGTATGCAGGAGACTGGGGGGGGAGAGGTGCCAGGTATTGTGCTCAGCTTTACCACCCCAAACTGATGTTCCTCCCTCAGCTCACCTCTCTCCCTGCATGTCCTGTGAGCAGAATAGCGGTGCTCCTCCTCTGGGTTCTCTCATCATATGGCACTGAAGATACAGGAGGGGGGATTCAGCGGGACACACAGAGCAAGTATGCAGGAGACTGGGGGGGGAGAGGGAGATGAGGAGACAGAAAATCAGGAGGGGCTGGCGGGGGGGAGCGCATCATGAGAGGTCTGACTAAATACAATCTCTTAGTAGCAGGGACCTGATCTACCCATCAGATAGCTGTGATTGACAGGTAGATCGAAGCAGAAGCTGTGATGGGGCCCCCTACTGGCAATGCCTGAATGGTCAGGTGTGCGGCACTTACTATTGCGAGCTGTGTCAGCAGCTGCTGGTGTAGCACCTGCCACACAGCTCGCATACTTCAAAGTCTTGCAGGACATGGCTGCTAATGGGAACTGAGTTGTGGAAATAGTACAGGAACTCCGTTCCCATGCGTTCTTGCAGGACTTGAGCCCTGATTACTATGCAAAAATGAGTTTTCTTTAATAATCTTTCCTTTAAGCTGGCTTTCAAAAAACAATGCAGTAATAAACAAGTCTGTGTCATAGGTTTAGTGGAGAATAACACTTTGTGTAGTTAAAGTAGAACTATAGGCAAAACTATTTTTTTTTTATAACCCCTGTCATGTTTATCTTTGCCCTCTTTGTCCCAATGGGGAGATTTACCTTCACTTCCTATTCCTTAGTCAAAACAGGAAATGAGAGAAAATCCCTTTAAATTAATGGAATTTCTTGGGGACCCCAGATCACCACAACTAGTGTCCCCATTGGAAGATTTCCCCTATATTACTTTTCCTGGGAACAACCCAATTTTCTTTTACTTTCACTTTCAATGATAATGGTAAACAGAACAAGTAGAGAGGGTGAATCTCCCTAACGGGGGCACAAATACCAATAAGAACTGGCAGGGGTTCTAATACCTCTCTTCTCTATCCAAAACAAAACAATACATTTCCTTTGTTATATTAAAAAAGAAGTATGCCGCTGCCATCCTCGGTAAGGGAATCAGAAAGTGAAGCCGCAAACCCTACTGCGCATGCGCGACTTGCACTGCGCTATCCCACTGGTCCCTGCTGTTTTCTGGGATCCGTTGTGTCTCCCTGAATACAGCGGGGGGGACGGGAAGTGGCGTAGATATACAGGCTCTGGTATCTATGCCCGGAAGTGGGAGCAAAATACCCACCTGAAAGGTGCCAAATGTGACACCAGAGGGGGGGAGGAACCGGAAAAGCGGAAGTTCCATTTTTGGGTGGAACTCCGCTTTAAGGCTGAGAACCGATCGATCAAACCCCGCTGTTCACTCGGTTCTCTGTGCTCTCCTTTAATTGTACATTTTTGTAGGAGTTGTATACATCCAACCAAAAAGAGGAACACCTGAGAAGGGAAGGAAGAGGGGGGAATTGGTTCCAAAAGAGGGACAGCACATCCAAATGAGGGACCGTTGGGAGCTATGCAATGGGTCAGAGAGGGAAATCCAAAAATTTACAGTTATCATCAAAACAGTAACAGAGGGAAAATCTTCTACTGGGCACATACAGTATGCTCCAATGGCAAAAATCTAAGAGGGAATTTTCATTGACCTTAAAAAGATTTTTTCTCACTTCCTGTTGTGTCTTTGGGACAAGAAGCAATGGGAAATCTCCCCAACAGGTGATAGTAAATAAAAAAAACCTGACTGGGGTTTTAAAGATTGCATTGGGTTAACATATTCTTTAAACTATTCTGGTTAAGTCTTGTGGAGCCTGCCTGTCCTACTCACAGGTGCCGAAGCCCGCACAATCTCTAAATACAGCTGTAATGGAGGAAGCCATTTTGTACACTAATCTAGAGCTCCAAGATGCAGTTCATCAGTTCACAGAGAACTTGGACTGGTTTGTGGAATTTAACAAAATAAAGAAAATATAATTCCTACCCAGCTGCAATTGAAGATCTGTAAGTGGTACAATTACACTGATGTTTGATTCTTGACAAGATACGATTATCCTCCTGAATTTCTTTGAAGTTTACTATATACATTTATTTTTGTTTTAGACTGTCTAATCAAAGAAAATGTATTAAATCCTCCCTGCTTTTCTTAAGGAAGAAATACGGGCTATCTGCCAAATACAAACTTTTTTTTTTTTGTTTTTTTTTTTACCTCAAGCTTTATTGAAACTCCTTTTAGACCTACCTCTTCAATACTTTTTTTTTTTTACTATACAGGTACTCCTCACTTAACGACCAGGATCCGTTCCAGCGACCAGGTCGTTAAACAAATTGGTCGTTAAACGAGGAGCCACAAGTAATCAATATTTTAAGCATTCTTAATTACGGTACTGTACTGTATTGTGAAAAAAAAGGTCTAAACACAAAACTCCAGCTCAATAGTGTTGTTTTAGGCACATGCCGTCCAGCGCACGACGATGTACATTGGCACAATGGCACGGCTGGGCAAATGGGCGTACAGGTATGTCCCCTTTAAATCGCAGCATTGTGGGAGCGCGCGCGCGTGCCGCGTACTCTGTGACCGTGCCGCGGGTCCCGTGGACTCGATGTCCGCCGCAGGCCCATGATCGTGTCTATGTAAACAAGGCAGTTCCTCATTCTGCCTAGTGACATGACAGGGATCTACTGTGGAGCAGTGATCGCTGTCATGTCAGTGGTAGCCCACCCCCCCACAGTTAGAATCACTCCCTAGGACACACTTAACCCCTTCATCGCCACCTAGTTTTTAAACCCTTCCCTACCAGTGTCATTTACACAGTAATCAGTGCATTTTTATAGCACTGATCGCTGTATAAATGACCATGGTCCCAAAATGGTGTCAAAAGTGTCTGATGTGCCGCCATAATGTCGCAGTCATGATAAAAATCGCAGATCGTCGCCATTACTAATTAAAAAAAATTATAATAAAAATGCCATGAATCTATCCTCTATTTTGTAGATGCGATAACTTTTTTGCACAAACCAATCAGTATACACTTATTGCAATTTTTATTACAAAAATATGTAGAAGAATACATATCGGCCTAAACTGAGAAAGAAATTTCGTTTTTTTAATATATTTTTGGGGATATTTATTATAGCCAAAAGTAAAAAATATAGCTTTTTTTCAAAATTGTCGCTCTTTTTTTTTTTATACACAAAAAATAAAAAACAGAGGTTATCAAATACCACCAAAAGAAAGCTCTACTTGTGGGAAAAAAAGGACGTCAATTTTGTTTTGGTGTAACGCTGCACGACCGCGTAATTTTCAGTTAAAGCGACGCAGTGCTGTATCGCAAAAAGTGCTCTGGTCAGGAAGGAGGTAAATCCTTCCGGGGCTGAAGTGGTTAATTTGCATAAGTACAGAACACAAATGAAACGTGACTCATTTGCATAAAATATTGCATGCGGTAAATAAAGTCCAATGTGGTATTTAACGCAAAATAAAAAATGTCATGGTAAATATCATTAAAAAAGCTCTCAAGTCCAATTCACAAACGGACAGAGAGTAAAAAAAACATGCAATATTTACCACCAGGGTTTTGCAGTAATTGTCAAAAACCAGTGTAGGGGTCGCGGACCCCCCCCCCCACTGTTTTTTGACAAATAGCTGGTTGCTAAGAAGCGGGCCAGGAAGTCGGCCGCCACATCCTTAACAACAGATGACTCACCAGCCCCGCTGACAGCTGAAAGTAAAAAAAGATCCCGACAAAAGTTGCAGATGAAAAAAAAATATAGTGTGGGGTCCCCACCCCCAGTCCGTACCAGGTCCTTTGGGTCTGGTATGGATTTTAAGGGCAACCCCATGCCAAAAAAAAAACAGGATGGGGTTTCCCACAAAATCCATACAAGACCCTTATCTGAGCATGCAGCCGGTGTTCTGATCTTCCGAAAATTGGCGAACCTAAACGGCTCTGAGTGAGCTGTACACTGCGCAGGCGCAGTTAACATGTAGTTGTAGGAGTCGATTCCGCACGCTCCCGATGCTCGTGCTACTCTGCAAGGGGCATCTATCGTGTAACTAAGGGACGAGTCTAGTATTACTGTAACCAAGGAGCGCTTCTATTATTACTCTAAGCAAGAGGCAGATCTGTTATAGCGTGTAAGCAAGGGGCGCTTCTATTATTACTCTAAGCAAGAGGCAGATCTGTTATAGCGTGTAAGCAAGGGGCTATTATTATTATATCGTGTAAGGGGCGGATGGCTACAGAAGAGGGTGAATGTTAAATTAATGGGCAGAACTCGATATCTAACAATAATAATAAATACGCCCCTTGGTTACAGTAATACTAGACCCACTCCTTAGTTACACCATAGACGCCCCTTGCAGAGTAGCATGAGCATCGGGAGCATGCGGCATCGTCTCGTACAATTACATGTTAACTGCGCCTGCGCGGTGTACAGCTCACTCTGTGAGGTTTAGGTTCGGCAATTTTCGTAAGCTCTGTAGCCCTTCGTACTGCGCAGTACAGGGGGGTCCTTATCCGGCGGGGGAACTTTTTCGGCAAGACACCAGCAGGTCAGAAAAGGAGGGGGGACGAGCAAGAGGCACCTTCCCCCCTCCTGAACCATACAAGGCCCCATGCCCTCAACATGGGGGGGGGGGAGGTTGTGCTTTGGGGCAGTGAAAGCTGCCCAAAGCACAAAATCATAATAAATATTCATATAAACTACTTCAATTCTGGTTTATATAAATATTTATTACCATTACTATACTTTTTATATCCAGCTTATGTGTACATCCCCACATCTCAATACTCGTGCCTCCGTTGTAGCTACCGACTGGTTCTGGTATCCCTGGTTGTCATATCCATCTGGATGTTCAGCGGTCATTATTTCCGGTAAAGATAAGTGTCAAAACCATTTGCCTAAGCACCATATTTTTGGTGAGTTCACGTACATATACACATCTGTACTACCATGGCAAGTTTGTACTGTATTTTAATTTGAATAGAATTACTGAAGCTCCTGAAGAAGCGGCATTTCAAGTCGCGAAACATAAAGATCGAGTAATTCTTTTTAATCTATGAGGACTGTAGGAATTACCAAGAGGGACGCTACATCATAGTGTGGGCATTTTCTCTATATTGCCACACAGGAAGTATTTACCATGTGTTACCACTAGGATAAAACCACTGTGTCCCATATTGCTTTATTACAACTATTTTGTGGTGTATATATTTTAAGTGAATTATTCAAATTTGTATATTTTTATATGTGCCTACAAAGTCTATTATTCCTTTATTCGCTATCTATAGATTACACAGGATGTGGCACACTTAGGCCCCTTTCACACTGGGGCGGTGAGCCGCGGTGACGGTAAAGCAGCGCTATATTTAGCGCTGCTTTACCGTCGTTTTTACTTCGGTTTTCGGCCGCTCGCGGTGCGGTTTTACCCCCCGCGAGCGGCCGAAAAAGGGTAAACACCCCCCGCAGAGCGCCGCCATAGCGGCACTTTGCGGCGGTATTGCCGCGGTTTTACCGCGGTCTCCCATTCTTTTCAATGGGAAGGAGCGGTATAGGAGCGGTGAACACACCGCTCCTATCCCGCTCCAAAGATGCTGCTAGCAGGACTTTTTTCATCCTGCTAGCGCACCGCTCCAGTGTGAAAGCCCGCCGGCTTTCACACTGGAGTTAAAGGGGCAGGATTTTTTCATGCGGTAAACAGGCGCTATTTTTAGCGCTGCACCGCATGAAAAACGCCTAGGTGTGAAAGGGGCCTTATACTTAGGTGTTTGATTGCCACCTGAGGGCAATGCAATCAATCCAATCCCACTTTATCCTTTCAGTCAGAGTATTCACCATCTGAACGCCCTCAGGCCCCACACTTGGCTACCCAGGAAATAAAAATGTCAGCTCTTGTCGGTTGAACATCATCAAGGAACTTGTCTAATACATGTTTTCTCCAGGGGTCATCATACAACAAACATGTGGGTCCAGTTCTACAGGGGCTCCATAGTTTATAGGTAGCTTTGTCTTTTGTGCATTTTCTACAGCACTTTCATTTTAAAGAGTAACCAGACTTATTCAAAGCAAAGTAACAATGTCTGTGTTAACAGGCCACCTTGACCTTCTTAATACTCACCTTGCTGGGGCTCCTCCGTCGCTCCTTCCTCTGTCATGGATACCATAAAAATGCCCAGTGTGGGCATATCAAACACTAAGAGAAGCAGTTATGTCTCTCTTTATGCCAGATTAAGATGCTTGGGTCTAGATACTGGCTGGTAGACCTGAGCACTGTCACATGGGAGAATGTCACATGCTCCCCTATGCCCTAGGCATTGTTGTCAGATGAGGCCATGGAAGGAGCAGTGTGGGTGCACTGGTAGGCATAGCTCCCAATTGTCCCTGATTTCGAGGGACTGTCCCTGATTTGGAGCAATATCCCTCATTCCTCCTCATTTGTCCCTCATTTTGGTCTGACTTATATATATGTATAAAAAAGTGTTTTCCAGTGTTAAACCTTTCATCTGATTTCTAAATTGCTGCATCTGTAAATTCCAAAAGCCAATATAAAGGAAAAGTAGTGGTAAAAAAAAGCACTTGTATTTTTAACCAATCTTGTTTTTTTTGTACAATTCTCCTTCAAGGGGGCGTGAAAAGGGGTGTGTCCTATACCTGCATGCTTTTGCTGATAGGTGTCCCTCATTCCCATCTCAAAAAGTTGGGAGGTATGCTGGTAGGTGAGTATAAGTGGGTTGGAGTGCCCCTTTACACAGACGCTATCAGTTTGCCCTGAATTGGCAAGGTGACCGTGTCTCTTTAAAACAAAGTCAAGTTGTCAGCTCAAGGTGGCAGTGAAATCCTTTATCTCTCTTGCAGTTCTTTGCTGAGCTGTGAACATGCTGTTTAAGTTATGTATCCCATCTGTTCCACAGGGTAATTACGAATGCGAAAAGAATGTAATTCCTAATTGCATCATAACACAGAGAAGGACAGGAGGATTGCTGAGGGCTCTGCGGAGCTCAATCAGGACATGAGAGGCGCTCAATCATTTGTTTTATCTGTGAAGATGTTCCATACCTGTTCTTTCATCTATCTGCCTACTTTCATTTTAGTAACTACTGTTCTAAGAAAACACCCCAAATTCTGTCTGATTAATGGCAGTCTAAACTCCAGTAAAGATTCTAAACAAGCATAAAGTCTTTCCTAAACCCAGCTTTGCCCAGCTCTACCCGATTCACACGCTAAATAAGTGAAATGTTTTTTCTAGTTTAAAGGGAACCTGAGCAAATTCACTGAGCATATAACGAAAAGGTGCATAAGGAGAGGTTACCGTCAGTCAAACCTGCATGTCAAAATGATCAGTAGAAGCAGACTTGCAGACGGCTGAAAATATCTTGACGTTTCCTGTTAAAGTCAAACTTGGCTCAGCCTCTTCTTCTTTTTTTTTTCAGAGCCTTCCTATTGGTCAGTGAGGCTGCTTAAAGCGGTTCTGCACCCATTTCATTTAGTAAATCTCTTTGCCTTCCAAATCAGGCAAAGAGTACTAAATGAAATTTTTTTTGTTTTTTTTTGTTTTTACTTACCTTGTAATTGAAGACTTCCGGTCTTCTCTCTCTGCGGCGGCGGGCGGGGTCTCTGCGTCGATCGTCGTCACGCCGCACTGTCTCCTGGGATCTGGTGTCATTGATCCCAGGAGTCAGTGCGGGCATCTCCGAAATCTCGCGAGATTTCGGCCACATCTTCCGAAATCTCCCGAGATTTCGGCCACATCTGCCGAAATCTCGTGAGATGTCGGCAGATGTGCCGTTACTGCGCACGCGCGAGTAACGGCGGTGCATGCTGGGCCATCTAAAGTTCCTGTGGGTGTTTCACATGCCCACAGGCAAGATGGCCCCCAGCACAAAAGAAGAAGACGAGGAACTTCATCGGACGAAAACCGGCGGCGATCGAGATGGAAGATGGAACAGGTGAGTCCCCCAATAAAGGTAAGCAGCCTTTATATTCCGTCCCAAAAAAAAAAAAATTTTTACAGAGTGCATAACCGCTTTAATGAGGACCGACAATGAGGCACAGATGTGGGATGGGGCTAAGTTACATTTTTACAGGGCAAAGTAAAAGTTGATGACATTTAGTTTACTAAAGCACTATGCATCATACCCGTTTCCCTGAAAATAAGACCTAGCGTGATTTCGGTGATGGCTGCAATATAAGCCCTACCCCCCAAATAAGCCCTAGTTAAAGTCCTTGTAGGTCTTATTTTCAGGGTAGAGCTTATTTTTGGGGAAACAAGGTAGAGCTTATTTGGGGGGTAGGGCTTATATTGCAGCCATCACCGACAATCACACTAGGTCTTATTTTTGGGTAAACAGGGTAGACAAGTGCCATTTTTATTTCTTTTAAAACTATTGTTTTCAGCATTTTTTTTTATCCTTTGTTGATTTCAGTGCTGCTGATCTCTTGCAGCCTTATACGGTCTACAAGGATTCAAGCAATGGCTGCATAGTATTTCTAATGGCAGGTTTCCTGATGGTGACAATAGTGGACCATGCTTGCATAATCAGCCAGCCTGTAGTCCCTGTCCCTCTTAGATGCCCCAGTGAGAAGGTGACAACACAGGAGCACAAATGGAAGACAGGGACAGTGTATTGTCACCCTGTAAACTTAGCTTGGTAAAATGCTGTTTTTTGGGCTTTCATTCCTTCTTGGCAAGTTTAAGAATTTAAATTGAATGAGACCCGCTTGTGTTCCAGCTGATGAAAGTTACTTTTCCTGCATAATTTTGAATCGAAATACTACAGGATTGTTCTATAGCCCATTTCTTTAGGATAATAAAAATTAGGCTGTGGCTGTATATAATGTTAAATATACAATTTAGCAGATGTGGCCCTCAGTAAACATATCGCATTCCCTTACACATACCTCCCAACTTTTTGAGATGGGAATGAGGGACACCTATCAGCAAAAGTATGCAGGTATAGGACACACCCCTTGCCACGCCCACTTAAAGGAGAATTGTACAAAAAAACAAGATTGGTTAAAGTGTTTTTTTTTTTTTTTTTACCACTACTTTTCCTTTATATTGGCTTTCGGACTTTACAAATGCAGCAATTTAGAAATCAGATGAAAGGTTTAGGGCTGGAAAACACTTTTTGATAGAAAAAAAGTGCATTTTCTATACATCTATATAGAGCAGACCAAAATGAGGGACAAATGAGGAGGACAGAGGGACAGAGGGACATTACTCCAAGTCAGGGACAGTCCCTCAAAATCAGGGACAGTTGGGAGCTATGCCTTATAGATCTTATTGGAGTTTGACATGCCTGCTGTAAGAGGAGGTTCTAAAAAAGGACCTTCAGCCTAAGTTCACATTGCAGCGATTTGACATATCAAATTGCATGCCAAATTGGTGGCTATTGCCGGCAATAGCACTGTCCAAATTGGTACAACGCCACACCGATTCCCAAAAGTACTACTTCCCAAAAGTACTACTTTTGGTGACTTCGGGGTGCGATTTCTCGCAGGAACCTGCACGGATGTCTCTGAAATCGCCCCCGGAGTCAGGACTGACATGCGGGAATGAAATTTTATTCCTGCTGTCAGTGTGAACCTGGGCTCACAGTGGGATCACCAGGTATTATTTTAGGGAATTTAGGGATTTTAGGGCTATCTCTGCTTATGTAATTTATCATCGTATGCTTAGATTGTTGAATCGCCCAGATTTACTTTAATTGTGTTTATAAATATTAGTTTAGGTAGATAGAGAAGGCTGTAGAAGAATGTATAGATGAACATTAAAACAAAGGGATACGTTGAGAAAAAAAAAAATATTAGAGAGAAAGCTTGTAAATCAGCACTTAGTGTACTGAATGTTTCTTTAATTATAAGGAAATGTATTTAAAGCCCATGTATTTGGACCTGCCCCCCTACGGGGTTGTCCCAACAACACCCTGCTCTATAGCCTAGTACACACTGCTCGTTTTTTTTGTGCAACCCAGCAGGCTGTACGAAAAGAAACTGACAGCTCAGGTCGGAGCCGCTGTAGTAACTGTAGCAAAGTTTCGGGGCTCCTGAAGCCTAATGGTGACCTCCAGAGTTAGGGACAGCTGACATCCTTCTGTGTAGAGTGGGTTACAAGGCATAGTGGGTGTAATGCGAGGTAGATTAATGGGCGCCAGAAACTTCTTGAATGCAAAGAGATTTATTGTCTCTTAAACAGAACTGGGGAGAGAGGGTTAGGGCCAGGACACCCTTTAGTAGATGCAATGTTAATTGGCAGACTCCAAGACTTCTATAGGCAGACAGCCATGCAGGGAAAAGCATCCAGTTAAACACCACGTCTGCATGTGTAGGGCTGCTGTCTCCTATGGCAACAATCTTGTAACAGTTTCTAATAAAGGTTGCAATGAACTCCTTCACTTCTTCTACAATCTCCTATTTTCTCACTTAGTATCTTCCTCAATCGTCACCCCCCCCCCCCCCCCATGTCCCTGCTGGGTCCCTAGCTCGGCACTCACAGATACTCAAGTGTCACCCCACTGGCCTGCTTGGTCCCTGGCTTGGCACACAATAATGTTCTGCAAGCGTCACCTTTACTGGCTGGGTCCCTGGCTTGGCACCTGCTGAAGTTTCTTAATTCTTCACTGTCCCCGGCTGGTGAGAATACTGCTCAGGTACTTGCTTCAGCTACTCACAGTGGTCTCCGGTAGCAAGGTGGATGGTCCCTTAGTTGCGACAGCTTCCCCTTTACCTCCGACCACAGCTGGTTTTACCGGCCGGCAGAACTGTTGCTTCTGGTTGGACTGCAAGCCTCAGTCCCAACCCTACGCTGCTCTCTTGCTTCTGGATAGGCCTGCAGATAGCCTAGCAGCCAGATGTCTCAGGGATAGGCTCAACGCTCTGGCCTAGCAACCCGGGGCATTATAACACACATCCACCCAGACAGCCATCCAGGTGGCACCGAACCCCGATCACCTGGCTCCACCCAAATAAATAGGCTCTCCCAGCAGGCCAAGGGACCCAAGAAAATCCTTGCCCATTGGCTGGGTCACCCCATTCCTTCCTAATCTGTCCTTGCAATGCCCCTGTCTTAGCTAATGCCACCAGATACCTGGCCATCTAGTGGCAGTAGAGAGATGTGCAGCAATTCCAGAATTAGGGTGAAATCAATTGACCTCCTATCAATTGGCCAAGGCAACTATCACTTGGCAAATAAATTTGATAGCAACCATGCCTAAAAATTAGGGTACTACATAACAATGTGATGTTAGTACAGTGATCTCCCCTGCTGTTGCATTGTGTTCTGATGGGGTTAAAGACCCTTTGACAGAAGCCGGCTTCTGTTGGACCGGCTGCAGTACACATGGGCCCAATGTTGGCCGGTTTCTATTGAACCTGCTGATGCCACCCGACATTTGGCCCATATGTATGGGGCCTAACAGTATAATTGTGCAGGGAATGGCACTAAAATCAATGATGGCCAATGCATCATCGAGGACTGCCCACCATTGGAAATATGGCAAAGATAAAAGGGGACCCTGGGAAACACATGATCGGCCTGAACAAAATTTGAAGAATATAAGTTTTAAAAAATGCATACTAGGAGGTGGAAGGGTGGAGTTGGGCTTTGATACAGCAGGTAAATAATTAATTTGAAGTTCAATTCAATAGTTTACATAGTTTGTCCACTTTCCAACAACAAAGAATAACCATTTATGTTTTGGATTTGTGATGGACCCGAGGCACCCAGATGATTTCTGTGTTAAAAAAGAACTAATGTTGTTTTTCCTATTTATATGTAAAAAATGGTGATGTATAGTCCATGTTAATACATTTTTTTGTAAAAAATATAATGTTCTCTAGACCAGCTCTTTTCAACCAGGGTGTCTTCAGGCCTCTTCAGGGGTGCCTTGGGAAAACGTCTAGAAATTGCTCAAAAATTTTACACAAGGCAGCAGGTGGCTCAAGCCTTCCTTTTAGTTACACAAAGCCTTGGGTTTTCATTAAGCACCATCACAATCTTCCAGCCTCTGGCGTCTTAATGACCAGTGACATCATGGGTTAATTAGGAGGACATCGGGTGCCTGCACAGCATCCATGTTTTCCCCTCTCCATCAGCACCGGGGTCTCATTAGCTGAGTGAGTTATAGAAACTGAGGGAGAAGAATACTATTCTGTACAAAAGGTGCAAAGGTGTATTTTCTTTGGAAGAAGGAATCACCTCTAATGTTGGATGTCCTACATGTGTGAATGTTGCTGCATTTTGTAAAACTATTCAAATATTTTTTTACATTTTAGAATGGTATGCCCCGAGACTGTCCAAAATTTTAGAATTTTTTTAACTAAAAAAGCTTGAGAAACACTGCTCTAGACATAAAGCTTACTTGTTTCTCTCAGTATGTTTCCACTAAATATATCTAAAGCCAACATCCTCTTCTTTTCATTTCTGATAAAATAGGGAAAATTAACACACTTCTAAGGTTTTGTTTCTATTTGTGTACCTGTGCCAACTAAAACATTTTCTATCACTTTTGTCTCGGTCACCATGAAAAATTGTGTGGATGAATAATAATAATAATAATTTATAAGCAATAAAAACTTGACTGGAGTTCCACCCTTCCCGCATTCTATCCATAGCTATTAAAAGGTTTTGACTTTAGATGTACTTTAAAACCTAAAATGTTACTTTAGGTGGTATTACATAAAAAAAAAAAGAAAAAAAAATTATGGAAGAAATTTGAGCTATATGAACCCAACTACAGTGCCTTGAAAAAGTATTCACACCCCTTGACATTTTCCACATTTTGTCATGTTACAACCAAAAATGTAAATGTATTTTATTGGGATTTTATGTGAAAGACCAACACAAATTGGCACATTTAAAGTGGAAGAAAAATTATAACATTTTTTCAAATAAATATCTGAAAAGTGTGGTGAGCATTTGTATTCAGCACCCTTTACTCTGCTACCCCTAACTAAACCCCTAACTAAAATCTAGTGGAACAAATTGCCTTCAAAAATCACCTAATTAGTAAATAGAGACCACCTGTGTGTAATTAAATCTCAGTATAAATACAGCTTTTCTGTGAAGCCCTCAGAGGTTTGTTAGAGAACCTTAATGAACAAACAGCATGCTGAAGGCCAAGGAACACACTAGATAGGTCAGGGATAAAGTTGTTGCGAAGTTTGAAGCAGGGTTAGGTTATAAAAAAAAATTCAATATTCTAAGCTTTGAACATATTACGGAGTGCTATTCAATCCATCATCCAAAAATGCAAAGAGTATGGAACAACTGCAAACTTACCAAGACATGGCCGTCCACGTAAACTGACAGACCTGGCAAGGAGAGCATTAATCAGCGAAGCAACCAAGAGGCCCATGGTAACTCTGGAGGAGCTACAGAGATCCACAGCTCAGGTGGTAGAATCTGTCCACAGGACAACTATTTGTTACGCACTCCACAAATCTGGCCTTTATGGAAGAGTGGCAAGAAGAAAGCCATAAGAAGTCCTTTTTGCAGTTTGCGAGAAGCCATGTGGGAAAGAAGGTGCTCTGGTCAGATAAGACCAAAATTGAACTTTTTGGTCTAAAAGCAAAACGCTATGTGTGGTGGAAAACTAACACTGCACATCACCCTGAGCACACCATCCCCACCAAGAAACATGGTGGTGGCAACATCATGTTGTGGGGATGCTTTTCTTCAGCGGGGACAGAGAAGCTGGTCAGAGTTGATGGGAAGATGGATGGAGCCAAATACAGGCAATCTTAGAAGAAAACCTGTTAGCGTCTGCAAAAGACTTGAGACTGGGGGTGGAGGTTCACCTTCTAGCAGGACAATGACATACAGCCAGAGCTACAATAGAATGTTTTAGATCAAAGCATATTCATGTGTTAGAATGGCCCAGTCCAGATCTAGATCCAGTTGAGAATCTGACAAGACCTGAAAATTGCTGTTCACAGATGCTCTCCATCTAATCGGACAGAGCCTGAGCTATTTACAAAGAAGAATGGGCAAAAATGTCACTCTCTAGATGTGCAAAGCTAGTAGAGCCATACCTAAAAAAGACTTGCAGCTGTAATTGCAGCCAAAGGTGGTTCTACTACAAGTCCCATGATGCACTGCAAGGCTGACCGTTACAAGCATGACTCCCACAGGCAGAGGCATGATGGGACTTGTAGTTTTGCAACAGCTGCAGGGCCGCCAGTTTGAGACCCCTGTTCTACAAAGTATTGACTGAATACAAATGCACGCCACACTTTTCAGATATTTATTTGTAAAACATTTTGAAAATCATTTATTATTTTCCTTCCATTTACAATTATGTGCCACTTTGTGTTGGTCTATCACAAAAATCCCAATAAAATACATTTACGTTTTTGGTTGTAACGTGACGTGGAAATGTGGAAAATTTCAAGGGGTGTGAATACTTTTTCAAAGCACTGTATATATAAAACAAGTGATTTTTTTTGAAGTTTCACCGTTTTCAAGAAATGCAATTATATGTCAATGGGGAATGTGTAATTAAGGTGAATTCAAATCCCCCGTACACACGATCGGAAATTCCCCCAGCAAAAGTCCGATGTGAGCTTTTGGTCGGAAATTTGCTGGCAGAATTCCCACCAGCAAAAGATTGAGAGCAGGTTCTCTATTTTTCGGTCAGAAAAAGTTCCGATTGGAAATTCATCTGTACCAATTCCGATGCGCAAATTTGAATCATGCTCTGAAGTATTGAACTAAATTTTCTCGGCTTGTCGTAGTGTTGTACGTCACCGCGTCGTTCTTGACGGTCGAAAGTTCAGAGAACTTTTGTGTGACCGTGTATGTGTGCAAGCCAAGCTTGAGCGGAATTCCGTTGGAAAAAACATCCAAGTTTTTTCCGATGGAAAATCCGCTCGTGTGTACGGGGCATTAGAGTACAAGTGAGCTTTTAATGGTTTGTGAGGGTAAGAAAAGTCCCTCAACTATACTGCAATTGTTCTTGTGGTAATAAACAGGGTCCTCATTTGTCTCATTTTTTTTTTTGTTGTTTGCATTAAAAAACAGCACTAAATTAAATAAAGTAAACTACCCTAAATACACCTCTCCAAAAACAACACCTTTTAAAATAAGATTAAAGACTAGATTTAGTTTCAATTTAATTTCACCTAAGTAGGCGAATGATTCGATTTAAGAGTTTCTATTTTGGTGAAAATTTGTAATTTTGTGGCTCAATTAATTTTTACAATCATTCCCACTCTTGACCTATTAGCAACCACAAGTTCTGCATGTGACTAAAGTCCAACGTGGGACTAACTATTCAAATCCTAGCAAAGCAAAAATGCTTATTGATTACCCCAGCAAACCCATGAAAAAAATGAAGGTTAAAACTACACCTTAGTTGCAGTTTAAACTCCCCTTATAAAGAAGTAACACTTGCAGCCATTTGTGGTGCAGGTTAACAAATCTCCGTGGCAGGCATTAATCCGACCATAAATTTTAGAGGCTGCTTTTACCTAGGAGAAAGTGACTTGGGATTTTTCTCAAATAAATACATTTAGCAAGAGCTCCTGTAGTGTTTGGGTTTTTGGTTTCATCGGAGACACATTCATCTCTATAAAGTATACAAGAGGAAGTTAAGCTGTGACAAGGCTTGGGACTTGTAAGTCCTATTCTAAACACAGTGTCATCCTGCTGTGCTCCAAGAACATTAGCTACTTCTGACAGGCCTGTCCCTCAAGAAAAGATGCCCGCCCAACAGAAGATTGGGTCAATGGCTGTTACTCTGAGCTGAGAATTGCAGAGGGTTTTGCTTCTTTGCTACTGAGGGAAAGGAGCAATAAAAGTAAATATGATCTTAAAGCCCAACTCCAGTCAAAACCTTTTTTAATGTTTTAAATAGAGTTTAGGCTAGCGTAAGAAAGGGTAATAACCCTTCCTTTGATTTTTCTTTCTTTTTTACTGCTGATTGTGTCTCTATTTGCAAGATATCTGCTCACTTAAGCCTAGTACACACCACTATTTTTTTTTCATTTAACCCAGTGGGTCGAACGGAAAAAAAATTGACAGCTCTGGTCGAAGCTGCTGTACTAACAATCGAATGTTAGTACAGTGATCTCCCCTGCTGTTCTATTGTGTTCTGACAGGGTAGGCCCCCTGCCAGAACACTCCAGTCAGCGCTTTCAACCATTGACTGAGAGCGCTGATCAGGAGGCGGTCAGCTACTGGTTTTCCAACATGCTCATCCAACAGAAGCCATCTGACATTTGCCCCGTGTGTACTAGGCTTTAGGCAGAACAGCAGGTGGGAAAAAATCTTTCCATTTCCTCTCTAACAGGTTTCAGACAGAACAGGAAATGAGGGGGAATCTCCCCAAAGGAAGGCAGAGACAGCAAAACAAACACATTTTTTGTATAATTCTTTTTTTATTTTAAACAGTTATGAAAACACAATCAAGTTAAATTTGTGAAGATACAGAAGCAAGATATACATTCTTTTTTTTTTTTTTCAGGCTGAGATACAGTGGTGTGAAAAAGTGTTTGCCCCCTTCCTCATTTCCTGTTCCTTTGCATGTTTGTCACACTTAAGTGTTTCGAACATCAAACCAATTTAAACAATAGTCAAGGACAACACAAGTAAACACAAAATGCAATTTGTAAATGAAGGTGTGTATTATTAAAGGTGAAAAAAAATCCAAACCATCATGGCCCTTGTGAAAAAGTGATTGCCCCCCTTGTTAAAACATACTATAACTGTGGTTGTCCACACCTGAGTTCAATTTCTCTAGCCACACCCAGGCCTGATTATTGCCCACCTGTTCACAATCAAGGCATCACTTAAATAGGAGCTGCTTGACACAGTAAGGTCCACCAGAAGATCCTTAAAAGCTACACATCATGCCGAGACCCAAAGAATTCAGGAACAATTGAGAAAGAAAGTAATTGAGATTATCAGTCTGGAAAGGGTTATAAACCATTTCCAAAGCTTTGGGAATCCAGCGAACCACAGTGAGAGCCATTATCCACAAATGGCGAAGACATGGAACAGGGTGAACCTTCCCAGGAGTGGCCCAAAATTACCCCAAGAGCGCAGCGACGACATCCAAGAGGTCACAAAAAACCCCACAACAACGTCCAAGGAACTGCAGGCCTCACTTGCCTCAGTTAAGGTCAGCGTTCATGCCTCCACCATCAGGAAAAGACTGGGCAAAAAATGGCCTGCATGGCAGAGTTCCAAGGAGAAAACCACTGCTGAGCAAAAAGAACATCAAAGCTCGTCTCAATTTCTCCACAACACATCTTGATAATCCCCAAGACTTTTGGGACAACATTCTGTGGACCGATGAGACAAAAGTGGAACTCTTTGGAAGGTGTGTGTCCAAGTATATCTGGCGTAGAAGGAACACTGCATTTCAGAAAAAGAACATTATACCACAGTAAAATATGGTGGTGGTAGTGTGATGGTCTGGGGCTGTTTTGCTGCTTCAGGACCTGGAAGACTGCCGTGATAAAAGGAACTATGAATTCTGCTGTCTACCAAGAGATCCTGAAGGAGAATGTCATCTGTTCGTGTACTCAAGCTGAAACGAACTTGGGTTCTGCAGCAGACAATGATCCTAAACACACCAGCAAGTCCACCACTGAATGGCTGAAGAAAAACAAAATGAAGACTTTGGAGTGGCCTAGTCCTGACCTGAATCCTATTGAGCTGTTGTGGTATGACCTTAAAAAGGCCGTTCATGCTCGCAAACCCTCTAATGTAACTGAATTAGGACAATTCTGCAAAGATGAGTGGGCCAAAATTCTCCAGGACGCTGTAAAAGCCTCATTGCACGTTATCGCAAACGCTTGCAGTTGTTGCTGCTAAGGGTGGCCCAACCAGTTATAGGTTTAGGGGGCAATCACTTTTTCACACAGGGCCATGATGGTTTGGATTTTTTTTCACCTTTAATAATAAACACCTTCATTTACAAATTGCATTTTGTGTTTATTGTGTTGTCCTTGACTATTAAATTGGTTTGATGTTCCGAAACTTAAGTGTGACAAACATGCAAAGGAACAGGAAATGAGGAAGGGGGCAAACACTTTTTCACACCACTGTATACATTCTTAAAACGTAGAATAAGGAGGTGCATATTGTATTCATTTGAGGCTCGGTTCGATGCGGCTCCCAGCAGGGGTCCGGTGCGTCCAGGTTCACCATTTTAGGTGCAGTTTCAGCCCGAATTTAGGGCTGAATTTGCACCTGAAACAAACCAAAAGACGCACAGGGCTTCAGTGCAAATTCGCACCGGAGCCGCAGCGAAGATATGTGAACCGGCTCCATAGAAAGGTCACATTCTCCCGCTGTTGCGAATTGGATGTGGGGATTCTGCATCCAATTCGCAATAGTGTGAACCCGGCCTAAAGCAGCCCGTTCTTTATCTTTATTATTGGAGCCGACAATTCATTATAGCCGGGAGGGATTTTAAATAGCTTTTTTTCCTGCAAAAATTACACTTTGTGCAGGGACAGTTCTAAGCACAGGAAACATGCGCTCCTTTACGTGTATACTATACACACCCCCCATTTACGAAATTTAAAGGAATATTACACTTTTATTGTTTCACTTTAAGCATTATTAAAACACTGCTCCTAAAAAAAACTGCCGTTTTTAAAACTTTTTTTTGCATTGTTGTCCCCTGGGGCAGGACCCAGGTCCCCAAACAAGACAATAACTTGCATATAGGCTTTTAAAATTAACACTTTAGATTTCTCCCATAGACTTTTACAGGGTGCGGCTTTTCGAATTTGCCGCGAACACCCCAAATTGTTTGCTGTTCGGCGAACAGGCGAAGAGGCAATGTTCGAGTCGAAACTCATCCCTAATGCTGAGTTGTCAGTGCCAATGCTTCTGGTCCAGCGGTCCAGGGATTCAAAATCCCCACTCTTCTCCCCCTTCTCTGTGCAGTGGTTATGGACGGATCAGTGAAATTCACTGTGCAGGCGCTGACCAATTAGAATTGTTCTGGTCTGTCCTAGAAGCGAAGTGGAAGAAGCGCATGGTTTTAAAATCCCCGAACCACTGGACCTGCTCCATGGGCACTGAGCTCAGCATCCTCGGATGTAAGTACAGCGGGGACCGCGGGGAGGGTGTACAGTGTTAGTTCACCATTTGATTTTTTTCAAAAAGGTGAACTAACATTTTAAAGTGTATCTATTTCACATAGCATAGCCTGAAAAAAAAAATTAACAAAAAAGAAGCATAACTTTTTAAGAGGCTGTAATATTGACCCTCTAAGGGCTCTTTCACACGGGGCGGATCTGTAATGATCGGCCCCGTAAACATCCGCTGCTCAGCAGGGATCGCTCCGCTGATTCCCGCTGAGCCGGCGGATGACAGGGCGGTCCCTGCACGCTGTGCAGGGACCGCCCTGTCAGATCTCTGCTTTCCTCTATGGGGGATCAGATGAACACGGACCGTCTGTCCGTGTTCATCAGATCCGCTCTGCAGACGGATGGAAAAATAGGGTTTCCTCCGTCTGCAGAATTGGACCACAGCGGAGACGGACGATATCGGGTGTCAGCGCATGTTCATCCGCTGACACTCACTATCCCATAGGGATGCATGTATGTCCATATTTCATCCGAAAACGGATGGATGAAATACGGACATACGGTCCGCCCGTGTGAAAGGGGCCTTACAAGGAAAAATGCTAAATAGTTTCTTTTTGTTTATGAGAGGGCTGTCAGCTGTGATTGCCATAATTACCAGAGGTGGACTGTGCAGGCAGATCTTTATTTTCAATTGAAACTAGATTTTAAAACTGTCTATCCTTACAAAAACGTAAAGGTTTAGAGGCTAGGCTTCTTGCATTGTATGTTAATGAGGTCAGACTTATGGCCCGTACACACAAACAGAAAATTGTAGGAAAAATATTGCTTTTGAAGCAATCAGATGATAATCTGATCGCTAATACACAGCTTTCGAGATTTCACGACAGTTCATCTGATATTATCCGATGGGACAAGCGGGAAAATGTTACTCGTATGATACCAGATCATATAATTTACATAATACAGTTATCATTCGAAAATACATTACAAATGCAATACAACACATTACATTTCTTCCGAATTTTTATTCTGTCGAGGGAGAATTTTCAGCACTTCATTGTCAAACTGAGATTAGAATGAAAAAAAAAAAGGACGATCATTCGAACGATAATCTCATTGTGTGTACCAGGCATTAGGACAGACTTAGGCTACTTGCACACTGATGCGCTGGGCGCACTGGCTGTAAAGCTGCACTATATTTAGCGGCGCTTTACCGTCATTTTAGCAGCGCTTTTCGGCCGCTAGCGGGGCAGTTTTACCCCCCGCTAGCGGCCGAAAAAAGGGTTAAAACCGCCCGCAAAGCGCCGCTGCTGCGACGCTTTGCAGGCGGGTTTGAAGCGCTGCCCCATTGTTTTCAATGGGAAAGGGCACTTTAGGAGCGGTAAATACACCGCTCCTACAGCGCTCCAAAGATGTGGCTTGCAGGACATTTTTCAGCGTCCTGCAAGCGCACCGCTCCAAAGCGCCTCACTGCAAAGCGCCTCAGTATGAAAGGGGCCTTAATCTGACATTGTTCACAAATCCTTGCAGTCAGCCAGGACACCTTCTCATGAAAAACATCAAAAAAATAAGAAACAAAAAAATGTAGGTATGCTAAGTGAATTAGAATACGTAAAAAACATATAGTGGAGTTTTCTCAAGGTCGACTGCAAAAGTTGAACTCCAGGATAAACAAATATTGGGGTTTATTTACTAAAGCTGGAGAGTGCAAAATCAGGTTCACTTCTGCAGAGAAACCAATCAGCTTCCAGGTTTTATTGTCAAAGCTTAATTGAACAAGCTGAGGTTAGAAGCTGATTGGCTACCATGCACAGCTGCACCAGATTCTGAGTGCACCAGTTTTAGTAAATCTACCTCTTTGTCTTAATACAAGAGGCTAATACAGTGCTGTGAAAAAGTAATTGCCCCCTTCCATGCTCAATCAGGAAGGAACTGTAACTAACCACAATTTTTTGGAAAGCTGAGTTAAATTTCACTTGCCACACCCAGGCTTGATTACTTACTGCCAGACCTGTTGAATCAAGAAATCACATAAATAGAAGCTGTCTGACAAAGTGAAGCACGCTAACAGATCACAAAAAGCCACACATCATGCCACAATCTAAAAAAAATCAAGAACAGATTAGAAACAAACATGTATCGGTCTAGAAAGGATTTTAAAGCCATTTCTAAGGCTTTGGAACTCCAGTGAACCATGGGGAGAGCCATTATCCACAAATGGAGATAACTTGGAACAGTGGTGAACCTTCCCAGGAGTGGGTGGCTTACAAAAATTACTCCAAGAGCATGACGACGACTCATCCAGGTCATAAAAGAACCCAGAACAACATCTAAAGAATTGCAGGCCTCACTTGCCTTAGGTAAGATCAGTGTTCGTGATTCAAAAATAAGAAACACTGGGCAAAAAGAACTGACCTAAAAGAACACAAAGGCTCATCTTACATTATCTTATTATTATTATCCCCAAGACTTTTAGGCAAATATTTTGTGGACTGATGAGACAAAAATTTTACTTTTTGGAAGGTGTGCGTCCTGTTACATCGGGCATAAAACGAATACAGCATTTCATAACAAGAACATCATACAACAGTCAGACATGATGGTGGTAGCATGATGGTCTGGGGCTGCTTTGCAGCTTCAGGACCTGGATGACTTACCATAATTGATGGAACCATGAATTCTGAGCTCTACCAGAAAATCCTAAAGGAGAATGTCCGGCCATCAGTTCGTGACCTCAAGCTCAAGTGCACTTGGGTTATGCAGCAGGACAATGATCCGAAACACAACAGCAAGTCCACCTCCAAATGGTTCAAACAAAGCAAAATTTGGGTTTTGGAGTGGCCTGGTCAAAGCTCGACCTTAAATCCAATTGAGATGCTATATCATGACATTACACAGGCCGTTCATGCTGAAAAACCCTCCAATGTGGCTGAATTAAAACAATTCTGCAAAGAAGAGTAGGCCAAAATTGCTCCACAGCAATGTGAAAGACTCATTGCCAGTTATCGCAAATGCTTGATTGCAGTTGTTGCCGCCAAGGGTGGCACAACCAGTTACTAGGTTTAGGGGGCAATTACTTTTTCACATAAAGCCAGGCAGGTTTGGACAGCTTTTTTGCCTTAATAAATGAAACCATCATTTAAAAACTGCATTTTGTATTTAATTGGGTTATCTTTGTGTAATAATAAAATTTGTTTGATGATCTGAGTCATTTAAGTGTGACAAATATGCAAAAAAAAATAAAAAATCAGAAAGGGGGTAAATACTTTTTCACAGCATTGTATATTCTTACTTGTTTTGTGTATTTCTTTGAGCTCTGTGAAGTAATCCAGTGTGAAACTTTTTGAGCTTCCAGTAATAAGGACAGGCCACAGTTGCATTCTCTCTCCTTGTGCAGGGTGACCGGTGACTTGCTTCTTCCTGTATTTTTCTGCAGTCAACCTGTAGTAAAAAAACCTGCTTAAGCCTCGTACACACGATCGGATTGTTGGCCAACAAAACCGTGGACTTTTGTCCAAAGGGCATTGGCCAAAACTTGTCTTGCATACACATGGCTACACAATTGTTGGCCAACAATTACGAACGTAGTGACATACTTTGTTGTTTTTCAGTTTCTTAGTGCCTCCCTTTGGGCTTCTTCTGCTAATTTTGTATTAGGCCCCTTTCACACTTATACGACTTGTCCCACGATTTGGGACTGCAAAGTCGTTCCCCATGATTTCCAATGACAACCATTCATATTAGTACGACTTCGAGTCGTTCCGACTTCAAAGTAGTCCCTGCACTACTTTGGTTCAATTTTGATGCCACTTACAAAGGCATTCCTTGAAATCGTGGCAAAAATCGCAGCAAAAATCGCGGTAAAATCGCACGACTTTGAAGTCGCACAAGTGTGAAAGGGGCCTTAGTAGGAGTTTGGTGAGTGTTGATTCACGCTTTTCATTTCACACTTTAAATTTTGCACTTTTCATTTTGCGCTTTTCAGTTGGTTTCTGAACGGCCGTTCCTCAACCAGACATGTTGCGGAATTGGAGGAGATAACGTGTTATTTATTATTGGCCTTGGAGTTATTGCTTTGACATAATTTTTTTGGTTGAATAATGATTTGATTTGGTATATTTTCTATATTTTTAGATGCATAGAATGCACTTTTCGGTTAAGTTCTATTGGCAGATAGCATGTCTAATTTTATTTGTTTTCTTTTTTTAATGCACAATAAAAAAAATAGTGTAGAATAATACTTGGCTATGTGTTTTACTTCAAATTTCATTTTGGGAGTAAGCAGTTACATTTTAAAAAATACAATGTAAAATTGACAAGGGACACCAACATAACTACGGGATAATGGTGTAACTTGCCCAAATAAAAAATAAAAAAGCATAATAATATTGTTCTTGATCACTAGAAAAAAAAGCCTTTAAAAATTTGTTTTCAATAACTCCATCAATATCACCAGCAAAGCATCTTCATTATTATCCCATTAAAGAAGACGAGAATTGTGCGCTGCATTTCAAGATTTGATAATTTGCCACATCACAAATGTTAATTCTCCATTACGGACGCTAGTTTACAAGACCGACAGCTTCTGGCACATCCTTGCTTCCGAACATGTGTGTTTGTACTTTGGACTTTTGTCCGACAGACTTGTGTACACACGCGTGGAAACTCCGACAAGACAAATTTGTCCACGGAAAATTTTAAAACCTGCTATCCAACATTTGTCCACGGAAAGTCCGACAACAATTGTCCGATGGAGCATACACACGGTCTCGGATTTACCGCCAATAGCCTGTCATCAAACATTTCCCGCCAGAAAGTCTGATCGTGTGTATGCGGCTTAAGGCTTATGTGCAGTATGATGATGATGTCACTGCTACTTTTTCAAGGTAATGTCTGTATTTGTAAGTGCATTTGGTGCACACAGAGTAAATTTATAGCCTTTGTAGTTATTAAGAAATATGTTTAATGAAAGCTTTTTTCCCCAGAATCTCTTGCGCCATGACATCACACGACATGCTCAGGCACTGTCTCTGCCAGCCCTCCCCCCCCCCCCTCCACTGGTACTGTAGCAAGTACTTGGATGGACCTGCCCGGCTCCGCCCTGAGCTACGCTTGCCCAGTTCCGAGCCAAGTGCCACGACCATATTTTTTACTGGCAACCTTTTCCTCTTACTGGCAGTGTCGGTCATCTTACTTTAAAAAAGTAATTAGTTACGTTACAAATTACTTCTCCCAAAAAAGTAATTGAGTTAGTAACTCAGTTACTACATTGGAAAAGTAATTAGTTACTCAGAAAAGTAACTGTGATTTTTTTTTTATATTCTTAGGGGCGGGTTTAGTATTACTGTAAGCAAGGGGCGCGTTCCCCCCTGCACGTCTGTTCCCCCCCAATACATATATCTGTTTCCCCTCTGTACCCCACTACACATCTGTCCCCCCCACACACGTATATCTGTTCCCCCTCTGTACCCCACTACACGTCTGTCCCCCCCCCCCCACACACATATATCTGTTCCCCTCTGTACATCTGTCCCCCCCAAACTCACGGATCGGATCGTTGCTCGGATCAGAGTCACGGATCGGATCATTTTTCGGATCAGCAAATAATAATTGAATTTGCAAAAACCTGTGAAAATTCCACCACCATAAAGCCCCCACTGTAATATCCACAATCTCCCCCACTGTAAGATCCACGTCATCTCCCCAACTGTAATATTGGCTGAGTATGGCTGGGTATGGCTGAGCATGGCTGGGTACGGCTGGGTATCGCCGAGTATGGCTGGGTATTACCGTGTATTGCAGAGTATGGCTGGGTATTACAGAGTATTGCAGAGTATGGCTGGGTATTACCGAGTATTGCAGAGTATGGCAGAGTATGGCTGGGTATGGCAGAGTATTGTCAGGGTGTTGCAGAGTATTGGCAGGGTGTTGCAGAGTATTGGCAGGGTGTATTGCAGAGTATTGGCAGGGTATTGCAGAGTATGGCTGGGTATTACCGAGTATTGGCAGGGTATTGCTGAGTATTGGCAGGGTATTGCAGAGTATTGGCAGGGTATTGCAGAGTATTGGCAGGGTGTTGCAGAGTATTGGCAGGGTATTGCAGAGTATTGGCCGGGTATTGCAGAGTATTGGCAGGGTATTGCAGAGTATTGGCTGGGTATTACCGAGTATTGCATAGTATTGCAGAGTATGGCTGGGTATTACAGAGTATTGCAGAGTATGGCTGGGTATTACGGGGTATTGCAGAGCATGGCAGAGTATGGCTGGGTATGGCAGAGTATTGCAGAGTATGGCTGGGTATTACAGGGTATTGCAGAGTATTGGCAGGGTGTTGCAGAGTATTGGCAGGGTATTGCAGAGTATTGGCAGAGTATTGCAGAGTATTGGCAGGGTATTGCAGAGTATTGGAGGGTATTGGCAGGGTATTGGCAGGGTACTGGCTGGGTATTGCAGAGTATTGGCAGGGTATTGCAGAGTATTGTCAGAGTATTGCAGAGTATTGGCAGGGTATTACCTGGGTATTGCAGGGTGTTGCAGAGTATTGTCAGGGTATTGGCTGGTATTGCAGAGTATTGGCAGGGTATGTGCTGGCATCCGATCTCTCCCCTCCACTGTACAGATCTGTACACAGAGGGGAGAGAGGAACCGGTGTCATCTTGACGCCGGTTTGTTTACAAGTGATCGCTCCGTCATTTGACGGAGCAATCACATTGTAAACGGCCAACGGGTCTGACTTTTTCTGTCAGAAATTCCGCTCGTGTGCCATAAGGTTTTCACTTGTGGCACACTAAATAAAACAATTTCGTGGGTACAAACACTGTAATATGTGTGCCGTGTATGTAGAGAATAGGCTTATGTTTTATTTTCCCATGCTGTTTTAAGCCCATTAGCAACTTTTTGCCATACCCACTATTCACCGCTATACATGCCACATCATAAGACTCCTCAGGTGCCCCAGGTCAATTACATTCCTAGTAACACCCTTGGTATGCAGAAGATATTGAGAGGAGTCAGAAGTCTCACTAAGTTTAAAGAAACATGATATAATATCTCCATTTTCTTGTTTTCTGTTCTGTACAGTAAAAATTAGCTGTGAATATAAAACAAACAGCATTCTTAATCCAACAGCGCATTCTAGCATTTGTTTTACTAAAATGATTCCATTCTACAAGGGGCAGAACTTGCACAAAGGGGATTCATTATTGATGTGTGCTTAGAAAAGCATAATGTCTAAATGATTTACTAAAATGATTCCATTCTACAAGGGGCAGAACTTGCACAAAGGGGATTCATTATTGATGTGTGCTTAGAAAAGCATAATGTCTAAATGCAGCCATGATGACATAGTAATATACATGCAATATAAGGGTGGGGTTTAAATTAGGGGGGCAGGGTTTAATTATGTCAAATAAACAAAACCTTCATACCTGAAAAGGGGGCAATGTGAAACTTTGTCTACCTATTTTCTTTACAGCATTAGGTCTACCCCAAGACGGCCTCTTTAAAATCCAATCTAAGGTGGGGCAAAATCCTAAAAATTAACCCCCCCCCCCGGGTTGGTTGGCCCCAAACTTACCCCATCATTAGCACGGGCAGCGTTTCCCTCTGGGTGGCGGCTTCCCCTTCCATCTCCTCACAGTGGGCATGCGTCTCTTCCCTCCTCCTCTTAGGCCAATAGGATTGCTTCTCCCATCCTGCCAATCAGGAAACGGGTCTCAAGACCCACTTCCTGATTGGCACAGAGGAAAATCATTCGATATTCATTCGCTATTGTCACACAACTGAGTAGGCTTGGGGCACAGTGCTCTGTGCCCTGAGCCCAACCTTTTTTGAAGCCTATTAGAGCCTCAGGCTCTAATCACGTGCTTAAAAAAAAAAACGAAAAGACATTGGAATCCATGTGTCTGGCTCCCCACATGTAGATTAGGGGGCCGGACGCATGGATAGGGGGGCGGCGCCCCTGCACCCTGCATTACGAGCCTCCACTGGACCCCAGCATGAGTAAAAACTCCACTGTCCCCTTCAGACTGAAAGACTCCTCCACTGTCAGACTACACTGATCAGCGCTGCAGAAAATTAAAATTTTTCCAACAGTCCCATTTGTTAAGCGAGAAGTGCCAAAGGTGGATCAAAATTTGTGTGATCACTCCTAAACTAGATGAATTTGATCCCTCAAGGGCCAGCTTTACAGGAGAAAGCTGCAGAAAGCAACCCCACATCATTAAGTGAGGGCACTAGAGAAAGAGGCTGAAGAGGGCCTGTGAAATAACTGGACTGAAAACACCTGGTGAAAGGTATGTACTGTATATAGATTTTTATTTTTACAGGTGTCGGTGGAAGCAAGGCTTGCAAGCCCAGAGTTGGGCTATAAACCTGCATTATGATGTCACTTTGATAAAACCCTGTGCTGCTCACATCAGTGCAGTTTCTGTGATCTCACGAAATTACTTTGGGCTCATTGTGGGTAGGGTGGCGTCACTGTATTATGTATTCGCTTTAAAGATTATTTACGATGCTATACCAGCAAAGATACATTAAGATGAATATCTCATTTTGAGTCATGCCCTGGTTTCTATAACGTAGACAATGCACAGACAGACATTCACTGTAAACACAATCACCAATAATGAGAAAGGGCCAGAACAGCAAACCAAGGAACATCTAAGATTGGGGGCTTCATTGGAGGTGGGCGATGAAGGAGCAGATGATTTTTAGCCTCCGGGATATTAACTCTTCTCAGGTTTCGTCTGTCATTGAAGAAATTACACTGCAGAATCTATTTCTTCATTATATATATTTGGTAGACTACAAAGGGGTGCATTTAAGACACTTAAATCAGTATTAAACCCTCAATATAAAAAATCATGTTTTTCCTCTAGCTTCACATAACTAGCTGCATAACAATTAATTTTTTTCATAATTTTGGACCATTTGCTTACATTTGCCATTTAGAAGATCTCTGTGCTGCCTCCTTTTCCACTGCTCGGTTGAGGAGTGCACACTTTACAAATGGGTTGAATCTGAAGCATCTGGACTAATTGTCCCATGTTCCCTAGCATGCTAAACATGTGCGCATGTGTGCCTTAAGCACATACCTCCCAACTTTTTGAGATGGGAATAAGGGACACCTATTAGCAAAAGTATGTAGGCATAGGACACACCCCCTGCCACGCCTCCTTAAAGGAGACTTATACCAAAAAATTAGCCGTTAAACCCACAAGTGCTTTTTTTTTTAACTATTAAGTCCTTTATACTGGCTTTTGAAATTTACAAATGCAGCAATTTAGAAATTGGATGAAAGATTTGGCACTGGGAAACACTTTTAGAAAGATGGAAAAAGAGGTGTGTGGCTGGAGAATCCTCAAAGTATATGGCACCTCATCCCAATTAATTTAGCGAAAATTGTTAAATGGGGATAGAGGGAGGGGATTATAACGGTGCCAATAGATAAAAATATTTTACATAAAAAATCTATTTACTTTATTTCATATATAGAAAAAGGCATAAACATCAATGCATAAACATACAAGGGTGTGAGCGAGTGCGGCACAGTTATTTAAATAAGAAAAAGAGAACAGGCCAAGATGTTGAGAACGGCAGTATGTAGTACAGGTAATCAATTCCTACATGTTTCGCCAAAGCATTGGCTTCCTTAGGTAAATGATATAGGCCTGTGCCAAAATTGAAGGTTCTACGTGAGAAGACAAAGAAAAAACATGAGATCTACACTTCATTAAAATACAATTTATATACATAATAATATTGGATGCATGACATGGTTATATGACCTCCCACAGCTGACAGATCCAATCAATTATCACAAATACCTACTCCTTAGCTCCCGATGGAAATCGTGACAAGAGGGGGGAACCCCAAGAAAGTCAACAGCCTTGTACCGCATCTATGGCTGTAGGGGGCAGACAGAGACCTAGCAATCAGAATTTAGAGATATTGGTATCAATCAATTGTTTAAGCAAGAACAATGTTGGGATAGACACTATCCCAAACAGAAAAAAAAGCCCAGTAATTGAGGCTATGTTAGCCCATTTTTTCTGTTTGGGATAGGGTCTATCCCGACATTGTTCTTGCTTAAACAATTGATGTTTGTGAGTTATTTTCAAAGTTATTTCTCAACATGATAAAGCATGGGGACATTAATGGGGGAGTTTGCACTGAATATTAAAAATTATTTAAATAGTGTTTTTGGTTCGTGGTGCTCAGATGCAGGGGAGATCTGCTTTAAGCTCCTAGAAGCTGGTACAATATTAGCATTTTTTTCTGCTCTCCTAGAAGCTACCGTGTTTCCCCGATAGTAAGACACCCCCGATTGTAAGACGTATCGGGAGTTTCAGAGGGGTCAGCTAATGTAAGCCGTACCCCGAAAGTAAGACATATGTCTTACTATCGGGGAAACACGGGGGATTTGCCTCCAGTGATGGAAGGGAACAAAGAGTGGGGCTGGGGGTGCGGGCCCCCCCCCGGGGGGGGGGGGGGTGCCAGGCCAGTGCCCTCCCCCTCCGACTGAAGAGACAGCGCCGTTTTCAGGGCTCGAGTCCAGGGGGAACGCCGTTCCCTTTGCAGGACCAGAGCCGCCGCCAGAGCCGAATGAGATGCATGCAGAGTAGCGCAGGAAGCGTCTATCTGTCATACGTTTTCTCTCATGTCACTCAGCGCTGCTTGCTCCCCGGCGGCCCCTCCTCTCTTCTCGTCAATCCCCATTGGCTTGAGACATCATCTGGGATAGACGAGAAGAGAGGAGGGGCCGCCAGGGAGCGAGCAGCGTGACATGAGAGAAAACGTATGACAGACAGACGCTTCCTGCGCTACTCTGCATGCTCGCAAGTAAGATCCCCAGTGTAAGATGCCCTGTAATGTGCCCCATGCCCTGATGCCCTAATGTGCCCCATGCCCCATAATGTGCCCAGATGTGCCATGTGCCCCATAATGTGCCCAGATGTGCTATGTGCCCCATAATGTGCCCAGATGTGCTATGTGCCCCATAATGTGCCCAGATGTGCTATGTGCCCCATAATGTGCCCAGATGTGCTATGTGCCCCATAATGTGCCCAGATGTGCTATGTGCCCCATAATGTGCCCAGATGTGCTATGTGCCCCATAATGTGCCCTGATGTGCTATGTGCCCCATAATGTGCTATGTGCCCTATAATTTTCCCTGATGTGCCCCATAATATGCCCAGATGTGCCCCGAGCCGACAATTTTTTCCCAATATAAGACATACCCCGAAAGTAAGACATAGTGGGGCTTTTAGGGATAAAAAGAAAGTAAGACACTGTCTTAATTTCGGGGAAACACGGTATATAGTGATATCCTATGTGTTCATGCACACTACATTAAGCTATTAGCATTTTTTGAGCTTCAGCGTCTAGAAGCAGAAAAAAAAGAGTTTCTTGGATCGTTCTTCTAGCAGAAACGCTCCTAAACACTACTAATAGTGATTTTTTCCCTTTTTTGAAGGAACTGTAAAATCTTTATTTAAACGCTAATGCTCCTAAATGCTTTTAAACACTCCTATTCGCTCTTAACCCCTTCCCGAACGCCGCACGCCGATATACGTCGGCAGAAAGGCACGGGTGGGCAAAAGGGCGTACAGGTACGTCCCCTTTAAGATGCGGTATTGTGTCGATGTCCGATGTGTCCGCCATAATCTTGCAGTCGCGATAAAAATCACAGATCGCCACCATTACTAATAAAAAAAAATTTATAATAAAAATGCCATAAAACGATACCCTATTTTGTAGACGCTGTAACTTTTGCGCAAACCAATCAATATACACTTATTTACCAAAATATGTAGAAGAATACATATTGGTCTAAACTGAGGGAAAAAAATATTTTTTATATATTTTTGGGAGGTATTTATTATAGCAAAAAATTAAAAATATTGTGTTTTTTTCATAATTGTCGCTCTTTATTTGTTTATAGTGCAAAAAATTAAAAACCGCAGAGGTGATCAAATACCACCAAAAGAAATCTCTTATTTGCGGGGAAAAAAGGACATCAATTTTGTTTGGGTGCAACGTCAATTCTCAATCAAAGCGACGCAGTGCCGAATCGCAAAAAGTGATCTGGTCAGGAAGGGGGTAAATCCTTCCGAGGCTGAAGTGGTTAAACGCTCCTAAAACACTACTAAAACGCTACTACAAAAAGCTATTACAGCGGTTTTTATCCATCGTTTTTTCCAGCATGTTTTTTAGCTTAAAAAAAAGCGCATGGAGCCTTATGATATACTATTTTTTTCCTGCGGGATCATTAAGCAATCAGGAGAAGTGTGATGCTGAATCTGCCTACACAGGTGATAATCCTAGCACCATCTATCTCATACAGACAAACAGCAGCATGGGTCATTTTTCAAATCTTCTCTAGGCGTGTTAGCGCTGATTTATTGCAACTTTAGCATGAAAGTATGAATACGAGAGGCAGGTCAGGGGCAGGCTTGCAATGTAATGTAAACAACAGTGCGAAGATACTTTTTATGGCTTCATGTAATTCCATGGCATTTGACAAGCAGGCCAAATTAACAGCTATATTTAGATAAGCAGATTCAAGCTGTAGGCTCTGAGCAGCATCAGCATGAATAGGAAGTCTATAAGAAACAAACTTCCACTTCTGGAGTTAAAGGGTATGTTCAAACAATACGCAAATTTAACCCCAAATCTCTTTTAAATCCTCTACAGCTTTTTTTTTTTCTCCTTTTACCTACAAAACAGCTTTTATCACTCACTATGCATTATTGTCTGACTTGTAAGATTCTATGAGGGGAACTGCTGGGAGCTCAGTTCCTACTGACATAGGCTTGCCCCCAGAACTACATCCTTGAGGAACCCTTTCCATAAACACACTGTCTGGGCAGGCTCTTGAGTGTCTAGGCACCGGTATTGTTTTTCTGGGAAATAAATCACTATATTAATGTGGAGTAGGACAGAGAGGGGCAGGAGGCACATACTCTGGTTCAGTTTAAGGCCTTAAGCCCCATACACACTATCAGATTTTCTAAAGATTTTTGTCTTCAGATTTACCAAAACCATGTAGTGCAAGGGCCTGCCTGATTGCATACAAATTGAAACTCCTAAGGTTTGACCTCATATTATATGGTTTTGGTAAGTCTGAAGACAAAAATCAGCAGAAGATCTGATAGTGTGTATGGGGCTCTAGACAGGAAAAGAGTTGCTGTGATTTCCCTCTTTTAATCCTGCTGAGACAGTCCTTCTTTTTCTTCCTTTACAAGTGGCGATAATGCTCTTTCTAGTACAGTCTGATTACATGCCCTTCCAGGGAAAATGTTCCCGATCTCTGAGGCAAGCAGACTCTTTTCTTCTCTCAGGTCCCACCCGATTGTGGTAAGCTATGGCAGGCTTCCATTCAGTCAGCAGCCTTTTTCCAACACTCTGCTAGTTTTGTCATTTTTCTCTCAGAAGCAAGCCAGCAAATATCTCCTTGCTTTGTTGCATCAACCAATCACATTCTTCCAGGATAAATCCATATCCAGCTAAGATGGCTGCCCCCTACCCTGGAGACACTCCATAGATGAACATTGCAAAGTGGTCTCCCAGAAAATGCTGCTATATGCTCCTTCCAGAGCTGCTCATCTGATAAACCCATAGGGTTTAGCGTGCGCACAGGGTGTGGCAGGTGTGCCCCCTATTGCCCCCCCCCATTTCCCCAACAGCACTTCCGACTTTCCTCCTCTCCTCTCCCACTGGCTGCTGCTGTGGGCAGACCCAGGGGGATGTTTTAGCATGAGCGGGGAAAGGGGCTGGTAAATGTGTCATTTACCAACCCCTTCCTTTTCTAAATCCTCACAGTGAGTGATCAATAGCGTGTGTTTGAGCTTTGGGGTGCACACCCTAATGCAATAGGCTACGCACACCTATGGATAAACCCCATTACATGTAGACTGATAATAGGTTTTTTGAAAGACAATTTGCATGGAAAAATCTATCAATTCAGAGACTGAATGACTAGTCTTGTTATATGGAATAGATTAGAAACATAACACATAGTCATGTGAATTTTTAGTTGAATATTGGTGTGTTTGTGTTTTTCTTTGATACCTGTACAGTAAAGCAACATGAAACATCTCCTGTAGTTCCCTTCTTGTATAGCAGGGGTCTCCAAAGTTTCTAAACAAAGGGCAAGTTTATTGTCCTTCAGACTTTATGGAGGCCGACCGGTGGCCAGCGGGAGTGGAAATTTTCCTGGCATCAGTGGGAGTAAACATCACAACATTTGGTATTAATTGGAAGAATAGTGCCCTATTGTTGGTACCATTGGGAAGAATAGCACCCCATTGTTTGTGTCAATGGGAGAAATGATACCCCATTGTTGATGTCAGTTGGAAGAATAGTGTATCAGTGGGAGGTATATTGCCCCAAGGGCCGGATCAAGGCAAGCAAAGGGCTGGATCAAGGCAAGCAAAGGGCCGCAGTTTAGAAACCACTGTTGTATAGGGTGGCTGGTCTTGCACCGCCCACCTGTAGCGTTCTGCAGTAAGCCTGGGGTGGGAGGACCTTCTGGGTTCCTGGCACACTTCTACTCTCTGCACTGGATATTTTAAATCCATTGATGATGTCCTTTCTAGATTTGCAAATTTTATCTGGGTTTGAAGAGGCATTTGGTGCACACAAAGTAGATTTATAAACTTTGTGTCCATAAATTAATATTTATACAGTAAATTAAAGTGTTTGCTCCTGGAGTTCAGCTTTAAGTTTTGAGCTGTAATGGTTACTTAAACAACATTTCAAAACCACTTCTGGACCGCCCACCGTCATTATACATCGGTACTTTGAAGAGGATTATCGTTGTTATGGCAGCAGCTAACTGCCATAACCCCGGTATCCTCTTCTTCAGCGGGCTGTCCGCTTCAAGATAAAAGTGGTCTCTGCGGCGGATTCGCCGCAGAGATCATTTTTATCGGCGGCGGGGGGCGGCGGGGGAAGGCCCCCCTCCCTCCGCCAATTACTGGAGCCGTTGGCAGGGGAAGATGGCACCCATCCGTCTCCATATCATTGCAGGGCAGAAGCAACGTCAAAACGTCACTTCCACCTATATCTCTTAAAGATCTTTTTGTTTTATTGCATTTTAATGTAAATATGAGATCTGAGGTCTTTTTGATCCCAGATCTCATATTTAAGAGGTCCTGTCAATAGAAATAAAAGTGACACATTTTTGTTTTTAAAAGAACAGTGTAAAAATAAAAAATAAAAGGTAAAGTAAATAAGAAACACTTTTTTTTTTTAAATGCGCCCTGTCCCAACTCGTGTGCAGAAGCGAACGCATACCTGAGTAGCGCCCGGATATGAAAACGGTGTTCAAACCACACATGTGTGAGGTATCGCTGCGATCGGTAGAGCAAGAGCAATAATGCTAGCCCTAGAACTCCTCTTTAACTTAAAACATGCAACCTATAGAATTTTTTTAAACGTCGCCTATATATATATATTTTTAAGTGTAAAAGTTTGTCGCCATTCCATGAGCGGGCGCAATTTTGAAGCGTGACATGTTGGGTATAAATTTACTCAGCGTAACATTATCTTTCACAATATAAAAATAAATTGGGCTAATTTTACTGTTGTCTTAATTTTTAATTAAAAAAAGTGTATTTTTTCCCAAAAAAGTGCGCTTATAAGACCGCTGTGCAAATACAGTGTGACAGAAAGTATTGCAATGACCGCAATTTTATTCTCTAGGGTGTTAGAAAAAAAATGTACAATGTTTCGGGGTTCTAAGTAATTTTCTAGCAAAAAAAAAATGCTTTTAACTTGTAAACAACACATCTCAGAAAGAGGCTTGGTCCTTAAGTGGTTAAAGAACATCCTTGTACTGAAAAGTAGCAGTCATAATCCTGACATGCACAACATTACTATAGACCGTAGACGATAAAGGAGAAAAAATACATATTGGTATCTCCCTTGGTGTATTTAGAATATTCCATGATTAAAATGCTTAGGACGGTGCCATTGACGCTGATTTGACATGTCAAATCGCATGTCAAAACGCACCAATGTAAACCTGGGCTCAAGTGTGATCTCTATAAGTGATCCAGTTGTGGCAAGATAGCTGTAATTTACAGTCTCAGTAGAATTAGCAGATAGTGACTTGATCCAAATGACATCTTGCAGATCATAGAAAGTTTTAATCCAAAATTTGTGCAGATCATATCAGATGAACATCAGATAGGAAAAAAATCATAATATGTCTAGCTCCAGCAATTACACATGCTCCAGATAAAAACTGAAGCCACAATAAAGGAGAGTGTAACTAACTGTGCAGAGCATCTCCTAGCAGGTAAACAAACAATAATGTGTGTGTAACATAGAATATCTATCTGAATTTCAACTTTCATAGCTTATAGAACAATATTTGGCTGCATTTAATTTAAAGTATTAAACCCAAAAAACTAAAATGTAATATATTGCAGTTTACCAATCTTTAGATGTGGTGGCTGCATTCTTTTTTAGCCTTTTTCTCCATTTATTTAATCTAGTGACCTTGCCAGTAACACTCTTTCTGTGTTAAAGCGGGACTGTACCTGAAATTTTTTTTTTAAAAGCCAGCAGCTACAAATACTGCAGCTGCTGACTTTTAATAAATGGACACGTCAGGAAGTGTCGCCTTTGTGGTTTCACTTCCCGGTTCCCTACTGCGCATGCGCGAGTCGCGCAGCGCAATGAGAATCGTTAGTGCTGTCTGCCGGGACACGTGTGTGTCCCGGCAGACAGCGTGCCGGGACAGGAAGTGGCGTAAACTCCTGTCTAAGACAGGTACCTGCACCCCCCTGAAAGGTGCCAAATGTGACACCGGAGGGGGGGAGGGTTCCGAAAAGCGGAAGTTCCACTTTACGGTGGAATCCCGCTTTAAGTCAGCTATAGACAGATCAAAATTTGGCAGGTTCAGCAGGAACAGGCCGAATTTCCATTTATCTATGGGCAAGTTGGCTGTACTGTAGTTGACCTATTGATTGACTGCAGTACAACCAGCCTGTAAAGTTGATGGGGGGAATCGAATGCTCATGGTTGAAGAAAGAAAATTGTATAATATATGGCTTGCTTAAGAGTGTCTGCATTCTGGATGAAGTAGTAAAGCAGACACCTTTGGACAGCATCATTGACAATCTACTCCCACCCCTATTCTAAGCCTATTTTATCTACTCTGTAAAAGAAAAGATGCCTATACTCACCTTTTCGCTCTGGTCTAGTCACATGATCTCTCCAGTACTGGCTTAAGTGTAGAGTAGGGACAGCCAACAGCAGCTGCAAAGCCTGAGTGATGACATCACCCATTGCCTTACTATGGGGCATCTGTTGTCAGCTGTCTGTCCTCTACGCTGAAACCAGTGCTGGAAACCAGCCATGAAACCAGACCATGGAGACTTCAGAATAGGTAAGTATAGGCATCTATCCTTTTACAGGGTAGAAAGAATAGGCTTAGAGTGGAGGTGGGAGTAGATTTAAAGGGGAGTTCCACCCAAAAGTGGAACTTCTGCTAATTTGTCTCCTCTCCCCCTCTGGTGCCACAATTGGCACCTTTCGGGGGGGGGGGGGGGATGCCTGTCTTTGACAGGTATCTTGTTCCCACTTCCGGGAGTCTGGGCCGCGGACCCTTACCCGCAATGGCTGTGGCAGCACCCGACAGCTGATGGAAACATCAGCTGCAGTGCTGACATTGCTGGACTCCAGGACAGGCAAGTGTCCTATTGTTAAAAGCCAGCAGCTGCAGTATGTGTAGCTGCTGGCGTTTAATTTTTTTGTTTTTGGGTGGAACACTGCTTTAACCGCTTCAATACAGGGCTTTTAAACACCCTTCCTTACCAGAGCACTTTTTGCGATTCGGCACTGCGTCGCTTTAACTAACAATTGCGCGGTCGTGCGACGTTACACCCAAACAAAATTGACGTCCTTTTTTTCCCACAAATAGAGCTTTCTTTTGGTGGTATTTGATCGCCCCTGCGGTTTTTATTTTTTGCGCTATAAACAAAAGAAGAGCGACAATTTTGAAAAAAAACACAATATTTTTTACTTTTTGCTATAATAAATATCCCATTTTTTAAAAAAAAAAAAACATTTTTTTCCTCAGTTTAGGCCGATACGTATTCTTCTACATATTTTTGGTAAAAAAAATCGCAATAAGCGTATATTGATCGGTTTGCGCAAAAGTTATAGCGTCTACAAAATAGGGGATAGATTTATTGAATTTTTTTTTTTTTTTTTTTTACTAGTAATGGCGGCGATTTGCGATTTTTTTTCGTGACTGCGACATTGCGGCGGACACTTCGGACACTTTTGACACATTTTTGGAACCATTCACATTTACACAGCGATCGTTGCTATAAAATTGCAATGATTACTGTGTAAATGTGACTGTCAGGGAAGGGGTTAACACTAGAGGGCGCTGGAGGGGTTAATGTGTGTCCCTAATAGGAGTGATTCTAACTGTAGGGGGAGGGGACTTAAGGGGAGGAGACCGATCATGTGATCCTCTGTACTGGGATCACATGATCGGTCTCCTCCCCGCTGACAGGACGTGGGGCGGTGTTTTTACACACAAAGCTCCACGGTCCCGCCCGGTCCCGTTGTTTTAACGGGCAATCGCGGGTGCCCGGCGGACATCGCGGCCGCCGGGCACTCGCACCGGGTCCCGAGCGATGGCGCGCGCGGGCGCCGCCGGCGGCGCGCGCGCGCGCCCCCCAGGCGGCCGGGAATCCGAGGACGTCATATGACGCCCACCCAGGATGGTAGATCCACCTTGTGGGCGTCATATGACTATACGCGGGTATTGAAGGGGTTAAGCTTAGTTAGATTTTGACTTGCCTTACACTTTAATGCAGACCTTTTGAATGCAAGTCTTTTGTTAGCTACACGTCACTGGAATCATAGGTAAAACAGAGCTATGAACTCCCCTGTGACCACCTTGATAGGCCCAGTGCTGTCATATGGGTATGAGTCACATGCACTACCATACTTGGAAGTACCAGATATCTCTTTTGGCCCATCCCAGATAGCAAGCAATTGAGCTGCAAGTCTGAAAATGACTTGCTCAGCTATTGCTAGACTTCCCAGGCTTCACAAGCATGTTGCACAATTGCAGCAAGTCCGCATTGCATGGCTCCAGATCAGGAGCAGATCCAGAGTCTAGTCTCGGGAGAGGCACTGCCAGAAAATGTTTTTTTGGGGGCAATTTATTGGGGAAATAGCTGGTGTCGGTGCTTCAATCAGCACAGCACCATGGTTGTTATGGTGTCAGAATGATTGAAGAGCATTATTTATATTATTACATTGTTATATAAAATTAATTAGTTCAACACACCACAATGCAGAATCAGTGGGAGCCCTGAGCGTGTCACTTGCCACGTCGCCTGCCACCAGATGCAGATTGTCCCTTGCCACGTCGCCTGCCACCAGATGCAGATTGTCCCTTGCCACGTCACCTGTCACATGTTGCAGATTGTCACTTGCCACGTCACCTGCCACATGTTGCGGATTGTCACTTGCCACATCACCTGCCACACGTTCCCGATTGTCACTTGTCACATGCGCCCAGATGCGGATTGTCACTTGCCAAGTCACCTGCCACATGTTGCGGATTGTCACTTGCTCTGTCACTTTCCTGCTAAGGTGGTCTCTTGCTGTGTCCCAGAGTCAGGCAGCAGATTACCAGTCAGGCAGCAGAGAGATGATGTAATTTCTCTGTTGCCCGCGGCTGCCTGCACAGTGAGGGCGGAACTGCAGGGATGCAGGGCGGGTGTTGAGAGATGATGTCATCTCTTTGCTCCCCCGCCCATCGGCTCTCTGATTGGCCAGCAGCCCGCTCCCACACTGAGTCGTACAACTGCTCATCCGCACTCGGCCAGCCCGCTCTCTCATCCGCAGAGCCACCCGCTCTCTCACCCGTGGAGACGCCCACTCACTCACCCACATTCTCGGTGGGGGCAATTGCCCAGTTGCCCCCCCTTGATCCGCCCCTGCTCCAGATCAACTTTCTTTGCAAACATTCAGCAAGTCTTCTGCAAGTTATGGTTCAGTTATGTTGTGCTATAGTCATCCCACCACAGGGGTCACTGTGACTTGCAGAGCTCTTGCTGTAGACTCACCACTGCAACATTGCTCTTGCTAGAGACTTGCCACGCAAATTTGCTACAAATTGGAAAAGTGTCAACTAAAACTTGTGCTTCAAGTGTACAACTTTCCAGAGAAAATGTGCAGCAAGTTAACAAGTTATCAGTTCAACACTGTCACAAATTTGTGGCAAGTTATCCTTGCTATCTGGGATTTTGTTAGATGGAGCAGTGGCTTTGTGAAGGAAAGGTACGTCTATAGTTCTGGCAATGGAGTGGTTTGCCCTAAATGGCATCTCAGTACACCTAAATACCAACGAGCTGGACTTTTAGTACACTACAACCCACATTTGGGAACCATCTGTATGTTGTGGTGAGATACATCGTAGAAAATACCACATTTTCTTAAAAAATATGCATTGGAGTACATTTGCTGCCCATTCCAAATTAATGAGCCGCTGTAATTCAATGCACAATAATGTGTGAAATACTAAAGACTACACCACCTGAATGCACCCTTTGAGGTCCACTAACAAACAGCTCAAAATATCTCAGATTGTCATACAGGCTGGCCGGCGTTATTTGTTTGAACATGATGAACATACATTTAGAGAGGAAGTCTTGTGTTGATTGAAAACAACGTTATATGGTATCAGTTTGGATGCTCTTTAAAAATAAAGATTCATTATGAGTGCCACAGGTAGAGGTCAAAATTTACAAACGGATGGGTTTAGGAAAAAGAAAGAAAAACAGCAATTGGCTTTTTCAAAGAAACTAATTGGGCTGAAACTCAGAGAACTGATTCCTACAGCTGTTTCACATAAAGTGAAATACACATCCTTATCCACAGATGTAAAACAGGATTTGCCTATAATATTCGTAGTTGAACTATTGCGTTGGAAAAAAAGGGCCTATAGTAGTATATATATATATATTATACACACACACACACACTATATTACCAAAAGTATTGGGACACCTGCCATTACACGCACATGAACTACAACATTTGCCAAGCAGCTCACGCTCGGCAGAATGCCTCTCCTGCGCAAACTGACGTACCTGTACGTCAGCTTGTAAAATCAGGATAGCGGGCGTGCACTAGAGTTGCCACCTCATCCCTTTAAACCCGAACACATATGTATTACACCGGTTCTGAGGCTAATTAAATGCAGATAAGGCACCAAGTGAGTTTAATTACCACCTTAATCAGCCACAGAACCTGTGTAATTAATATGTGTTCGGGTTTAAAGGGATGAGGTGGCAACCCTAGCGTGCACGTGCCTGCCGCGATCCTGGCAAGGACAGGCAGAATGGGGAACTGCCTATGTAAACAAGGCTTTTCCCCGTTCTGCCTAGTGACATAACTGTGATCGGGAACAGTGATCTCTGTCATGTTTCAGTAAGCCCATCCCTGCTACAGATAGAACACGCTGAGGGAACACACTTAACCCCTTGATCACCCCCTAATGTTAACCCCTTCCCTGTCAGCAAGAAGTTAAGGAAAGATGAGTATATTATGTTTCTGTGGAGATCCTGTTGCTATACCCTCCGTGGACAAGGTACAGTTTGCTTTAAGAACCCATTCCCAATATGCATCAATGCAGCACAGCTTAAAGCAGAATTCCCCTCAAAAGTGTCTCCTTCCCCCCTCCGGTGCCACATTTAACGGTTACCTGTTTTTGACATGGATGAGCGAGTTTTGGGTGGAGGAACTTGACTGGCCTGCACAGAATCCTGATCTCAACCCGATAGAGCACCTTTGGAATGGATTAGAGCGCTGACTGTGAGCCAGGCCTTCTCGTCCAGCATCAGTGCCTGACCTTACAAATGCGCTTCTGGAAGAATGGTAAAACATTCCCATAGACACACTCCTAAACCTTGTGTACAGCCTTCCCAGAAGAGTTGAAGCTGTTATAGCTGCAAAGGGTGGGCTAACTCAAATACAGATGAAGTTCGGGATGCCATTAACCACTTCAGCCCCAGACGGCTTTACTCCCTTAATGACCAGAGCATTTTTTTGCGATACGGCACTGCGGCACTGACAATTGCGTGGTCGCGCTGTACCCAAACAAAATTGCTGTCCTTTTTTTCCCACAAATAGAGCTTTCTTTTGGTGGTATTTGATCATCTCTGCAGTTTTTATTTTATTGTGCTATAAACAAAAATGAGCGCCAATTTAGAAAAAAAAAAATGTTCATTTACTTGCTGCTATAATACATATCCAAAAAATATATATATAAAAAAAAACAAATTTATTCATCATTTTAGGCTGATATATATTCTTCTACATATATTTGGTTAAAAAAATGTAAAAAGCGCAATAGGCATATATTGATTGTGCAAAAGTTATCGTGTCTACAAACTACGGGATCGATTTAGGGACTTTTCATTTTTTTCATTGTTTTTACTGGTAACGGCGGTGATCTGCGATTTTTATCGGGACTGCGACATTATGGCGGACCCGATCGGACAATATTGACACATTTTTGGGACCATTGGCATTTATACAGCGATCAGTGCTATAAAAATGCATTGATTATTGTAAAAATGTCACTGGCAGTGAAGGGGTTAACACTAGGGGGCGATCAAGGGGTTAACAGTGTTCCCTGCTACATGTTAGAACTGAACGGGGATGGGACTTGCTAGGGGAAGAGATAAATCGGTGTTCATACTTTGTATGAACACACGATCTGTCTCTTCTCCCCTCAGAGAAGCGGGAGTTCTGTGCTTTCACACAGAGCTCCCACTTCTCACCGCGCCACAAGTGATCGCGGGAGTCTGGCACTCGCATCGGCTCTGGGGGAGAGCAGCGAGCAAGCAGTGGGCGCGTGCCCCTAGTGGCCACAATAAGAAGCAATGTAACATGACAGCGATTCGCGCAACCGAGCCATGTTGCAGCAGTAAAACTGCGGCGGCTGGTCGGCAAGCGGTTAATACATGGGAAAGTCTTCTTAGTTATATGAAATTCTATCCTCTGCCCACTTAGCCATAGTATTTCGCAAATACTCTTCCAGCTTCCCTGGCCTGGCTCACTCAGGGGTAGGGAGCAATTTCAGGATTCCCCAGAAGGGTGGGGTGCCCACAATGGTCTTGTAAACAAGCCCTTGGATTTCCACAAGGGTCTTAAAACAGGAGCTTAAAACAGGATACAGGAACTACTCTCTATTGCCACCAAGAACTGTTAAGTCCTCCCCATGCTTCTATTTATATTGTGCTTACCTAAACAGGGAGACCCCTAGTGGCCAAGCCAAGGACTATTGCTCAACCCATGCATATACTGTACATGACTATAGCTCTGGTTTCAGTGACTGTTCTGAAATGCAGTTTTCATTGAGGTTAACTTCTGACTAGACATTCTTCCTCTCCATATGCCCTACTTTACAGGCCTCGGGTTTACTCTTAATGGTTACATTGTTTCAATTTTTGGATAGCACACTATATAATAATTCAAGATTAAGCATAGAAAGCTAACTTTTTGCAAATACCGGTATTTTATAAACAGATGGCAAAAATATGCCTTCACTAAATGCATTGCACATTGAGCTGAAGGGCAGATATATATTACAAGCTTTTTGTAATAATTAGCAGCAGAAATATATATTTTTTTTCTAAGTCAGTAAGTGGTTGTATTTTATTGCTTCCGATCTTTTTGATGTGCATTTCTTAATGCATTTTCTGAGTTTACTGTCAAAATATAGAAAGAAGGCTAGCCGCACTGTTGTGTCAAAACAAACCTTATTAATATGCTATGTCAATATGTAATAAGCAACTGTATCTTGGTGCTGTTAGTTGATGAGAATGCTAAGAAACGGATTTTGATTTGCTGAGTATTTATTAATTCTGAGATGACATGGTGTGGGAAGACTTATGTCCAGGGTGACCCAGCTTAAGCAGTTTTGAATCCATTTTCTCAAAACGTTTGCAATGCTTTGCAGGCTCATAATAAAAGGTGAACTTATCCTTTAATAGGAATTATTTTTTATTCCTAATTCAGACCTTCTTAGCTACCATGTGTTGAGGAAGAAGAGTGGCCAAACACAAGTTCTACATTTCTCCAAGCGCAAATACAGGCTCACATTTTTCCATAGCTTGCAGAGTTGATGTCATCCAGTAGTTTAAAGCATTGGTTCTAAACCTTAAGGAGACCAGGGCCCAGTCAATTCTTCAAAAACCTTCTGAGCACCAACATGGTCGTGATCAATGGGTAGATAACTTACCTATTTCCGACCCCCATTCAAAACCATCCCTACTCTATCCATGATGAACAAAAAAAAAACGTTGAATAAAATTGGATAAACTTTAAATCCATAATTTATTACCAATAAAAGCTATAGAGCTGATCCAATAAAAAGAAAAATAACACAAAATTGCAGGTTTATCCCACAGCAATACAAATCAAATTTTGTTTAATGTTTCCCTAAAAAAAACGGTAAAATCTGATTGGTTCCTATTCGTTTCCAGTGGATGTCCAGGAAGGCTGAATTGTCATGCTGCTGTATTAAACTAGGAAAATAGCACAGCTGGTCAGCACTGTGTACCTGCCTGTCCCATCACAAGGGAGGATGCCACGGTCACGCAACTCATTTGCGGAAATTATTGCATGCAGTAAAAAAAGTCAAATTTACAAAAAAAAAAGTAACAAATTTAGAAAAAAAAAACATGCTGCAAGCTCTTAGGTCCAATTCACAAACAGAACAGAGAGTAAAAAACGTCATCGGCCACGAGCATGCTGGGCCATGTCACAAGGGGCGGGGCCACATGGTGACATCATCGGGTGACTCCACCCTTAGCTATTTAAGAACTGTCAGATGGTGGAGCAGGCAGTCGGCAGGAGCCTTCGTCAGGGCTGGAGATTTTTTTTCTTCTTATCTTTTGGGTCCCGCGGTGCAGCGGGCATCATAATTGATGTTGGATCTACTTCGAGGGACATTTAAAAAATATATATTTAATTTAAGGAATTGTCAAAAACTATGTGTGTGTTTTTCTTTTTGACACTTTTTTTTGGTGAATGAGTAGGGGTACAATGTATACCCCATACTGATTTACATAACAGGGGGGCCGGGATCTGGGTGCCCCCTTGTTAAAGAAGGCTTCCAGATTCCGATAAGACCTCCGCCTGCACATCCCTACAACCAACGCCCCGGGTTGTGGGAAAGAGGTCCTTGTCCCCATAAACATGGGGACAAGGTGCTTTGGGATGGGGGACAGAGCCCCCCACCCCAAAGCACCACTTCATGTTGCGGGCATGTGGCCTTATATGATTCAGGAGGGGGGAGCACTTGCTTTTCCCCTCCCTTTCCTGACCTGCCATTCTGCAATCTCAGATAAGGGTCTGGTATGGACTTTGGGGGATACCCCATGCTGTTTGGCGTGGGGTTCCCCTTAAAATCCATACCAAACGCTGAAGGGCTTGGGACGCATTGGGGGACCCCACACAGTTAGTTTTTTCAAATTTTTAATTTCCGGCATATTTTCTTTGCATTCAGCTGTCAGCAGGCAACCCGCTGACAGCTGATGAGTCATCTATTGTTAAGGACGCGTCGGCTTCCCGGCCCTCTCATTAGCAACCAGCTCAACACGATAAATTACTGCATGAAAATATAAGGTAATTACTGCATTATCTAAACTTTGCAGCAGTAGTTATTTACCACATAATTCTGTAATTACTGAACTACTTTATCTAAACATTTACAGGACAGCTAGTTATTTACCACATAATTCTTAGTGTTTCAATTTTTGGATAGCACACTATATAATAATTCAAGATTAAGCATAGAAAGCTAACTTTTTGCAAATACCGGTATTTTATAAACAGATGGCAAAAATATGACTTCACTAAATGCATTGCACATTGAGCCAATTATTTTATATTTTTTTTCTAAGTCAGTAAGTGGTTGTATTTTATTGCTTCCGATCTTTTTTGTTTTCAGCGTTATTTAACAAAACAAACCTTATTAATATGCTATGTCAATATGTAATAAGCAACTGTATCTTGGTGCTGTTAGTTGATGAGAATGCTAAGAAACGGATTTTGCTTACTGGGCACTTAAACCCCCCTCCTGCCCAGACCAATTTTCAGCTTTCGGCGCTGACACACTTTGAATGACAATTGCGCGGTCATACAACACTGTACCCAAATGAAATTGTTATAGTTTTTTTCCCACAAATAGAGCTCTCTTTTGGTGGTATTTAATCACAGCTGGGATTTTTATTTTTTGCTAAACAAACAAAAAAAGATGGAAAAAAATAAAAATAAATCATGTTTAATGGTTTGTTATAAAATTGATGAGCACTGGTAGACATTAATGAGCACTGGTAGGTGACACTGATGTGCAGCACTGTAAAGGCACATTGTGGGCACTGACAGATGGCACTGTGGGCACTGACAGGTGGAGCTAGTGGGCACTGGTAGGCAGCACTTTTATAGGGCACAGGTGGGCACCATGGACCCTGGGCACATTGCAGTGAAAGGGACTGATGTCCCTCTCACTGCCGCCGGTGATCGGCTTTTTTTAGTTTTTTGGAAAAAAAGCCGATTACTGGCTCTGATATTATAACATGATCAGCTGTCATTGGCTGACAGCTGATCACGTGGTAAGGGGTCGGGATTGACCCCTTACTCGGATCTGTGATCCAGCGAGTTTCACAAACTCGCTGATCACAGAGCGTGCCGCACGCACCCTTTAGGGGGCGCGCAGGCAGCTCCTGAACTGGACAACGTCAATAGACGTAGTCCCGGCATCTTAGATCCGAATGACGGCTACAGCGCGGATCTCAGGTGGTTAAAGGAGATGTAGAGGCAGAAGGTTTTTTATCTTAATGCATTCTATGCAGGGCTCAAGTCCTGCAGGGAACGCATGGGAACGGAGTTCCTGTACTTTTTCCACAACAGGAACTCGGTTCCCATTAGCAGCCGTGTCCTGCAAGACTTTGAAGTATGCGAGCTGTGTGGCAGGTGCTACACCAGCAGCTGCTGACACAGCTCGCAATAGTAAGTGCCGCACACCTGACCATTCAGGCATTGCCAGTAGGGGGCCCATTGACAGCTTCCGCTCGATCTACCTGTCAATCACAGCTAGCTGACGGGTAGATCAGGTCCCTGCTGCTAAGAGATTGTATTTAGTCAGACCTCTCGTGATGTGCTCCTCCCCGCCAGCCCCTCCTGATTTTCTGCCTCCTCACCCCCCCCCCCCCAAGACTCCTGCATACTTGCTCTGTGTGTCCCACTGAATCCCCCCCTCCTCTATCTTCAGTGCCATATGATGAGAGAACCCAGAGGAGGAGCACAGCTATTCTGCTCACAGGACATGCAGGGAGAGAGGTGAGCTGAGGGAGGAACATCAGTTTGGGGTGGTAAACTGAGCACAATACCTGGCAAAGTTTAATGCCAGGAGGGAAGTTTATGTGGAAATATGTGAAGGGTTGGAATAGCAGCAAATGTGTGTTGGTGCCCTGCAGAGTTTGCAGCCCCCCAAGCTAACATACATCTCCTAAGCAGGAACACATCACTATCTCCCCAAGCATTCTGTCCAGATAATGTGCAGTTCATTTATGACCTTTCCGTTTAACCCTGTGTTATCCAAACTATGTTCAATGAAAACTGTAAACTCTCTTTTTTACAAAATAAAATTCCCCAATAAAGATCAGAACATGATGTTCACATTTGCATGGAAGCACAATTGAATGAATGCCGATTATTCAGAGAATTACCGTATTTATGTTTATTGAGGATTGTTTTTTTTTATGTACTAACAGTTAAGCTTCATACACACAATACGAAAATTGGATGAAAAATACCACTTTTGAACCGTTCGTGCATATGAGCGTATCATTTTTTTTTTTTTGGTGGGGAAGTGGATCTTGGGTGGGAGTACCCATACTTTTTTCCCCAGGACTTGATCCCTGATTCTATGCATTAATATAAAAAACCTTTTGTGTGTAGCAGCCACCCCAGCAACCCCCTAATTACTTACCTGAGCCCTGACTCTCTCCATGTCCCGGATGGCTTAGACATTCGTGGACATCGCTCCCACAGCTGTCAATCAAAGTCAGTCAGCCAATCAGGAGAGAGAGGGGCCGGATCGGGGCTCCGTGTCTGAATGAACATGGAGCTGTGACTCGGCTCCAATGTCCCCATAGGAAGCTGCTGACTGTAGGGGCACTCGATAGGAGGGAGGGGCCAGGAGCACCAAAGAGGGACCCAAAAAGAGGAGGATCCGGGCTGCTCTGTGCAAAACCAACTGCACAGAGCAGGTAAGTACTACATGTTTGTTATTTAAAAAAAAAAAAAAAAAAATACTTTTTACAATCACTTTAACTCTCAGTGAATTGACCCTTATGTCCCCCTTATTATTGTCAGTTAAAGGGGCGGGGGGACCAAAGTTGCTACCTTGCCTAAAGCCCTATTCTGGCTTAATCCCTCTTTGGTGGGAGAGTCCTTCTTTGCCTATCCGATGTGGACACTTTCCATTGACTGTCCAGCAGCGCTGTTGCTTCATAACTGCAGCAATGTGATGATGTCACAACCAGTTAACCAATCAGAATGGGTAAGACTGCAGCACGGGATTACTGGTCTCTGATCCTGGAAGAGGCACAGGTGAGGGACAAGTGAAGGTGAACCTGAGTATGTAAAAACAAGGAGTTAGAGGGGGTTTGTGGGAAAGAAAAATGTAAATGACTAGAAATGAGGGGGTGTTGGATTGCACTAGACATGGTTCTTTCTAATATAATAATAGGCAAATTTTACAGAACACCCCGGCCAGACAGTAGATCTTTAGTTTCCTGGACATCATGACAACTGATGTTACGTCTCCCCTTAGATCATGCAAATTAATGCTAATTCTGATACTTCTTATGTAGGGCTTTACCTTACAGTGCTGTGAATATAACAGGCCTTCAATTCCCTGATATTTGCTGTTGTCCTGACATCGGTAAAGCAGGCTACTTTGTCTGAAAACCATGATTAAAACCACCGACAGCAAAAGGAGGGCCCCAGATGAAAGCCATCTACGCTAGTGTAAGAAGAGAAGTTTTAGTGGAGTTATTTTCAACAGACTAGAAGTACATTGGGGAGTTGGAAAGGAGAGTTCTGGGAGAGATTCAACATTTTATAGTTAACACAAGGAATAGAGAGACCACAATCTTTGTATATTTCAATAATCAAGAACAAATGTCATCTCTGGAACTCAAAACAGTTTTAACCCTCTCTGTAGAAGTCCATGGGTGGCAGTTAAAGTGTATGTCGGGGCAAAAAAAAAAAAAAAAAATATGCAGTACACCTCCTTAATACATGCATGTTTCCCATGGGAAGTACTTACATGTTATTTCCTTTAGCTTATAGTACATTTTGATGGATGAACCTTCTGATTTATCTGAGGTTATTACAATCCTTGTATGATGTCAGCTTGTGATGTAGTTGTGCGGTATACACAGTGGCGGCTGGTGCTCAAAATTTTTGGGGGGGCGCAAACAAACAGCCTCACTGTGCCATCAAACGCTGCCACTGTGCCCATTAAACGCTGCCACTGTGCCCCACGTGCTGCCACTGTGCCCATCAAACGCTGCCACTGTGCCCATCAAACGCTGCCACTGTGCCCATCACACGCTGCCACTGTGCCCCAAGTGCTGCCACTGTGCCCCAAGTTCTGCCACTGTGCCCCAAGTTCTGCCACTGTGCCCCAAGTTCTGCCACTGTGCCCCAAGTTCTGCCATTGTGCCCCAAGTTCTGCCACTGTGCCCCAAGTTCTGCCATTGTGCCCCTTAAGTGCTGCCACTGTGCCCAAGTTCTGCCATTGTGCCCCTTAAGTGCTGCCATTGTGCCCCAAGTTCTGCCATTGTGCCCCTTAAGTGCTGCCACTGTGCCCCAAGTTCTGCCATTGTGCCCCAAGTTCTGCCATTGTGCCCCAAAAGTGCTGCCACTGTGCCCCTAAAGTGCTGCCACTGTGCCCCTAAAGTGCTGCCACTGTGCCCCCTGCCTGCCCTCTGCACTTACCTTGTCCCGGTGTGCAGCTGGTGACGGCGTCAGGCGACGAGCGGTGTCTCCGTCGGATGTCTTCTCCCGCGCTCCTCCTGTCTTCTTCTGCTGTGATTGGACGCTAGGTGATTGGACGCCTAGCGTCCAATCACAGCGCTTGTGACTTCAGCCAATCAGGTGACAGGTAACAGACCCGGCAACCTGATTGGCTGAGAGGCGGGTCTGTGTTAGGGAAGCGATGTATTCGCTTCCCTAACACAATACTGTGTAATCAGCGAACGCACAGCCGTGCGCCCGCTGTTTACACTTAGGGAAGCCTATTAGAGCACACCGCTCTAATAGGGTCCCCTATTAGAGCTTACAGCTCTAATAGGGGCGCTTCCAGCAACACCCCCCCCACTGTAATTCAGATGCCCGGCGCCCGATCAGGGGCCGGACACCTGAATAGGGGGCGGCAGCGGTGACAATAGATAGATTCATGCAATGCATGAATCTATCTATTGGTGATAGAGCGGTGCAGGAGAGGGGGGGCGGCGCTCCTGCGCCCTCTATGCACGCACCGCCACTGGGTATACATGTTCTGGACCTTGTACTGTTATATCAAATGTTTAATAAAGTTCTTTGAGACAAAAAAAGATTTAAAAAAAAAAAACAGCTTTTGCTGCATTATTTGCCATTAATCCAAAGGTTTTCTTCAGTGATTTTTTTTTCTGCAACTGTTTGTTCTCAATCTGACGGCCAGCATCATTCAACCCACTGAGCCCAGGTCATGCTGAACTGACTCCAGGATGTTACTGGAATGTAGGGATGACCAGAACACACCTGGGTTTAGTGCATTGAGGTTTGACCAAGTATACCAAAAGAATAATTTGAACTACATTGAGGTCAATAGTAGCAGAATCTTTCAAATCACGTTTCTCAGTTTTAAGGTAGTAGCCAAGGGATTGGCCAAAGAGTGAATGGGGGTTTGGTGTGGCTAGACCCTGCCCCAGAGGACACGTAAAAATGCAAAAAAAATCTGAAAATGTAGTTTTGCAGAGAGCAGTGAATTAAATAATTGTCTGAAATGCAGAAGTGCAATATTAAAGACACACTGTTTCTTCAAAAAGAAAAAAACCTGCTTGGGGGGTCCCCTAAATCTGCCTGTGAAGTGGCACATCTCTACCAAGTATAACTAAAGTGGCATGCATAAAGAATTATTTATTTTTTTAAATGCTGTTACATTTTCCTGAAAGCTTTCTTTATTTTCGTAAATAATGCAATGGGGACCTTAAGGAGGGTGAGGGTCTGGTATGTCTTTTGGGGCAGTCCCCATTGCATTATTTACTAAATAACTGAAGATTGCAGGGAAAAGTAAATTCACAGCTTTTTTTATATGTCACTTTTGCTATACCAAAAAAAAAAAAAAAAAGACAAGGGGTCCTCAGGATTGTAGGGGGGGGGGGGGGGGGGGGGGCAGAAAAAAATTACATGGGGTCCCTCAAAAATAATTCAAGGCCTTTAGGATTAGGTGTGGATTTTAAGGCGGAACCACGCACAAAAAAAAATATTCAACCTACCCCTAAAATCTATATAAGACCCTATAGATCTGATACAGATTTTATGGGGGAATCCCCACACAATAAAATGGCATAGGCCCCCTCGCCCACCAAAACTAAACTAGACCCTCAATACGAGAAGGCAGCCTGGCAGGCCAAGAAAGGGTAGGCCTCTCCACCCTGCTGAATAATACCAGGCCACATGCCCTCAGCATGGGGGGGGCATGTTTATGAGGACAGAGGCTCTAATAGGCTTCAAAAAAAGGGTGGGCTCAGGGGGCAGAGCGCTGTGCCCTGAGCCCACCCAGTAGTGTGACAATAGCGAATAAATATTATATCCCTATTATTATATTTATATGTCACCGGAACATTTTATGTATTGCAATAAAGCAGAACTACACTGCACCACAAACCAAAAATGCTATTTAATTAATTTATATTATTCATAGCAAACTCACCCCTCCGTTCATGTCTCTATACTTTATTTTGCTGAGATATCATGAAAAACAAGCATTTCTGGCCATTTACTTCCTAGAATCCCTTTGACCCATAGTTCAGGCATGAAGGCAGAAGGGTGTGCTTAGTTGCAAAAAACCCTCTTTCCCTCCTGGAGATTTCTGGGATGTATGACATGATTTGCCTATGTCTGAAAACCAGGAAGTCACTGAAGAAATTAAAAAAAAATGTATAAAACAATAAAATATGATAAACTTTCCTATCTATTTACTAATGCTAGCAGCATAATTATTAAAAATAGTCAATGTTGATTCTGCTTTAATTTATAACATACAGGTGAATCTCTATATTTCAAGAATTTCTTTCTTTTAAGTTTGATGATTATGGGTTACAGCTAGTGAAAACCCAAAATTCAGTATCTCAGAAAATTTCAATATTACATAAGACCAATAAAAAAAGGATTTTAATACAGAAATGTTGGCTTACTGAAAAGTATGTCCATGTACAGTATAGTATGAACCATACCAATACTTGGTTGGGGCTCCCTTTGCATGAATTACTGCATTAATGCGGCATGGCATGGAAGCGATCAGCCTGTGGCACTGCTGAGGTGTTATGGAAGCCCTGGTGGCTTTGATAGCAGCTTTCAGCTTGTCTGCATTGTTGGGTCTGGTGTCTCTCATCTTCCTCTTGACAATACCCCACAGATTCTCTATGGGGTTTAGATCAGGCGAGTTTGTTTGCCAATCAAGCACAGTGATACCATGATCATTTAAACCAGGTATTGATACTTTTGGCAGTGTTGGCAGGTGCCAAGTCCCGCTGGAAAATAAAATCAGCATCTCCATAAAGCTGGTCAGCAGAGGGAAGCATGAAGTGCTCTAGAATTTCCTGGTAGAGGGCTGCGCTGACTTTGGACATGATAAAACACAGTGAACCATCACCAGCAGATGACAAATCATCACTGACTGTGGAAACCTCACACTGAACCTCATGCAACTTGGATTATGTGCCTCTCCACTCTTCCTCCAGACTCTGGAACCTTTATTTCCAAATGAAATGCAAAATTTACTTTCCTCCGAAAAGAGGACTTTGGACCACTTAGCAACAGTCCAGTCCTTTTTCTCTTTAGCCCAGATAAGGCACTTTTGACGTTGTCTCTGGTTCAGGAGTGGCATGGCACAAGGAATGTGACATACCCATGTCCCGGATACATCTGTGTATGCTAGCTCTTGAAGCACTGACACCAGGCATAGTCCACTCCTTGTGAATCTCCCCCAAATTCACAAATGGCTTTTGCTTCACAAACCTCAAGGCTGCTTTTATCCCTGTAGCTTGTGCACCTTTTTCTACCACACTTTTTCCTTCCACTTAACCTTCCATTAATATGCTTGGATACAGCACTCTGTGAACAGCCAGCTTCTTTAGCAATGACCCTCTCCTTGTGGAGGGTGTCAATGACTGTCAAGTCAGCAGTCTTCCCCATGATTGTGTAACCTACTGAACCAGACTGAGAGACCATTTTAAGGCTCAGGAAACCTTTACAGGTTTTTTAAGTAAATTAGCTGATTAGAATGTGACACCATGAGTCTACATTAGTGTTTCTTAACCTTTTTTCAGTCAAGGCACCCTTTAAAATGATGAACAATCTTGAGGCAACCCATCCTAAAATGTAAAAGCTATTCTAATAGTTTTACATTGTGCAGCAACATCCACACACGTAGGAGACCCAACATTAGAGGTGCAAACTTGTACTGACTAGCATTCCAATGTTTCTCTTCTTTCTCGGTTTTTCTATAACACTCAGCTATTGTGACCCCAAAGCCGATGGAGAGAGGTAGGGGAGGGTCAAACAAGGATGCTATACAGGCAACTGACATCCTCCTTATCAACTGATGATGTCATTGGTCATTAGGAGGTTGGCAGCTAGAAGGTCGTAATGCTGCACAATGAAAACCTGTGGGTTTGTGTAACTAAAAAGGCAGGCTTTATCCACCCACCGCCTTGAATACAATTTTTGGGCATTTTGCCAAGGCGCCCCTGAAGAGACCTCAAGGCACCCTGATTGAAAAGACGGGTCTCCATTATTGAAGTTTTTCATAATCTTCTAATTTTCTGAGATAATGCATTTTGAGTTTTCCCTTGCTTGTAAGCCCTAATCATCAAAATTAAAAGAAAGAATTGCTTGAAATATAGCACTGTGTAACGGATCTATATAAAATATATGTGTTTCACTTTCTGAACTGAATTACTGAAATTAACTTTTTGATTATATTCAAATTTTTGGAGATGCACCTGTATTTATATTATACAGGGCAGCACAGTGGCTAAGTGGTTATTAGATCAAATCTGAACCACAGCGCTACCTGCGCAGAGTTTGCATGTTTTCCCTGTGCCTGTGTAGGTTTCCTTTGGGTACCCCAGTTTCTTTCCATGCTCCAAAGACATGCTGGTAAGTAAATTGGCCTATATATATATGTGTGTAAATGTGAGTTAGGAACCTTAGATTGTAAGATCCATCACGTCAGGGACTGATCTGAATGTACAATATATATGTAAAAATGCAGGATAAATTGATGGCACTATATAAGAACCTGTAATAAATATTATTATATCTATTATTGTGCAGCACCACAGGAGATTATGATGTTATAATAACAATAATTATACAACAATAGGATGCAAACATGTGTGGCTTAGGCACAATGAAGACAAAATTTCTGTTTTAGCGTCTTAGATTTTACTAAGCTTCAGGCCCTCCTGTGGATTCCCTTGTAGTTTTAATAGACTGAGTTCGACCTCTCTGTGATGGAGGCCTAATTACCCTCCATTGCCTCTGGCTCCTAAAATGTGTAAACCATAAAGCAGGTCTGCCATACTGTCATGAACACAGCCAATTTAAAACCATCTTCTAAATAGTGATTGTCAAATCTGACCAGTTTTGATTTGTCATAGGTTTGGCAAAATTTGTTTGAAATTTGGCAATCCTGAACTCAGAGACAATTTGTATTCCAGTTTATAGGGGGTCTTTTTCCTAAATTTTCCCCACTTTTAGGGCAAATAGCAGACTACTTTTAAAATAAAGGCATGGGAAGCTGAGCACTGCTATGGTGGCATGTACTAATGCAAAAAGGAAAAAAATACCATACTATGGGGAAAGGGTCTGTTCATGTGGCTTTGAGAGCTAGGGCTTTACTACAAGAACTGAGATACTGCAGAGCATACAGCAGTATAAACTGTTTTAATCAGGGATAATTGGTCTAACTGGTGTACGCCCAACTTTTATTTTATCTATGGGGATTGGCGGTGTGTTGCATATGAGTGATATAATGTGAAGTAGAAGAAAGCATAGCAGCAATCAATAAATACATAAATAAATAAAGGTCCTATCAACATAAAATAAAAATCAATATAACAAAATAAATGAAATTAATAAAATGTTTAAAGGGAAGTCTGGCAGCAGTTTGCTATAGACAGGCATGTAAGACATATACTAAGGGAAAAAAAACACACAGTGAATAGTGTAGTAATTAAAATCTGTATGTTTTTTAAATAATAAAATAAGTATGTTTTTTTAAATAATAAAATAAGATGCACTCAGAAACAGATTAGTTGCTCGGATGTGCCATGGAGAGCCGATCCTCGGGGAGCCTCGCCAGACTTTCCAGAGTGGAAATACAGCAAAAGCTGGGATCACTGAGATGAGAAACTTTTATTTCCTGTCCCAGAGTCACAAAAAGAGAACATTTCTCTAAAGTGAAGGGAGAAGTAGTTTTCAGCCTAACAGATGTCCCCATTGGTAGATTCCCCTCACCTCCTGTTCCAGTGACAACAATAAATCTTTCCTATCATTTTCTGTTCCATTGATGGTAGTCATCAGGACAAACAGAGAGGATACATCTCCTCAGGGAGGACATCAATAAAAACCCAACTGGGGTCTTAACCCTCCCCTTCTCTATCGAGTTTTCAAGCTAAGAAAATATTTTATTTCATAGCCTTACTGGAAAAAGGTCAGAGAGTCTACTATAAGTGAATTTTAATCAGAGACCAGAGTTCAGCTTTAAAGCAAACATTGCATTAACTGAGGCAGTAAGTTGGAAGTTTGGCAGAACAGTAGCTTAGTAGTTAGCACTTATGCCTTGCAGCGCTGGTGTCCCCATTTTAAATCTCAGCCAGGACGCCATCTGCATGGAGATTGCATGCAGTCTCTGTATTTGTGTTGGGGTTCTGTTTCCTCCCACACTCCAAAGACACACTGGTAAGTTAGCTGGCTCCTGTCTAAATTGGTCCTAGTATGTGTGTACACATTTAATCTTCTGGGATTCTGAGTGCAGCAGCAGTACAGAAGACTGTTGCCAACACTTTGCCCACTGATGGGACACTTTGAGCCTGCTTTTTTCACTTTCTTCATTTTCAACTTGACTACGGGGTGTGCCAACTGTGCATGCACCATTTTCAGTGCTAAACATCTGGAAGAGTGGCTTGGTGCAGTGATGAAGTTTCATGTCTGTGTGGCCGCTCCTTCCACGTTGGGACGTGAACAGTTCAGACTACCCTCGTATATATAATTGAGAGAGTCTTTGAGAGACATTTACAGAGATCTAAACACACTGATTCCAGAGCGGTTTCCCATTGGTCCTCTACCATAGAGCATATGTCCAGCTACCATAGTTCCATTGCTTTACATGGGTAGCCCTCTAATTAGGATTTTAAAGGCACGGTGTAGCAATGTGTTCAATGTCTTCAATGTGTTGGTATGTTGTAAAAAATTTAAAATAGGAGTGGGAGATAGATGCCAAATAGTTGGGAGCCTTTAACATATGTTGAAGTTGTATATAGTAAAAGTACATATGATTAGGGAGTCCAAATTGAGTTTGCAACACCAAAGTTTGGGACTTAGTATGGTGCAGGACAGTATACAGCATAGGAGTATAGTAACTGGGGCATAATGTACAATTTTTACATTTTATTGTTATCTGTCTGACAACCTGTAGACACATTTGGGTAAATACAGCAGCAAAACCTAGGGAAGGCAAGCAAGGGCCTGTAGAGAGGAGCCACAAGACTTGTTATAGCACAAAATGAATGTGAAGACTCTCTGTAGGTCATCTATGGTTTTAAAATCTGTGGCAATATTCACCTATAATAGGTCATATTCACCTATAATAGGTCAAGATGAATGCAGGGAGACTAACCCCCCTCAAAAGTCTCCAAGGCAAAAAAATGAATAAAATAAATTTACTATCTCGGTACCCTGGACAGATTCCACATTGCATAAAAAATATACATTTTATTATTACACAAATTTGGGTAAAAACAAGGTATCCAGATACAAGTTACAACATGGATTTACAAGACAAATTATTTAGGTTGAAAACAAATAATGTAACAATACACATTACACTAGTGCTGTATATATTCCACAGTGGAACATAATTAGTCTTCAGTGCACAAACATCCTCTACATGTTTTGCGGAAATTTACTGTTTCTTCAGGAGGAACAGTAATAAGTAAAATCTGATGATGAGATAACAAAATAAATAATAGCAAACAAGAAGGTATAGGCAATTGTAAAGCATGAGCAAAATAGATAGGGGATTAGGGTATTACTGTCACTTACCACTGGGGAACAGCAAAGGGGCCAAAGGCAGGACACCGGTGTAACCATATATTCAGATAGCAAAGAGCTAACAGTTTGGGTACAGAAAAAAAGGGAGGAAATAGAAGGAACAGGATAAGGAAGAAAAGAAGGGAGGGGAGGAAGGAAATGTGGGATGGAATGGGGGGGAGGCGAAAAGAAAACAGGAAAGGGATGGAGAGCCAAAACAGTGAGAGAGGAAAAAGGTGGAAAGAAAAATAATTTGTAACCCATATCAAGAAAACCGCTCACCTAAATAACCAATAATACGATACATTTCCAAGGTGGAGACACAGCAAAGTAGGGGAGGCTGGAGTGGGGTGTAAATAGCCCCAAAGGCACGTCATGAGAGCAGAGGAACACAAAGGCCACGGTTAATTGCAATGGAAAAGAGACTCGGACTGTAGATATTTACAGGCTCAATCGTCTCTAGAAGTATAGCATAGGCCAAAAAACCTAGGGGAAAATAAATGGCCTCTGTTAAGCCTCATACACACGATTGGATTTTCCGATGGGAAATGTGTGATGACAGGCTGTTAGCAGAAAATCCGACCCTGTGTATGCTCCATCGGACAATTGTTGTTGGATTTTCCGCTGACAAATGTTGGATCACAGGTTTTAAATCTTTCCGCGGACAAATGTCTGTTGTCGGATTTTCCGAGCGTGTGTACACAAGTCCGTCGGACAAAAGTCCAAAGTACAAACACGCATGCAAGCAAGAAGTGGTTGGTCTTGTAAACTAGCGTTCGTAATGGAGAATTAATATTCGTGATGTGGCCAATTATGAAATCTCGAAATGCAGCGCACATTCTCTTCTTCTTTAATGGGATAATAATGAAGCTGGTTTGCTGGTGATACTGATGGAGTTATTGTAAACTAATTTTCAAAGGCTTTTTTTTTCTAGTGATATCAAGAATAATATTATTATGCATTTTTTTTTATTTTTTGGGCAAGTTACCACAACACCATTTTCCCCTAGTTTTTAAGCTCAAAGATACAACTATGTTGGTGTCCCTTGTCAATTTTACATTGTATTTTTTTTTAAATGTACCTGCCCAAACTGTCATTTGAAGTAAAACACAAAAAAAAAATTCAAAACAAAATTAGACATGCTATCTGCCAATAAAACTTAACCAAAAAGTGCATTCTATGCATCCAAAAATATAGAAAATATACCAAATCAAATCATTATTATTCAACCAAAAAATGTCAAAGCAATAACTCCAAGGCCAATAATAAATAACACGTTATCTCCTCCGATTCCACAACATGGCAGGTTGACGAACGGCCGTTCAGAAACTAACTGAAAAGCGCAAAATGTAAAGTGCGAAATGAAAAGCGCGAATCAACACTCACCAAACTTCTACTAACATGAAATTAGCAGAAGGAGCCCAAAGGGTGGCGCTAAAGAGCTGAAAAACAACGTAGTACGTCACTATGTTCGTATTTGTTGGCCGACAATTCCTTGCTGTTTGTATGCAAGACAAGTTTGGGCCAACGGTTATGTTGGCCAACTATCCGATTGTGTGTACGAGGCTTAAGATTATAGGGAAAACAAACCAGTTATAGTGATATGCTCTACATCCTCACAACACACCTAAGTGGTGTGGGACAGCGATGGGTTAACCCCAAGTATACAAAGTATCTCATGATATATGAGTTGTGCCTCTGCTTACCTAAGTGCAAGCCTACAAAAAACATTCGAAGAACAATAGCATTAGACAAAAAATATAAAAGAGCTGTATCAATGCATTATCATTAAATGAGTTATTGTATGTAGCTAAACTTCACACTTCAAGGAAAAAGGGCTTCCAGATTTCACAGTAACCCATCAAATCCAAAACCACTTAAAAGTAAATGCTGGCCAAAAAAAGAAAAACACAACAGCAGCACACCGACTAACTGGCTGGGAAGCTGGATTGTAACAAATCGTTATGGGAAATACTAAGGCATTTAAGTGGTCCCTGTGCCCCATGGGACTGAACCCTAACGCTGATTGAAATCAGTCAAATCAAATTTGTCATCTTTAAAAAGTTAGGAGACATTAATGGGCTGTTATAGTGAATGATTAATACAGGGGTTAGAAAGTAACTGAAGGGAAAAACATTTGCTGCTCCTACTGGAAGATTAATAAAATGGAAGGTGACTTAATGCTTGCAGAGACCCAGCTCTGCTCAGTCTTAAGTCCCTCTCCAAGCCTCCATCACACATGCAGCACATGGTATGGGATAAGACATACTTCTGATTTTCACTCCTAGGCTTAGGGGATCAATGACAAATAAAAGTGAAGAAATCCACTTTGTTCGGCTGGCCATTAAGCAGGTTTTCCACCTTAGGATGATAGTAAAAAAAAAACTTCCCTCATGTCCCCAGCATAGTAGCCTTGCCGTTCCCCTGTAATAACGCCATTGCTGCCTGGCTTACCTGTCATGAGAAAAAAAAGCTGCTACAACTGATCTATCCTTAAATGTGTATTGCCTGGTTGTTATGTTGAAGCTTTGGTCCCTAACACAAAGATCGGTGATGCTGACACTTATGTTTTGCATATTTATTCTGGGTTTTGGAAAATTGTAGGCCAGACACAGTCAGGCATTGATATTTTTAGAAGGAAACCATCAACAGCAGACCCCATTATTCTATTCCCACTGTTACCCACTATCATCATGCCCACCAACCCCCTAAACTGTCATTACTGTCCCTTTCTGGCATCTCCTTGCTCCTCTGCAGCCAGTAGAAATACCTGCCACTGCCAGGTATGGGGGAGAATATGACCTGTTCCCCTGTGACAGTGCTCTGGCCTAGCAGCCAATCAGTAGACATGTGCGATTAGTTTTGTACGAATCAAAAATTTCCGTAAATGCGTACATTCGGGAGGATCCGAAATACGAATTGCTATGCGTGAGGGTTGGGAAAATTACCTTTTTTAATATGGGAGTGGGAGACTGGTACTGGTAGTCAATGTGGGTGAAAAAATGTAGCGCTACATTTTTTCACCCACATTTCCTTGACTTTGTTTGTTTTGTATGTTAGCTGCTTTTGTATATTGATTTGTCTTCAATAAGGGTAGCGCAGTTTTTTCCACACTGGTAGTCAATGGGAGATTCAGAATCGGACAAAATAAGAATGTTTGTTAATTACGATTACTCGTTATGATGAAGTTAAAAACCCAGGAAGTCAGCACAGGGATGGTGGGAGCCCCTGAATGAGCACAGCACAGGGATGGTGGGAGCCCCTGAATGAGCACAGCACAGGGATGGTGGGAGCCCCTGAATGAGCACAGCACAGGGATGGTGGGAGCCCCTCAATGAGCACAGCACAGGGATGGTGGGAGCCCCTCAATGAGCACAGCACAGGGATGGTGGGAGCCCCTCAATGAGCACAGCACAGGGATGGTGGGAGCACCTCAATGAGCACAGCACAGGGATGGTGGGAGCCCCTCAATGAGCACAGCACAGGGATGGTGGGAGCCCCTCAATGAGCACAGCACAGGGATGGTGGGAGCCCCTGAATGAGCACAGCACAGGGATGGTGGGAGCCCCTGAATGAACACAGCACAGGGATGGTGGGAGCCCCTCAATGAGCACAGCACAGGGATGGTGGGAACCCCTCATAATGATAAATTCATCATAACAAACGTTTGTAATTGTTACGAAAAGTTAACGAACCTAACAAAAATTCGTATTTCATACGAATCCAAATTGAATTACGAATTACGAAATACGAATTAACGGCTAATACGAAATGGAACGAAACAAAACAAATTTATTGACGGCGCACATGTCTACCAATCAGCAGCCCAGTGCAGTGTGTGCACTGTCATGTAACTGCAGGAGTGACACAGCCAGGTCACCAATTTTGGTGTGGGCTGCAGATGGAGCAAGGTACTGCATGGGAGTGGAGGTATGATGAGTATAT
>CM053029.1:190217767-190272312 GCA_028564925.1 Lithobates sylvaticus | reverse complement strand
AAAAGCATGTTGAAGTGGTAGGCACTTGTGTGTTGAAGTCGAAGCAAGTGTAAATGAGTCCTAAGACATTTTTCAAACAAAAGGTCTAATTGTATCACATATTCAAAAAATAAGAGGTTTGCTTGGGCTGGATACCATTCTCAGCGGCTCATTTACACTTGCTTCGACTTCAACACACTTCAACATGCTTTTTTCATGTGTTTTTGATGCTTCTGTGATGCTTCGGTGGTGCTTCGATGATGCTTTTTTAAAGCTTTAATAAAGCTTGACAGATGCCCTGTGTGTGTGTGTGTTGATATCTCATACCTGCAATTTCTCCAAAGCAAAGCTAAAGCTGAATAAAAGCCACAGGTGCTTCAAGTGAGCTTTGTTATAGACTTCTATCGAGGCTTAGACGCTTTGAAGCACCACTAAAGCAACATGGGGTATAATTTTTGAAGCAAAGCAAAAGCAAGGTATAAACGACTGTAAGCTAACCATTTTATTTGGTGACAGAGGCTTTGACTGGTGTTCAGAGAGCTTTAAAAAAAGCCTGTCCGCAGCCATGTTTTGAAGCAAGTATAAACGAGCCCTTACTCTGCCATGTCAGAATTAGTGTAGAGGGCTTTTTGTTTCCTTCATTCCCTTCTCATGACTGCTGAGGCGCAATTAGTCCAGGTATTATGAACTGTAATTTAATTGTATAACCTTCTTTTAACCCTTGCCCCTTCATACCAATAAATAACACGCTGACAACTGCTAAGTTGGAAGGGCAAGGCCACAGCTTTTATTTCAATCCAACACATAACCAATGAATAGTAAATTTCTTTAAATCCAACATATAACCAATGAATAGTTCAAACAAATGAATATTTCAAACAGTGCCTGTCACAGTTATACTGTGAGCACATAATCCAACGTAGGGGAAGGAGATAAGAAGGGGGGAAGGCCTGTCCTTACCATAAGTGCTGGACAGGCCGTCTGCTTCCCATTTCCCTCAACAGCAGCCATTTTATGCTGGCAAGGTCAAAAAACCGCCACCCGCCTGTCAGTGAACAACTGGCGGGCGCCCCACCGCAGCCAGCACCTGTTCCACACCCCGTTGTAGACCAAGATTAAAGATATCTAAGCCAATGTCATTGAGGTGAACACCATCCGGTCTCAAAAGGTCAGAATTATCACCCTCCAAATCCCTGTGACGAACAACGAAGCCCCCAAGCTGTCGAACAAATTTGGAAACTTGCGCATTAACTTTCCTACGAAAGCGCTCCAAACTAGGGCCCGGGATCACCCGCGCCCACACCGAACGAGGCACGATTTCCGACCAAATGAGGACTAAATTGGTGAAAACAGCAAAACAGTAGGCAATGTCTTGCTTGATTGCAGAAATCAGGTCCACAGAACGCAGGAAGCCCACGTCATTGCCGCCAGCATGGAGTACTAAAACGATGGAACCAGACACGTGTGCACGGAGTTGCAGGCATTCCGGAAGGACCTGGGACCATCTTAACCCGCGAAGCCCGAGCCAGCGGACCCTGGCCAGATCATAGTCGAAATCCAGGTTCCTCCCGTAGGTCCGGACCTCCGCACGGCGTGCGGCCCAGTAAATGAAAGAGTCCCCGACAATCCACACCAAAACCGGACGAGGACCTGAAAATTTAACATAACAGATGTGGACGAACATACAACGTAAAACGAGATGATTGCCATCTACCCAGACGCTGAAGTTCCATATCGGAAAAACCCATGCCAGACGCAGCGGTGGCCGCACCGATGCGAAACGAGTGTGTAGAAAAATCACGCGAAGGAAGTCCCATAACCTCGAGACATCGACGAAAAACACTTAAAAATTGAAACCTACTTAGAGAGGAGGAATCGGAATGAACGAAAAAAGCTAGAGAAGGGGGGCGCGCAGATCGGAAAATGGAGGCCAAAGATACCGGGCAAAAGGGGCCACCACAAGGGTACAATACCACCCTCCGGCCCCTGCCCAGGCTGTCGGTCTTCGAAGTACGCAACAGGACAGTCACGCAATGCTCCGCAAAAACAACGTCCGCTGTCAGGATCCCGCCCACCGTTGACGTGGCTCTCGAAACTAATTCGCTAACGCGAAAAGCGCCAAAGAACGCCCAAGAAAACGCCACGCGAAACAGGAGGGTCTCAAATTCTGAAGAGCACACCGAAGGCAACGTGTAAAGAATGCCCGATAGGATCTGAAGGGAAACCGGTCGCCTGGAATCGGGGGAATGAGTAGCGCGCTTCCAACCCCGCAGCATCCGTCGAACCGGGAACGCTTTAGTAATGTCCTCCCAACCTAGGAGCTGAAACCAAAAGGACAGCGCTGATAAAGACGAGGAGACAGTGGAACCCGCAACACCCTTTTGCAGTAAGTGAACCAAATAGACAAACAAAGCCATGCGCCTATCAGACGAAGAATAAATAGAAAACTCACCGCCCGAAATGTGCGACCACTCGTGCCAAACCCTGCAGTAAGACGCCCACGTGCGCGCAGACAGAGACGACCGAAGGAGATTCAGCAGGCCTCCGAAACGAGGTTCCATAAGTGGGCCGGACAAGGAAGGCCCTCCAGGGAGGCCGACGGAACCAGAGAGCGGAAACGATCGAGCTGTAAACGGGAGAGAGCATCAGCAACATCATTAGCCGTTCCGGGAACATGCTTAGCCCTAACACAAATATTAAATTGCAAACACTTCAAAACCAAAAACCGAAGCAAAGAAACTACTGGGGGGGAACTGGCTGACTGCTTGTTCACTACCTGCACCACGCTCATATTATCGGACCAGAAGACCACTTGATGATCACGCAACCGTGCACCCCAAAGCTCAATAGCAACAATTATTGGAAAGAGCTCCAGGAGGGTGAGGTTGCCCAACAAACCCAAGCGGGCCCATGAGGCCGGCCACCGCTCAGCAGACCATGTCCCTTGAAAGAAAGCGCCGAAGCCACAGGAGCCTGCTGCATCGGTGTATAACTCCAGCTGTGAGTTCGGCACTTCCTCCCGCTGCCAACAAGACTGGCCATTGTAGGCTTGAAGGAATGACAACCAAATACCCAAGTCGGCACGCATGGGCCTGGTGATCCGAACGTAGTGGTGAGGGGCGGACACCCCTTTCATGGCCCATGCCAGGCGCCTGCAGAAGGCTCTACCCATCCGAATAACCCTGCAGGCAAAAACCAAATGACCCAACAGAGATTGCAGTTGTTTCAACTGCAACTTCTTGGCACCTTTGGCCAAGCGAACAAGGGAAAGGAGCCTGGCTAGCTTGTCCTCTGGCAATCGAAAGACCATCGCCTCCGTGTCAATCTCGATTCCCAGGAAAGCCAGAACAGTCACCGGGCCTTCAGTCTTATCAGCGGACAGTGGAACCGCGAAACTCCGGCAAGTGTCCTGAAAAGCAGTAAGCAGCTGCTGGCACCGACCACTGTCCGCTGGGCCCACAAAGAGAAAGTCATCCAAGTAGTGCAACAAGGACTGGCAACCAGCCTCCTGGGCAACCACCCATTCAAGGAAGCTGCTAAACAGCTCAAAGAAATAACACGAGATGGCACAACCCATGGGTAGGCACATGTCGAAAAAATAGCTTCCTTGAAAGTAACAGCCCAGGAGGTGGAAACAGTCCGGGTGGACCGGGAGGAGGCGAAAGGCGGACTCTATGTCCGCCTTAGCCAGCAACGCCGACCTACCGGCAGCCCTCACTAACTGAAGCGCCCCATCAAAAGAGGCGTAGTGGACCCTGGATTCTTCCTTGTCGATGCCGTCGTTAACCGAGGAGCCAGAAGGGTACGACAAATGATGGATGAGGCGGAATTTCCCCTCCGCCTTTTTGGGGACCACACCGAGGGGGGATACCCTCAGGTTGTAAAAAGGGGGGAGGTCAAATGGGCCAGCCATCCGTCCCAACTCAATTTCCTTCCGGAGCTTCTCGGCAACGACGGACTCGAATTCCACAGCCGACTTTAGATTGGGCGCCATGGTGGGTGCGTCTGATGGGAAAAATGGGATCCAAAAGCCACGGTCCAAGCCATCGCGCAGAATCAGCGCCTCCCTATGAAGGGGGTACCGGTCTAGCCAGGGAAGCATCTCTAAGACGTTCACTGGCGACCTCTGGCTTAGAAAGGTCAGGCTTTGCGCCTGGCCTGGGAATTGGCTGCTTACCCCTCCGAAAGCACCGGCTGGCGGGGTGGGCCCCACCGCAACCCGAGCACTCGTGTTTGAAACGGCACGCGGTGTACCACTTGCAGTGGCTTTCGTTGAATAACCAACAAACACCCTTTTTCGGAGCGGCCGACGCTCCGGGGGAAGTGCCGGCCGGGGACTGAAAGGACGAAGGCCTGTGGGGGCACATGAGCAACAGCCACAGGCTGCCATCCTGACAATTGAAACAAAACTCCTTGCGCGCCGCCATCTTTTGCCGAAACTGAGTGTCGTAGTGAAACCAACACTGTCCGCCATAAACTTTGTAAGCACCCCAAATGAGGTCCAAGTAACAAAAAAGGGAAGTGGCTAACTCCGGAAACCGCTCGCAGAGCACACCCGCGTAAGCGCAGAACCCTTGGAGCCAGTTTCCAAACGTCCGTGGGAGCTGTTTTGGCTTGTCGCCCTGGGTAGCTACGTCGATCCGCCGAGATTTGTCTATTGTTTCCCTGTCCGGCGGTACCAGCGCGATAAAATCAACGAATTCGCGGCGCCAAATCTTGTCTTTCACCTCCTCCGTCAAGTGCGTGCCTGTAGGCGAGACCGCCCACAAAGCACCGCCAGAAACAGGGGGAGGGGCAGTCGCTGGACCCGACACCCCCATGCTGGAAAGAACAGATTTCACGACCGAAGCAATGCGGTCCTCCGGTGGGTCCGATACGGAAGCTTCAGTCGCCCTACCCCAAATTAAGTTACAGTCATACTCACTGAGATGTGGAGGCAAGTTCGATGAAGGGCGACCAGCAGCAGGACCCAGCGAGACATCCGGTGCCGGAACGGCCATGGAAAGCAGGGGTCCGGGACGACCGTCACCTGGAGGAACAGAAGAGGCGGCAGGACCCTGCTGACGGGCGGCAAGGTCCAGTGGAGGGGGTCCGACCACCAACCCTGAAGAGTCCGATTGGCCAAGGACAGCGGCTGGACAAACACAAGAACGTCTGCATCCATCATGAGACTGACCCGGGGCGGTTGCGGCCGCCAGCCCAGGCCTGGGTAAGGAGCCTCCCGCCCTGCCGGGCGCAGGAAGACCCGGCCGCTGCGTAGAAGCAAGTGGCCCCCGGGGACCCCCCGCCCAGTTGGACGCAGGGAGGTACGTATGAACCGGGGGGGGAAGGGATGTTTGAGCGGAACAAAAACCACCCGCCCTACCGGGCGCAGGGAGGTTCTGGTGAGCACAGAGCGTCGGAGGCGGGCGGCGAGCCGATGTGGAAAAAACGCTGTCCGCCTCGCCTGGCGCGGGAAGCCCATGAAAAAGATTGCGAGAATCACGCCGACCGTCCACCCATCCGGGTGCAGGGGAACAAGGTACCAGGAACCCATGCTGGTGAGCCGTGGGTGACGACTGGGAATCTTCCGCCCAGCAGGGCGCAGAGAGATTCCGCGCGGGCCGATGCAGCGAATTCCCGTACGCGGATGAGACCCCAGCCCTGCCATGCGCAGGGGGGTCGAGGACCGACACGTTTGACAGGGAGGCAGACCCACCCGCCCCAAAGGGCGCAGGGAGAATCAGGGGATGCAGCACAGGGGTAGTGGAAGCAGTGTGTTCACTTAAATCACCCGCCCTGTTGGGCGCAGGGGGACTGGTCACATAATGCTGGGGTGAAAGAGTGGGCATGAATGACTCTCCCGCCCTGCAGGGGGCAGGCAGGGTCATGTCATGCCGCACACTGACTGATATGTGTTCCCCCTCATTTATATCTCCCGCCCTGCCGGGCGCAGGGAGAAGAGGATCCACTGGGGGCAGTGCAGCTGGCGCCAAGCCCTCAGCGGAACCGCCGTCCAGGAAGCTAGGGCGGGCGGCCGCCGAGGAGATGCGCACTCGGGCCTTCCCCCTTCTCCCAGAGGACCTCCGCGCCGACGACTGAACATCCTCACCGGCCGCCGACATCCCACGCGCCGCGGGAGCGGGCCCAGGTAAGGCGGCAGGCACCATACAGCCGGGGAGCGCATCAGCTCCGGCCCGGCCACATAGGAACACACCGCCAGCGGAGGGGGCAGAGCCAGAGACCACCCTGACGGAGCCCTGCGTGGAACGAGGGCTCCGCGAGCGGCCTACACGAGGGGAGACCCGCGCAGCATCAGGCAGGGAGGGGGAACGCCGAGCGGGGCCCCGGCGGTGGCGAGAGGTGCCGCGCTTCCTAGCTGAAGGAGCGCTGGCATCAGGGGAGCGGGGGTTGTATGATTGTTTTGCAGAGGCCCTGGAGGGACTGGGGCTCAGCCGAGAAGGCGGGCGAACCCGTCTCCGGGCCCGGGGCTCCACAAACGGTTCCGCAGGCAGAGGAGGGGGGGGGGTGAGGAGCAGGAGAGGCAGGAGGGACAGTCCCAGGGGAAAGGAGAGAGAACAGCCAGTCAGCCCGACCTTGGAGAGCCAGCTCACGGACCTTGGCCAAAAGGAGCTCGGTGTCCATGGCTGGAGGTGCAGGGTCACAGGGTCAGCAGCTCTTCCCAAAGGATCTTCCAGAAGGCTCCAGAATTTTCTGGGCGCGGCACTTTTGTCGAGCTCAGGCCCAGCCCCACCCACACCCCCACCAATCTTTAAAGACCCTTTGGTCACTTCAGCCCGCCCTGGACATGCCCCCAACAGTCAGGGCTCTCTTTCCCTATGGGGTCAAGAGGCCTTCCTCTTGAAGGCCTTCATAAGGTGGCCATAGGCCTCAGATGATGGTCAGATATGCAGACATGATTGGACTCTAATGGCCCGTACACATGATCTGAATATCGTACGAAAACTGTCGTCCGAAGGAGAATCGTACGATTTTCGGATCGTGTGTACGATTTTCGGATCGTGTGTACACTACTTTCGACAGCCGATCACGACAGTTCATCCGATATTATTCGATCGGACATGCGCGAAAATTTTCCTCGTACAATTCCAGATCGTACGATTTTCGTTTAGTCAGTATAGTTGTCGTCCGAAAATACAATACAAATACATTACAACACATGACATCACTTTTTTTTCCTGTCGTACGAGAATTTTCGTGCCTTTATTCTCCTATTCAATTTCTACTTGCGACTATTAAGCGAAAAAGGTTGTACGATCTGTCGCACGATATTCGGATCGTGTGTACGGGCCATAAGAAGCAATCTGATGCCCCGTACACACGGTCGGAAATACCGACCACAAAATCCGTCGGATTTTTTTCGACGGATTTTGTCGACACTGGTGTTGCATACACACGGTCGGACAAAGTTGTCGGAAAATCCGATCATTCTGAACTTGGTGACGTTCGTTGCGTACGACGGGACTACGTAGAGGCTAGTAGCCAATAGCTTTGGTCTTGTAATGTGATCTGAGCATGCGTGGCACTTTGTCCGTCGGAATTCGCTACAAACGATCGGGAAAAGTCTGATAGGACTTTGTAGTCGGAAAATTTGAGAGCAGAATCTGAAACTTTTTCAGTCGGAAATTCTGACGGTAAAAGTCCGATGGAGCACACGGTCGGAATTTCCGACAACATGGTCCGATAGGACATTTTCCGTCGGAAAATCCGACCGTGGAGGACGGCTTCCCCCACCCCCACTTCCCCGCCGGATGAAGACAATTGTTGACTCTCCTGTCAGCACTGTATGTGTTGATATAGAAATTGTGCGATATTCACATAGTATATGGCCTGCCTAATGCCGCGTATACACGACCGGACTTTCTGGCAAACTAGGTCTGACGGTCTTCCTGACGGACTTTCGGCGGAATTCTGACAGACTTTCCGAACGAACGGACTTGGCCACATACGAACAGACTAAGTCCGGTCAAAAGTCTGTTCGTTCGAACGTGATGACGTAAACGGGACAAAAAAATAGCCAGTAGCCAATAGCTGCCCTTGCGTCGTATTTGGTCCGTCGGACCAGCACACAGACAAACGTTTTTCCCGATTTTAGTCCGTCGGAATTGAGTCAGTCGGATAGATTTGAAACATGTTCTATTTCTAGGTCCGCCGGAATTTTTTCCCGAAAAACTAACGGATTAGCCCACACACGATCAGATTGTCCGACAGACTAATCCCGTCATACCTAGTTTGCCAGAAAGTCTGGTCGTGTGTTCGCGGCATAAGTGAATGCTTGGGCTGCCGGAGTATGGCCTTATTTGTGGTGAAGGTGGTGTCACAGGGACAGGAAATGAGTATGAACATTCCCATTGGTTTCACAAGTAAACAAGTGTACCGCGCTGTCTAGGCATTAGCAGCCAGCACAAAAATGTGTAGATAGGCAAACGTAAATGTAAAAAATGTGCAGCGCTAATATTTAGTTAGCGCTGCACATTTTTTACATTTACCATTGGTGTCACAGACATGAAATTAAACCTAATAGAGATTCTAAAGCTGGCCATACACATTAAAGTGGATGTAAACCCAATGTCATCCTTTCTAAACTACTGCCATAGGGGTTATCTATAAGCATATACATGCCTCCTGCATGTATCTTTACCTGTCAAATGTCTGTTATGAGACCCGAAAAACTGCAGATTCTGTGGGTTGGTCTGTTGTCTGGAGCTCAGTGGGTGGAGTCGTGATGTCAGTAGACTCCCCGCCCACCTCTACACTCCCTTGTCAATATGCATTTTCTCCTGTGTATTTCTTACACTGAACTTCTGCTATGATCTCTAACATCCAGTGAAAAGATAGGAAAGTAACCACATGACTTCAGCATGCCCAATTATGCTGAGGTGTGGAACATCCAATCCTGGCAGAGCAGCAGAAGAAAGGAGTGGGAGGGAATTAAAAAATAATGCATGTCTCTTAGGCTAGTGCACGAGATATGTAAATCACCTGTCACTCACAGCAAGGGGGAGGATTTGACAACGTTTTTCTCTGTTTGTCAAGATTTATCTCACTGAACAATAAAAGAGGATTGCTCAGAGCTGGATTAACTCTTTGTGGCAAGACTGAGCTCAAATGATAGGAAATCTTATATTATTATATTATTAATATTATTAAAAAAAATTTTGGGTTTACATCCACTTTTCTCACTTGATATCATCCTCATGCTAAACAATGATGATGGACCAAACTGTGCCAGCTATTGTATCCTGACAGCCGCTACCCTCCGCAGTCAGAATTCCCAAATAGTATCTGCAACTAATTAGATGCAGGCACTACTGAATAAGAATTTTCCACTCGGCTTTATCAACAAAATTATATTAGAATGTTGACTTTTGCTCAGCCATATGGTGCCAACAGGCTTGCCTAAAGAACAAATTTCAGCTGATTCAGTAGGAATTGGCTGAAATTCAGTCTGCGTATGGCCAGCTAAACCTTTTCCTACTATATCCAAATTGCCTGTTTCTGAGCTTGATTATTTGGTCTGTTAGACCCCTTTCACACTGAGGGGCTTTCACGCTAAAAAAAGCGCCTGAAAAGCTCACAAAAACCTATTTCCATTAAAATCAATGAATGCTTTCACACTGGGGCAGTGGGCTAGCAGGGTGGTGAAAAAACACCCCTCTCCATTGAAATTAATGGAAAGATGTTCAAAAGCGCCTGAAAAGCTCTTCAAAAGCGCTCAAATGCTTTACTGGCAACTTAGATGCGCATCAATGTGAAAGGGGTCTTACTGCAAATTTGAACCACAGTGGTGGAAGGAATAAGGTTACCCATATAGTCAGGGCCGATCCTAGGGTCACAGACGCCTGGGTGCAGAAATATTTCTGGCGCCCCCACATGGGCATGGGCATCTTACTAACGCCTCCCCTTTACAAATGTTTCTACGGCTACGACTCAAGAACAGAGATGCTCCCCTAAGAAGTCTTCATTACCCTGGGATCCTCCCATGATCTTTTAACAATAAAGAAAATGAGTACACTAATGGAACCCGGAGGGGGGTCTCTGTTAGAGAGTCATGATACAGGAGATGGTCAGAGACTCCAGACATACTACAAGAGATGGTCAGAGACTGCAGACATAGCACAAGAGATGGTCAGAGACTGCAGACATAATACAGGAGATGGTTATAGACTGCAGACATAGTACAGGAGGTGGTCAGAGACTGCAGACATAGTACAGGAGGTGGTCAGAGACTGCAGACATAGTACAGGAGGTGGTCAGAGACTGCAGACATAGTACAGGAGGTGGTCAGAGACTGCAGACATAGTACAAGAGATGGTCAGAGACTGAAGACATTGTACAAGAGATGGTCAGAGACTGCAGACATAGTACAAGAGATGGTCAGAGACTGAAGACATAGTACAAGAGATGGTCAGAGACTGCAGACATACTACAAGAGATGGTCAGAGACTGCAGACATAGTACAAGAGATGGTCAGAGACTGCAGCCATAGTACAAGAGATGGTCAGAGACTGCAGACATAGTACCAGAGATGGTCAGAGACTGCAGACATACTACAAGAGATGGTCAGAGGCTGCAGACACACTACAGGAGATGGTCAGAGACTGCAGTTCCTAAGGATGGCAGTAGATAATGACCGACCAGCCCTCTCACCAGACACCCGGCGGCACAGCAACATCAGTTCCTCTGATCAGGAGTCAGCTCACTCTGGGTTACCTGTGGCGACTCCACTGGGTAGTGCTCAGATCTGTATTCTGGTAATGACTCCATTACTTTCTTCACCAGGGATGGCGCCAGGCTGTGCGGCTTTCCCTCTGGTGACACAGGGCAGTGGGGTTCTCTTTCTGATGGCGTCCCCTCAGCAGTGTCCTCTCCCTGGGGTCCTGGGTGCACTTCCCCGAAAGCTTTCCCGGGCTCCTGACGCTCTCTCTCTCTCACCCCCCTCTCTTATTCAGCTGAGCATGCTGTGTGGGTAGCAGTTTCCGGGTCACAATGGGGCCACCAGTCCTCGGGACTACATGTTCCACAATCCTCTTCTCTGCTCCCTTTTTATTGTATTTCTTCCCCGGCCAAAGAAACATAGCTGGCAGCTGACCTGGCAAGCACCGCTCACTAGTACCGCAGTGCGAGGAGGAGAGGGAGGGGGGTCTAAGAGCCCGCAGCTGCTCTCTCTCCACTCAGACATGGGCGCTCCGATCTCCGACAGCTTCACTCTCCTCTCCTGACAGGAGGAGGGAGGGGGATGGGCAGTAAACACAGAGAGCCCTCTTCTCGTTGATAACAGGGACGGCGGTGGCACAGTCTCTCCTCCCCTGATTCGCTCCTGCGTACCTACCAACTTTTAAAGTTGAGAATGAGGGACATTCTGGGGAGAGATTGAACTGCGGCACACGCAGCTTATATCAAAGTGCCCATCAGAGCCCCCCCCCATAGAAGGTGTCCCCATCAGAGCCCCCCCACAGCAAGTGTCCCCCATCAGAGCCCCCCCACAGCAGGTGTCCCCATCAGAGCCCCCCCAGCATGTGTCCCCCATCAGTGCCCCCCCCAGCAGGTGTCCCCTATCAGCCCCCCCCCCACAGCAGGTGTCCCCCATCAGAGCCCCCCACAGCAGGTGTCCCCATCAGAGCCCCCCCATCAGGTGTCCCCCATCAGAGCCCCCCAGCAGGTGTTCCCCATCAGAGCCCCCCCACAGCAGGTTTCCCCCATCAGAGCCCCCCACAGCAGGTGTCCCCCATCAGAGCCCCCCCCACAGCAGGTGTCCCCCATCAGAGCCCCCCCCCACAGCAGGTGTCCCCCATCAGAGCTCCCCCACAGCAGGTGTCCCCCATCAGAGCCCCCCACAGCAGGTGTCCCCCATCAGAGCCCCCCCCCCCCCACAGCAGGTGTTCTCCCATCAGAGCCCCCCCCCCCCACAGCAGCTGTCCCCATAGATCAGTACCTTCCAATAGATAACTGTAGCTCAGGAGCCCTGGGAGCAGAAGCACCGTGCAAGTTGCAGGGGGCGGGGCATACGTGGCATCTTTGGTTACTAGGAGGGCGGCACCCAAACAGCATTTCTGGGAGTGCACTGGGTGATTGGCAGCAGCTCCAGCCAACCCAGAAGAGAAGAGCCGACACACGCAGAGGGGGCGGGCAGACAGGAGACTGCTCCACGAGCAACGAACAGAAAGATTAGTGGACTCTAGTACCGGAAGGTGTTCCGGTACTAGGCTCCACAGCAGTACTCAGACAGCACGGATTCCGGTGACAGCGGGAGCGGTATGTGCTCTTGTCAGTTGCCAGCGGGATGGGGAACCGCAGCACCCGCTACATGCGCTCCACCTAAGCCTCTGGACACAGACGAGGAGGAGGGAGGGGGAGCAGCACTCTGGAGCTTCGGCGCCCCACCTCTGCGGCGCCTGGGTGCGGAGCACCCCGTGCACCCTGCCTAGGATCGGCCCTGCATATAGTCAATATGTTGCCCTATTAAACCACTTGGTTGAATGCTTACATTCGAATGACCCTATGGGTTTCACACATGTACGTAAGGCTAATTCTATTGGAGGTCAGTTAACCTACAAAGGTGGTTTTTGGGTTGTGACTCGAAACTAGAGAATCCAAAAAGAAAACAAAACATGGTGAGAATTAAGGATCTTCATTCACATATTAATTCCCACTTTTTTGCATGCCTTAAAAACAATTGAATAAAAAATGTCATACATTGCTAAAATTTTTGCAGATTTCTGCTGAATTGGACGAAATTCAAGCTGTGGGTGTCCTTGTTGGCACCACCCAGTTTAACAATCTTTGACTAAAAAAAAAAAAAATCAAAGGAGCCAGGTGGAACAATGTCAGATGAACAGTGACTATAGCCAATCATATGCAGTCACTTTTTAGGTATTCAGATGGCCGAGGGTACCAGCCATTTAAATGCAATAGCTGGCAGGGGAGATTTCTCCATCCATGCTGTTAAGCCAGCCATAGGCAGAGCGATTTTCTTTCCTGCAACTACGCGTTGCAGGAGAGAAAAACACTCTATTCCCCCATCAACACTGTCAGTGGGGGAATACCTCCCGCGACACCATGGTGGGGGGAGCCGTACCTGCCCGGACAACACAGTGATTACTGCCAGCGCCTATAATAACCTCTAGCAATAAGGCGGCACAGTGGTGTAGTGGGTAGCACTCTCACCTAACAATAAAAAGGGGTCGCTGGTTCAAATCCCAACCATGACACTATCTACCTGGAGTTTGCATGTTCTCCCTGTGCCTGCGTGGGTTTCCTCCGTGTACTCCAGTTTCCTCCCACATGCCAAAGACATGCTGGTAGGTTAATTGGCTTCTGTCTTAATTGGCCCTAGTATATAAATGTGAGTTAGGAACCTTAGATTGTAAGCTCTTTGAGGGTAGGGACCAATGTACAATGTATATGTAAAGCACTGTGTAAATTGACAGTGCTAAATAAGTACCTTAAATAATAATAATAGTCACATGTAAGATCTGATTGGTCAACTTGGGTACAATCAGCCTGCCCATACATGGTTTGAATCTTGGCCGGCTCAGCAGGGATTAGAACCGTCTATGGCCAGGAGAGATTAGGAGAGATAGAGGCAGCTGAATTTATATGCAAATCTCAGCAGTCTATATCTCTACATCTATTGATCTATTTCATATGTTGTTTCTATCACAAGCCCAGTCTGAATTGACCAGATTTGTGACAGGTTAAACTAAAATATCCGTCTGCTCAGAGCTAGACTTCTTTTTGAATAGATCTGTCCCACCTTTGTTTGTTTATTTACTGAAAGGTAAAAGAAAGTTCCTCTGATTAGAGTAATTTAGTCCTGATAGGGTTTGATGCATCCCATGGGGAAATTCACCCCTGCTTAATGAGGCTGCCTCTAAGTGATTGATATCTGCTCTCTCAGTGACATCATGCCACAAGTCAGACTGGCTGGTAATAAAATCAGCCCCCCACCTACAAGTCATTACTGACCCAGTGCCCCTGTGATGGGCAGGTCATCAGCTCCAAGTGGTGGTCTGTCAGTTGTGTCCATCTCTGCTTTTTGGCAATTAGATTTTTAAAGAAAGTACTAGATATGGTTTCATTTTTTATTTTATTTTGTCCAATGTAAAGATTCAAAATTTCACCTCAATGCATTACACAAAAGTACAGATGTAAAATTTAGGGTAAAAGGGTCCCCCAGCCTACTGATGTTCAATGTGCCCATGCTTAAGATAATCTGCGGATGCCAGGAGGAGACCCTGAAATCACAGTTGAGAAGAATGGGTTTTCCCAGTCAAGTACAGAGTCTTGAAATGCCCATAATTCTCAGGGATATATATAAAAAATGTCTGCAATACAGAAAGTACTTGTTGATCCTGCTGGAAAGCCCGTGTCCTTGCAACTTCCTATGCACTGAACTGAAATCTCAAATAATGTTATTAGATTTCCCAATTACCTGCTGAAAACTTCAGGACATCTCCCGCTTCACAGATTTGGTACAGTGAGTGAATGTTGTCACCTAGGACAGGATGTGTGTGTTTGTGGTATGATCACTAGGTGAAAAAAAAGACCAAAAGGAAATAGATTAAAAAGATATAAGTGTGAATAGAGCCTTAGGCTTGATTCACACTAACGCATTTTTTGATGCAAAACGTGGCAAAATCGTGGTAAAAACACGTGTCCAAAAACGTGGCAAGCACCGCAAAAACCACTGCAGAAACGCTCAAAAGCAACATGCATAGATGTGAATCGAGCCTAAGGCCTGATTCACACCTATGCATTTTTTGTGCTTTTTGCATTTGGCAGATTTTCTCTACAGAACGTGTTCTATAGGAAAACATGTTAAATGGACTGTAGTGCAAATCTGCAAAATGCAAAAAGCACTAAAAATGCATAGGTGTGCATCAGGCCTAAGGCTTGATTCACACTAATGCGTTTTTTGATGCATTTTGCAGAAATGCAGGGAAATTTTTTAACATGGGTTCCTATGGAACATGTTCACATCAATGCATTTTTGTGCATCTGCGTTTTTTTTTTCATGCAAAATGCAGCGTTTTGCATGTTATAGAAGTCAATGGACCCGCATCCAAAACGCAAGTACCGTATTTTTAGGCTGGATTCACACCTATACATTTTTAGTGCTTTTTGCATTATGCAGATTTGCGCTACAGTCCATTTACCATGGTTTCCTATGGAACACGTTCTGTAGTGCAAATCTGCAAAATGCAAAAAGCACCAAAAATGCATAGGTGTGAATCCAGCCTAAGGCTCGATTCACATCTATGCATTTTGCTTTTGAGCGTTTTTGCAGTGCTTTTTGCAGTGCTTGCCGCGTTTTTTGATACACGTTTTTACCGCGATTTTGCCGCGATTTGTGTTTTCTTTTTTTTTATTTCTTTTTTTACACTGTGGTTGCTTAGCGGGTCCATTGACTTCTATTACATGCAAAACGCTGGAGATATTTACAATTACCCGTACGAGGAATCCTTCTGCGCATGCGCCGATTTATTCGGTGCATGCACACTTAAGAAGGGTCACGGCGTGCCGTTTTCATTGAAGGACATGCCGTGACTGGCGGCTCCTGTGTGCACGCAACTCCGGACAGTCACAGAGTCGGAGTCCGCGACCCCGGAAGGAAGGTGGACGCTTCCAGCCGGGGAGGAAATAGGGGACATCGCTGGCTCCTGTGTCAGGTAAGTGACACATAATGGGCTACTATGCGATGCATAGTAGCCCATTAAGCTTTGCCTTTGCAGGAAAACAAAGAGGAAGTAAACCCATCAGGTATAATTTTCATGCAATTTTTGAGTTTTAACATTGAAATCTATGGCCCTCAAGTTGCATGAAAGTCGGACCAAAGTATGGTTGCCACTGCATCCCTTTAAAGTGGAAGTAAACCACCCTATCGTTTTCAGCCAAGGAAGCTGCCATCTTTGCCTCTGTTTAATCTTCAACTGCCACAGTGCTGCACATGTGATCCGTTATGACACCAGCCATTGGATGGTTTAACTGTTTGGTTGAGAGCACAGCCAATGTGCAGTTAGCATTCACGGCATGCCTTCTTTTTTTTAGACTGTTAAATCGATGGGTTTACTTCCGCTTTAAACCCAAACACATATGAATTACACAGGTTCTGGAGCTAATTTAATGCAGATAAGGCACCAAGTGAGTTTAATTACCACCCCAATCAGCCACAGAACCTGTGTAATTAATATGTTTTCAGGTTTAAAGGGATGCAGTGGCAACCCTAGACCAAAGTAGTGCATGGACTACTTTGAATTCGCACATATATGAATGGTTATCATTGGAAAACATGAGGTACGACTTGTCATGCGATTTTAATGTCCGATTTTAATGTTTTGTTTCATGACAATTTACATAAGTGTGAGGATTGGTAAGCTGAAACATATTACATTTTTGTTCTAGAGTTTAGATACGATTTAAGCTGCCATAGGCATAGTGGGAGTCAGAGATGTAGACGCATTCTCACTGCACCAGCTTAAGCATCCCTGAACATGACCTGAGGTACCCAGTGACCGTTCTAGTTTAGCCTATAACGCTGGGCAGAAGAGGTGTGCTGCAGTCACCACAACTGTATCAGTAGGAAAGCAAGCCACCTGACAGGGTTTTCTAACGTTATTGCTTCTCCTCGAATTAGCCTTGGTCAATGACATTAGATTGTTCTCACTTAATATAGTTAGAATGGATGAGAGCCATCTAATGTCTATTTCTTCCACAAAGCACCAAGATCTTTTTTGCCCAGGATGTTTCAAGGATCTGATGAACGCTTTTATCCATCTCAAATTCCCAACTAAAGGACTTTGCATATCCAACTCTATAAACTGGTGGGTTTCGTTCTTTGGCTTAACCAGATGACCCCAAAACTACTTTCCCCCTAGCAGACCCTAGCCTTCTGGTGTAAACCTTGCTGTTTTATGTGGCTCCAAGATGTCTGGGCTAAATGCTGCATGTTAACTCTTTCTAAACCACTAACAAGATAAGAGAAGATTACCAAGATATCAGATAAACAGATCTATGGAGCTTGCTGGAAGGTGTAGTATAGACCACAGATTCTCAGCCAGGGGTACATGTGTCCCAGAGGGTGAACTTCTGTTCAAGGGGCAGTTTTTCTAGATAAAGTAAATTATTCTTAGTTTAGTGTTTCAGCAAATGTTAATATTTAGATGCGGAAAGATAGCAGGGCTTCTAAGGCTGGCCATACATTATACAATGTTCTTGTACAACTTTCCTTTAGATTTACCAAACACTATATAATAGGAGGTGAAACTAAAGGCCTGTACACATGATGAGAATATCGGATGAATGATTGTCCATTTTGTTTTGCATGCTAGTCTCATATAGAAAATTAAGAAGTTACCTAACTTGCGAAAATGCTCGTATGACAGAATACAACTTTGAAAGTGGTGTAATGTAATTATTATTATTATTATTATTATTATTATACAGGATTTTTATAGCACCAACAGTTTACATAGCGCTTTACAACTTGAGGGTGGACAGTACAAATACAATACACTTTAATACAGTAGGAATCAGAGGGTCCTGCACCTTAGAGCTTACAATCTAAGATAATGTATTGTATTGTATAGTAATGTATTCTTTTGTTTCCGATCATGCATAGTCTAATGCCCCGTACACACGGTCGGATTTTACGACGGAAAATGTCCTATCGGACAATGTTGTCGGAAATTCCGACCGTGTGTAGGCTCCATCAGACTTTTTCCGTCGGATTTTCCGACGGACAAAGTTTTATCTCCTGCTCTCAAATTTTCCGACAACAAAGTCCGATCGGACTTTTTCCGATCGTGTGTAGCGAATTCCGACGGACAAAGTGCTCAGATCAAATTACAAGACCAAAGCTATTGGCTACTAGCCTCTACGTAGTTCCGTCGTACGCAATGAACGTCACCACGTTCAGAATGATCGGATTTTCCGACAACTTTGTCCGTGTGTATGCAACACCAGTTTCGGACAAAATCCGTCGGAAAAAATCCGACGGATTTTGTGGTCGGAATTTCCGACCGTGTGTATGGGGCATAAGGCCGGCCATAGACGGTTCGAATCTCGGTCGGTTTAGCAGGAATTCGAGATTCGAACCATCAATGGGCAGGCTGAATGTACGATTGATCGATCAACTTGGGTACAACCAGCCTGCCGGATTCACTTGCGATTATCGCAAGTGGCTGCTATAGCCACTAGCAATAATCACTGTCTTCTCCTGGCTGAAACGGCTTCCCCCACCCGCCCCCCTTGCCGGGAGCAGACAATTGCTCGGTAGGAGCGATTCCCCTGTCAACACTGTCTGTGATGGGGGAATTGAGTGAATTTCTCTGTGAAGAAATTCGCTCCGTGTATGGCTGGCCTTATTCTTCCGATTTTATTTGGACGAAAACGGTACTGATTAAATGAAAATCGTACAATCTGGTATTGTATGAGAAAAATATTTGTGTTTGTCCCTTGGTATAATTTCAGACGAACTGTCGTGATCGGCTCTCGAAAGCTGTGTACTAACGATCAGATTATCACACAATCGCTTTAAAAGCGGTATTGTTCATCCGATTTTCTGATCCTGTGTACTAGGCTTTAAACACTTTCAAATTTTATGCAATCAGGTCGGCCCTTGCACAACATAGTTAAAGGTAAATCTAATGGAAATTAAATAAGAAAATTGTATAATGTATGGCCAGCTTAAGTTTGGTACGTAGAGCATCAGAAAAGGTGTAATGGAATAGGCACAGACAATACTTAAAGCTGTAGTAAACTCTCTACTTTTATTTTTACCTACAGGTAAGTTTATAATAAAGCTAACCTGTAGGTTAAATGAATATCCCCTAAATGTGCATATTCTAGTGAGCAGCAGCCAGTGACATCACCGCCGCTTGCGCTCTGAAGGAACAGCATTCCCGTGCCGCTCCTTCAGAGCTTTGTGCCGCGGCCGTGACTCCTGCATGCATACGTGGGAGTGACATCATTGTAGCTCAGCCATTCAAGCGGGTGCAGCCTGTGAACCCGGAAGGAAGTCCAGGTGAAGATGGAAGCCTCTGCAGCGGTGACAGCGGTGTGGCTCTCGTTCTGGGATGACGTCATATGATGTTGTCCTAGAACGGCTGCTCTTGCGTGCAGCACGGTGATTGCGGCCACGCCGTGTTGCTAGGACACGGCACGACCCCAATCTCTGTAAAGAGCCGTGGCCGTGACTCTTTAACCATGTGATCGGTTCTGTCCCATCACAGCCGGTAACATGTAAACACGGAGATGCCGGTAATCGGCGCTCCTCGCCTCACAATGACAGAGTGTGTGGCGAGGAGAGCCGATCAGCGGCTTTTCCTCGCAGGAGACATGTACACATGTAATCAGGGCGCCACCAGTGCCAGCAATCAGTGCCAGCGATCAGTGCCCACCAGTGCCAGCGATCAGTGCCCAATAGTGCTAGCAATCAGTGCCCACAAGTGCCACCAATCAGTACCCATTAGTGATGCCAGTCAATGCTGGCTATCAGTGCTGCCCATCAGTGCCACCCATCAATGCCCATTAGTGCCATCCACCTGTGCTGCCCATCCACTTATTATTGCCACCTATCAATGCCCATAAGTGAGGCATATTAGTGCCTCCTCATTAGTGCAGCCTATAAGTGCCCAACAGTGCCGCCTCATCAGCGCACATTAGTGAAGGAGAAAAATGTACTTGTTTACAAAAAATATAAAAAAAAAATTTTTTTTTTCTCAGTTTAGGCCGATACGTATTCTTCTACATATTTTTGGTAAAAAAAATCGCAATTAGCGATTATTGATTGGTTTGCGCAAAAGTTATAGCGTTTACAAAATAGGGGATAGTTTTATAGCATTTTTATTAATATTTTTTTTTTTACTAGTAATGGCGGCGATCAGCGATTTTTATTTTTGTGACTGCGACATTATGGCGGACACATGGGACATTTTTGACATATTTTTGGGACCATTGTCATTTATACAGCAATCAATGCTATTTAAATGCATTGATTCCTGTATACATGACAGTTGTAGTGAAAGAGTTAACCACTAGGGGGAGGGGAGGGGTTATGGGCTGTGACGTGTGTGTTTTTTTACATTAGGGGGCGGGGCTGACGTCTGACGTCATTGATCGGCTTTCCCGATGACCGGGAACAGCCAATCAATGACAGGCAGAGTAGGAAGCGCGGGGAGAGGTTTGTTTACACATACCTCTCCCCGTTCTTCAGCTCCGTAACCCGATCGCGGGACACCAGTGGCGATCGGGTCCGCTGGTCCCGCGGCCGGGGTCACGGAGCTCCCGACCGGGTCGCGTGCGCGCCGTTGGCGCGCGCGTGACCCACGGGCAGGCATTTAAAGGGGACGTACAGGTACGTGCTTTTGCCTGCCCGTGCCATTCTGTAGACGTATATATCTACATGAGGCGGTCGGGAAGCGGTTAAACTGCAGTGTCAGGGCTGGGCTCCGCCCTTCCTTCTCTAAGCTGGCTGCTCAGCTGTCGGCTAATTGCCAGCTCCTATCTCTCCACAGTTACTCAGCTGTTGATGATATCCTGCTCGTCAGTCCTGCCTACTTATGCTGCCCAGTCCAGAGGATCTCTGCCTTCGCCTTGGTCAACATCACAGAAACTTTCTCCTGCGATCCTGTTCAAGACTTGCTTTGCTGACATCCCTTCTGGCTTCAGATTCTGCCTGCTGTTCCACTACATTGATCTCTGACTTCTGGCTTGGCTGACTATCCGTTCCGGTTACTGAACTTTGGCTATGTTTTGACTATGTTTGTTCTTTTTACTTTTATTATTAAACAAGTGTGATTTAACTGTACTTCTGTGTCGGCCTGTTTTCCTGGTTTCTGACACAGTGCTGGTGCCTATGATAAATGTGTGTATAAATAAATAAAAAGTGCCAAGTGCATTATACAAGGCAGGCATTCTGACAGGTATTACAGTTGCTCTTAGCCAGCCAGAAGGCCCGCCCAAGAAGTGTGTGCAAGTATAGCATTTAGAATTATTATTATTCGATTATAGAATATCGCTCAGTATATGGCCGCCTGTATGGTGTTGGTAGAGCGAAAGATGTCTCTCCAAAAAAGAATGCCAGTGACTCATCTGCCCATCCTTGACTGACTTGCTTGCTGATGAATATGAAGCACATGTGCAGTGACACCTCTGTCTCCTTTTCTATCGATGGGTTGAAGAAACATAGTAACAACAAGTTTTTACCTCTGGACAGATGATGGTCACATGATATCCAAACTGGTCAAAACCTCTCACTTTTATCAGAGTGCACATACCCAATCTAAGCAGCGTGTTTGTATTGGAAACATTCTCTGCAGCTCATCTGCAGATAGTCCATACTTTAAATGCTTTCTGTCTCTAAAATTAGACTGTAATTGTACTACTCAAATCTAAAAGCAAGTCCCCTAACAATGACTAACTTTTAACTGAATTGTGACCTGACCAATCCACCATATTTTGTCCACCCCAGAAGTTTAGTCTCTTCTGTCTAGCAACCAGATAACAATAAATGCTTAGATTTGACCAGGAAAAATTACTTTTCTCTATATATTTATCCTGGACCTGTCAAAAGTTTTATTCTAGTTTTGGATAGACTAGGGAATGGTTAGAACTCCCGGAGGGCTTGTGTTCTTTGGCCCAATGTTCACCCACTGGATCTATATGAACACCTGGTAATTCTAGGAATGAAGGTGCACACGATTCTCTCCCCAGATGTGCCTGGAGAAAGAGGCAAAGGCAGAGGTGCATGGCCTACATGGCAGGGTAGAAGAGGTGCCAACCACACAAGGGGTTAACAGTGGTAATTAGAGTGGAGACATCAAAGTGTTACTTACCTGACTGGAAGGTTTAGACTGGATGAGGAGGATCTTCTGAGCAGTGGCGGGACAAGGTCATTTAGAGCCCAGGGCGAACATGCCAAATTGCTCCCCCCCCCCCAAGATGTATGGGCATTTTGTGTCCCATCCCCACTCCCAAAACAAATCCCCCCAAATCACAACTCCTAGCACACCCTCCCTAAATTTGCCCTCCTAAAACAATTCTTACCCCCTGAAGCCCCTCAAACTCCCATTTTTAACACAAATTCTAATCTCCTTGTGGTGCCCCCCCACCTCACATGATACCACAGTGCCCAGGGCAACCGCCCCTCCTGCCCACCCTTGTCCCGGCCCTGCTTCTGAGGTTGTCCTAGGGAAAAAGCGAGGAAGCTTCAGTGGGGAATTGGCTGCTATAGAATGAGCTTCCCTCCCGCCGTCTCTAATAGAAATGTTTGTTATGTTGCCTAAGCTCATAAGTCAGGAAACCAATTTGAATGGCTTGCAAGGTCCTTGCAAGTGGACATTTCGGTTGAATCAAAGTGGATAGGGGTATGGCTTTAGTGCGTTGGAATTGTCAGTGTGGTGTGGATAGGGGCCTATCAATAACAATTGCTTCAACAGTTTAAAAATTAATTCCCTAGAAAGGGAATTTAGTACACCATCTATAAAACTAGATTTTATAGGTGGAGACTAATACATATGTATATACCGTATAGCAAGAGATTTGTTGTAAAAGTCAGAAACAGATCTAAAAATGTTTATGCCTTCAAGGACCTTTGGACCTTATTCTGTTTTTAGTAAATTATTATTTATTGGCCTAATTTTTTTTAAAAAGAGTGGTTAAAAGATTGTGGGTTTAACCAATCATTTTTGGAGTATTCATTTCCCATGGTTCTCCAAGGATGTGTTCTTTGTTTGCATATTTAATGCAAAATGGTGTCCCTCCTAACCATCTCAGAGAGTTTGTAGGAGTGCAATCACTGCACTTTCAGCAGTGATTCGAGACTGTCACATTGACAGTCTGATGGTGTGCCGAGGATTATGGGAAATAAACATATTGGGGGGCATTTTACTAAAAGCTTTTATTTTTGTAGTTTTTGTTTTGTTTTTTTACACAGAAATCATGCAACATGCCTTCAGGGTGCTTCAAGGTACTTTAGCTTTTGAAATGCTTGCTTTGCTTTAGGGTATGTTCACACCAGCCGCTTGTGTGCAGTGTGGCCGGATCAGTGCACTGCTGATGTGCTGAGTCCGGTGAATGGCACTGGTCTTTTTTTTTTTTTTTTAATTAACTTTATTGAGATGTCACACAGACATCTCATAAAGTTCAATTGCCAGCCGCACAGTGAGAGGTAGTGGATTGCCTTGCACTGCGATGCACTGAAAAAAGTACTTCACCATATACCACCGCAATGCAGTGGTGTGAACTGAACAGATAAGGAGACCAGACATTTTGTCGTGTTATGTGGACTACACTGGACCCAGCAGTACCGCCATATGTGGTATGAATGTACCCTAAAAGCTGCTCCAAGAGCTACTTCAGGCTGCTTCTGGGTTACATCAAGCTTCTTTTGTGTTGCTTTGTATTCACGTTATTGAGAAGACAAGCAGTCTAGAAGCAAACAAAACCTGTGCCTTATAGCAGTAGAAGATTTCTGGTTTGTAAAGTTTTATTTAAACTGGCCATAGATGGATTGTAATTCGGCTAGTTCAGCAGGGACTGGCCAAATTTCGATCCATCTATGGCCATTCCCATTTAAGAGTGATTAACTCCACTAGAACAGGGCTTTTGAAAAAATGTGTGTTCGATCAGTGCATATAGCCACTCAGTTGTTAGAATACAATAGAGCAGCAAGGAGGTCTCTTTCATCTGCCTCGAATGTGTGGACTGGGGAGTAATCTATGACCAGCTTCAGACTGGTGAATGAAGTGAAGCCAAATACATTTTTATCATCCAATCGTGTGTATGCATAGATTAATTTAATTTATTTCCTTAGAAATAATTGGGTGTTCAAAGTGAACATAGCTACACCTTTTCACAAGCTTAAATGGCATTGAGGAAATCAGCCCCAAAAAGGATGATGAGATTGCAGATAGTTTAGTTAGAAAATCCCAAGAAATTGTTCACTTATTCTGCTTATGGACTGCAGCCATTTTTAAATATGTATATTAAAAGATATCTTTCTTTTTCTTTGCTGCACACACTCATTTTCCACACAATAGCGTGTGATCATTATATGTTTGTGGACAGCGGCCTAATGATGACTGCAGTTTTCCATAGAGAACCACCTAGTAAAAACAAGAAGGTATATTCATTAATGGGTATGCGTAAAACCAACGTGTTCCTAATATTTAACACTCAATATCCTTCTTGAATGAAAAGCAGATCTTTCTCTTGGCATGCTGGAAAACTATACTGCCAACTTGTTTCAAAATACTACATAAATATATATATATATATATATATATATATACATATATATATATATATACACACACACACACTATAAATAATTCCATTGTTTACCAGTGCATTTTGAAGGGCCAATCCTCCAATGTGTACCCTTGTTCCAGTAACAAGTGTCTAAGAGGGGATCACCCTATATTTTGAAGAGATTTCCTGTCACTTCCTGCTGTGTCTCTGGTACAGGAAGTAAGGGGAAATCTTCATTCTCAAATAAGAATTTTAACTATAACCAACACTAAAACACAGAGAAGTCACCCTAGGACTTTAAATGATGTGAAACTGGTAAATACAGTCTCAAGACTTCAAAAATGTCATACATACCAGCATGAATGAATGCCTAGCCGGTGAGATGGTACATAGAGTAAATTGTCATTGTACATACAATAATATATAAAATACAATATACACAAGCATCTATAATAACCCTACGCGTTTCGCAAGACTAGCCTCGCTTCTTCAGGGGTGGATGTGTGTGTTAGTATAGCTAGAGTAAAAATGTATATAAACAATGATGATAATTATGGCAGATGGTCAGAGGGGTCTAGAAAAAGAGATGCCCAAATGGCGGCAGCAACAGACATTCAGCGCGGGAGGCTTTTTTGTTTTACATTATTGGGATGGAGGTGTCTTACGGGCAGTGTTGGTCATCTTACTTTAAAAAAGTAATTAGTTAAGTTACAAATTACTTCTCCCAAAAAGTAATTGCGTTAGTAACTCAGTTACTACATTGGAAAAGTAATTAGTTACACAGCAAAGTAACTGACTTTTTTTAAAATATTCTATACGTGTAACTAAGGGGCGGGTCTAGTATTACTGTAACCAAGGGGCGCATTTATTATTATTGTTATATATCGTGTAACCAAGGGGCTGCTCTATTATTACTCTAACCAAGGGGCAGATCTGTTATAGCGTGTAAGCAAGGGGCGGGTCTATTATTATTATATCGTGTAAGGGGCGGATGGCTACAGAAGAGGGCGAATGTTAAATTAATGGGCAGAGCTCGATATATAACAATAATAATAAATGCACCCCTTGGTTACAGTAATACTAGACCCGCCCCTTACTTACACGATAGACGCCTCTTGCAGAGTAGCACGAGCATCAGGAGCGTGCGGCATTTAACCACTTCCCGACCGCCCCATGTATATATACGTCAACAGAATGGCACGTACAGGCAGAATCACGTACCTGTACGTGACATTCTTCAGGCGGTTGGGGGGTCCGATCGGACCCCCCTCCGCCGGCGGGGACGGTCGGGATCGTGTCAGGAGCGATCCGGGACGAGGGGACGGCCAGTGGTTTCTGGCCACCCCCTCGCGATCGCTCCTGGCCAATGAAAAGCTTCCCCTTCCTGTCTATTGTATAGACAGGAAGGCGGAAGTGATGTCACGCTCGGTGCGCCGGTCTATGTGACCGGAGACGCCGAGCGGTGAACATGTAAAGGTTAGTGCACAACAGTACACTGACACCAGTACAGTTAGGCACATATTCCACCCCCCTGTCACCCCCTGATCACCCCCCAGATCACCCCCTCCCCCCCCCAGTCACAGTGTCACTAATTGCAGTGATCATTTATTTACTGATCACTGCATTTAGTGTCAGTGTGACTGTAATAACTGTCAGGGCAGTTAGTTTTAGGTCCAAGGTAGCCCCCTACCCCCCCCTAATAAAGGTTTAACCCCCTGATTGCCCCTAGTTAACCCCTTCACCCCCTTTTGCCAGTGTCACTAAGCGATCGGTTTTCTGATCGCTGCATTAGTGTCGCTAGGTAACCATTTTTTTTTTTTTTTTTAACCGCCATGTTTATATAGGTTCATAAATAGGTTTATAGGTCAGGTACCCCCATATTACAACCTAAATAAAGGTTTTAACCCCCTGATTGCCCCTAGAGTTAACCCTTTCACCAGTGATCACTGTATAAATGTCACTGGTGACGCTGGTTAGCCAGTTAGTTATTTCGTTATTTAGGTCCCCGTCAGGTTTTTATATAGCGTCAGGTACCCCCCATATATTACCTAATAAAGGTTTTAACCCCCTGATTGCCCCTAGTTAACCCTTTCACCCCCTTTTGCCAGTGTCACTAAGCGATCGTTTTTCTGATCGCTGCATTAGTGTCGCTAGGTAACCATTTTTTTTTTTTTTTTTTACCGCCATGTTTATATAGGTTCATAAATAGGTTTATAGGTCAGGTACCCCCATATTACAACCTAAATAAAGGTTTTAACCCCCTGATTGCCCCTAGAGTTAACCCTTTCACCAGTGATCACTGTATAAATGTCACTGGTGACGCTGGTCAGCCAGTTAGTTATTTAGGTTCCCCGTCAGGTTTTTATATAGCGTCAGGTACCCCCATATATTACCTAATAAAGGTTTTAACCCCCTGATTGCCCCTAGTTAACCCTTTCACCCCCTTTTGCCAGTGTCACTAAGCGATCGTTTTTCTGATCGCTGCATTAGTGTCGCTAGGTAACCAGTTTTTTTTTTGTATTACTGTTACGGGTGACGCTGGTTAGTTAGCTTGTTTTTTATACTGTCAGGGCACCCGCCATTTATTACCCAATAACGGTTTAACCCCCTGATCGCCCGGCGGGTGATATCAATTAGGTTTTAGGGTCTAATAAGGTCTGCGTTGCCCCAGATTAGTGCCAGTACCGCAAACACCCACGCGCAAAGCATACACCTCCCTTAGTGGCACAGTATCTGAACAGATCAATATCTGATCTGATCAGATCTATACTAGCGTCCCAGCAGTTTAGGGTTCCAAAAAAAAAACGCATTGTTAGCGGGATCAGCCCAGATACCTGCTAGCACCTGCGTTTTCCCCCTCCGCCCAGCCCAGCCCACCCAAGTGCAGTATCGATCGATCACTGTCACTTACAAAACACTAAGCACACATAACTGCAGCGTTCGCAGAGTCAGGCCTGATCCCTGCGATCGCTAACATTTTTTTTGTGGTAGCGTTTTGATTCAGCCGCTTCAGTCAGGAGCTTTTTTACCTGTGAATCTCAAAAAAAAAAAAAAAAAAAAATAGTTGTCGTTTTATTGTTTCTCTCTCTCTCTCTCTCTATTGTTGCTCTTTTTTTACTCCATTCTATTCTGCAATGTTTTATTATGTTTTATCATGCTTGCTTTTCAGGTATGTAATTTTGTTTACTGTGTTTTAGTGTTAAGCATTTTTTTGTTTTCAGGTGCGCCATTCAGTTGCAACGCGGATTTATTTATCTTGACAGCAACAGCGTTTGCTCCCACGATACATAAAGCCGCGACTCCAACGCTGTAGGAGGTGATTTCACCACCACAGTTAAAAAAAAGAGCATATATGCCGAAGCATGGGGGCAGCAGGGGGGGGGGAGGAGCGATTGGCTCCTAATGCCACGTACATACGGTCGAAATTCCGACCGTGTGTACACGGCATAACTTTTGCGGGAGGATGCCCCCATGCATCGGCATATATAAATGGTGCATGTATGCCCATCATTAGAAGTGGGTGGATGAAGGGAGGTATTCTAATGGTGGGCACACCCACCAATCAATCTCTTTTTTTCGTTCAGCCAAGAGGCTGCATGAAAAAAAAAAAGATTACAATATATGTCCAGTATGTTGCTGGACTTTGAATGGTTATACCAGAATGATGCCTGCAGGTTTAGGTATCATCTTGGTATCATTCTTTTCAGCCAGTGATCGGCTTTCATGTAAAAGCAATTCTAGCGGGTAATTAGCCTCTAGACTGCTTTTACAAGCAGTGGGAGGGAATGTCCCCCCTCCCGGATATAAACCGCGCCATTGGGAAATTGGGAAAGCATTTTATCACACCAATCTTGGTGTGGTCAGATGCTTTGAGGGCAGAGGAAAGATCTAGGGTCTAATAGACCCCAATTTTTTCAAAAAAAGAGTACCTGTCACTGCCTATTGCTATCATAGGGGATATTTACATTCCCTGAGATAACAATAAAAATCATAACAAAGAAAAAAAATGGAAGGAACAGTTTAAAAATAAAATAAAAAAGCTAAATAAATTAAAAAAAAAACAAAAACAAAAAAAAAAAGCACCCCTGCCCCCCCTTCTCTTGCGCAAAGGCGTACACAAGCGTTGGTCTGGCGTCATATGTAAACAGCAATTGCACCATGCATGTGAGGTATCACCGCGAAGGTCAGATCGAGGGCAGTAATTTTAGCAGTAGACCTCCTCCGTGAATCTAATGTGGTATCATGTAAAGGCTTTTAAAGGCTTTTAAAAATGTATGTAGTTTGTCGCCACTGCGTGTTTGTGCGCAATTTTAAAGCATGTCGTGTTTGGTATCCATGTACTCGGCCTAAGATCATATTTTTTATTTCATCAAAAATTTGAGCAATATAGTGTGTTTTAGTGCATTAAAATAAAAAAAAGTGTATTTTTTCCACAAAAAATGCGTTTGAAAAATCGCTGCGCAAATACTGTGTGGAAAAAAAAAATGCAACACCCACCATTTTAATCTGTAGGGCCTTTGCTTTAACATTATATATAGTGTTTGGGGGTTCAACGTAATTTTCTTGCAAAAAAAAAATATGTTTTCATGTAAACAAAAAGTGTCAGAAAGGGCTTTATCTTCAAGTGGTTAGAAGAGTGGGTGACGTGTGACATAGGCTTCTAAATGTTGTGCATAAAATGCCAGGACAGTTCAAACCCCCCCCAAATGACCCCATTTTGGAAAGTAGACACCCCAAGCTATTTGATGAGAGCAATGTTGAGCCCATTAAATCTTTTTTTTTTTTGTCCCAAGAGATTGAATAATGAAAAAAAAAAAAATATATATATTTTTTTTACAAAAAGTTGTCACTAAATGATATATTGCTCAAACATGTCATGGGCATATGTGGAAATACACCCCAAAATACATTCTGTTGCTTCTCCTGAGTACGGGGATACCACATGTGTGGGACTTTTTGGGAGCCTAGCTGCGTACGGAACCCCAAAAACCAATCACCGCCTTCAGGCTTTCTAAGGGTGTAATTTTTTTATTTCACTTCTCACTGCCAATCACAGTTTCGGAGGCCATGGAATGCCCAGATGGCATAAAACCCCCCAAAATGACCCCATTTTGGAAAGTAGACACCCCAAGCTATTTGCTGAGAGGTATTGTGAGTATTTTGCAGATCTCGCTTTTTGTCACAAAGTTTTGAAAATTGAAAAAAAGAAAAAAAAATGTTTTTTTCTTTACTTTCTTCATTTTCAAAAACAAATGAGAGCTGTAAAATACTCACCATGCCTCTCAACAAATAGCTTGGGGTGTCTACTTTCCAAAATGGGGTCATTTGGGGGGGTTTTGTGCTATTTTGGCATTTTATGGCCTTCGAAACGGTGATAGGTAGTGAGGAGTGAAATCAAAAATTTGCACCCTTAGAAATCCTGAAGGCGGTGCTTGGGTTTCGGGGCCCCGTACGCGGCTAGGCTCCCAAAAAGTCCCACACATGTGGTATCCCCATACTCAGGAGAAGCAGCAAAATGTATTTTGGGGTGCAATTCCACATATAACTATGGCATGTGTGCGCAATATATCATTTAGTGACAACTTTTTGAAAAAAAAAAAAAATCTTTTTTATTTTTGTCTTTATTCAATCACTTGGGACTAAAAAAAAAAATATTCAATGGGCTCAACATGCCTCTCAGCAAATAGCTTGGGGTGTCTACTTTCCAAAATGGGGTCATTTGGGGGGGTTTTGTACTTCCCTGCCATTTTAGCACCTCAAGAAATGAAATAGGCAGTCATAAATTAAAAGCGGTGTAAATTCCAGAAAATGTACTCTAGTTTGTAGACGCTATAACTTTTGCGCAAACCAATAAATATACGCTTATTGGCATTTTTTTTACTAAAGACATGTGGCTGAATACATTTTGGCCCAAATGTTTGACTAAAATTGAGTTTATTAGATTTTTTTTATAACAAAAAGTAGAAAATCTCTTTTTTTTTCAAAATTTTCGCTCTTTTTCCGTTTATATCGCAAAAAATAAAAATCACAGAGGCAATCAAATACCATCAAAAGAAAGCTCTATTTGTGGGAAGAAAAGGACGCAAATTTCGTTTGGTTACAAAATTGCATGACCGCGCAATTACCAGTTAAAGTAGTGCAGTGCGAAATTGGAAAAAAGACCTCTGGTCCTTTGGCTGCCAAATGGTCCGGGGCTGAAGTGGTTAAATTTGTGGTTTTCTTTTACTTTCACTTTTAATGGTAATAGGAAGCAGGAGAAATATAGAGGGTGAATCGCCATAACGGGAGCACATACAGCAATAAAAACTGACAGGGGTTCTAATCCCTCTCCACTCTATGTGAAACAAAAAAAAATATTTGCCTTTAGTCATACTTTAAAGTGTATGAAAAGGCCAATTAGGGGACTGAAAGTCCCTTTGTCAAGTTTTTATTACTGCCTGTGGCCCTTCTGGGTAGGTGCACCCCTCTATTTCTCCTGGTGACCGCTGTCACCAAGACAGGACGTTAAGGGGGTTATATCCAGAAATTTGGAGTTGTCAACAGAGCAATAAGTAAGGGGAATTCTCCAATGGTGACACCTGACCCTGTGACCATTTTCTATAATGGTAATTCCTCTCACTTTGAAGAAATTTCCTCTCATTTCATCTTTTTTTTATCTCCATGACAGAAAGGTGTCCTTTTATGAAAGTGCGGTAAAATACCGCTATTCAGTTCTCAGGCATTCTCAGAGGAGATCGCTCTCCCCTGAGTGCCTGTTTATGATGGTCTGTAGATCGCTTCTCATGTTGAGTTGAGAAGTGATCTACAAACGCCGGGAACTCCTCAGAACTTCTCCTCACACTATAATCCCGCGTGTTGTAGCGGGATTACAGTGTGAGGAGATGTAAAATACAAAAGTTGAACACTAATCACCACACATTATTCCCCAACATATTAATAAAATAATAAAGTTAAATTCCCCCTACACAATATACATTAACCTAATTATTAAAAAACATTACATATATATATATATATATATATATATATATATATATATATATATATATATATATTATATAACAATAAAATATTTAAATATCATACATGTGCCTATTTAAATGTGAATGGTGTATAGTAAATTAATGTAATCCACATATGTAATGCAGTAGTAGTAGTAGTAAGTAGTAGTAATACACCATTCATATAAATGTAAAATACATTTATAATCATTAAAAAATTATTTTAATAAAGTATACAAGTATAAATATTTATTAATAAATTAAAATAAATATATTTCATAATTGATAAACCCCTGTATAAGGCCCCTTTCACACTGGGGCGGGAGTGGCGTCGGCGGTAAAGCAGCGCTTTATTTAGCGCAGCTTTACTGTCGCTTTAGCAGCGGTTTTCGGCCGCTAGCAGTGCAGTTTTAACCCCCGCTGACGGCCGAAAAAGGGGTAAAACAGTGGCGGCGCTTTGCCGGCGGTATTGCCGCGCTGTCCCATTGATTTCAATGGGTAGGAGCGGTATAGGAGCTCCAAAGATGCTGCTAGCAGGACTTTTTTGACCGTCCTGCTAGCGCACCGCTCCAGTGTGAAAGCCCTCTGGCTTTCACACTGGAGTGAAAGGGGCCAGATTTTTTCAGGCGCTATACAGCCACTATTTTTAGCGCTGTAGCGCTCGAAAAACGCCCCAGTGTGAAAGGGGCCTTACTGTAAGGCCCCTTTCACACTGAGGTGCTTTGCAGGCACTAAAGTTCTAAAAATAGCGCCTGCAAAGCGCCTTCAAACAGCCGCGGGCTTTCACACTGGAGCGGTGCGCTTGCAGGATGATGAAAAATGTCCTGCAAGCTGCATCTTTGGAGCGCTGTAGGAGCTGTGTATTTACCGCTCCTAAAGTGCCCCTTCCCATTGAAAACAATGGGGCAGCGCTCCAAACCCCCCTGCAGGTGGTTTTAACCCTTTTTCGGCCACTAGCGGGGGTAAAATTGCCCCGATAGCTTTACCGCCAGCGCGCCCAGCGCCTCAGTGTGAAAGTAGCCTAATGGAACATGCCATGGGTAAAACCATATTTCGGGGTTTACAAAATTTTATTTACTAATAAATTAAAAATGATATAAAAATGACATTAATAATAGCATTTAAATGCAGGTAGAATATATATATATATACATATTATATATATATATATATATATATATATATATATATAGATATTTAATATATAGATAGATAGATAGATAGATAGATACACACTTTAGATTGCTAACCTGCTCGTTTTGGGGTGTGTGATGGTGGGGAAGATGTGCTCTGACTGTTCGGATACTGGATGAAAGAAGGAAATCAAAAGACTTCCTGCTTTCTCCAGAATACTGAGGCAGCTTCGTGCTTCTCTCTCTGATTCTCCACCTCTGAGATGGTGAATCAGAAAGTGAGAATCCTGTCACAGATCGCCAGTGAGGTGCTGAGATCGCACCTTCATACACTGGCCGTTTCTGTGACAGCCAGTTACAGATTCTCACTGTGCTAAGATAATCAGTGCAGAACATGTTCTCCTCTGATTACCTCAGTTTCATAAACTGGTAAAGACCTGAGATCAGCTGTGAGACTTGGGATCGCAGCTGATCTCAGTTTCATAAAAGGACACCAAAGTGAAGGGCATTCCCCCCCAGCTTGATACAAACGACAAAAATAACTTGATAGGGGTTTTATCCCTTCCTTACTCCATAATTTCAATCAAAATAAAAGTTTTGGCTTTACATGCAGTATAATTGAACAATTAGCACTTAGGAACTCTTTACTGTATAAGGCAATAAGCAAATTATCCTGCATTTCCTGAGTGTATCTTGGCAGTCATTCAGTAGAGATGTTAATTGCTCTATCTGTCTTTCAAGTAGCCACAACGGAAACATTCTCTCTGTCTCCCTATAAAATATCACCTGGTAAAGCAGCACAACAAATATGTAACAGTGTGAACGTCATGTAAAAAATGACCTTCAATCTGCTTTATAATAATAAAGCAAAACAGGCCCTCCCTTTATATTATTCTGTAGCTTCCCTTTAACGGCCTATTTAATCATCGCTGTTCACTTCTGCGGTCAGCTTTGGTAAAGCACCGCGCTTAACCATGTTCTCCAGTTACGTTTTATAAGCATTCCAGCTAAAACATTGATAACGTCCATTTCACCTGCGTTTTATAGGTGGGTGATTTCATTAATGATGTACATAGCGCTTATTCCCTGAATGGGGATAATCTTCATCCTAATACACTGCTCCACGTGGCTACTGCCATTTTGTCACATTTGAACCTGAGCGCTAATATGTCAAGTTCTGGCAGTTTCCCCTTCGCTCAGCGCACAATACAAAGTGCTTTGCGGCCCCTCTGGGTCTCTCCACCAAGCTTTTTGCAGTCCCAGTGTGATCGTTACTACCGAGGTGTTTTTCCTCATTAAAACGGTTTCGTTTTTTTGATCTAATTTTCCCTGGCTTTTTCTTTGCGTCTGTTATTTATTCCCCAGCCTCCAGAGAACAGGGGGGTTGGGGGGGGGGGGGGGGGCTTTATAAAGGCCAGATTTTTTTGTACAAGCTGCAGTTAGGCCTAGGATAAAGGTTCCTTTGAGTTTGCCACATTAACACTAATGGGCCTTCCACCTCGAGCACTAAAACGCACTGCAGGATGGACTGTTAGGTTACGAAATCGGGCCTCCGACACTCCCTACTCGGTGCTGGGCCTATTATCGTGAGTAGAAGAAAATTTCTAGTCTTGTGAGATGTAACATAAAATATACACGCCACCATTAAACCAGCGTGGTAGCTATTTAACTGGAGGGCGTGGGAGAATCAGGGAGACAAAGTTAGTGCTGCTGCCAAAGTTATAAAAGGGGAACTCTTGTTCATTTTCAGCAAGTCCAATTTTTTAATTAGTATGGAAACAGTCACTCGGAAGCAATGGTTGATGTAACTTCCACGTTTTTTTTGCCTTTCATACAATATATCCGTGATATGATATTAAATGTTGCAGTTTCTTCCTTTGGTGACCCAAGAACAAAGTTCAAATATATTGCAGCTTACAGTACATAGTTGTGATGGCTGCTAAGGCCATCTTTAATATTGACTGGACCCTGGGCAAACATTTTCTTGGGCCCCCTCTTTCATGCAATTTCGCTCGCCACATGCTCTGAGACATACAATAAATGGCAGCTAGGCTCAAAATCAGTTTACTGAATAAGATCAGGCAGCAATTGCGATTGGTTGCCAGAGGTTACAGTGTACCATTACCCCTCACTGACTGGCTGCTAGAGGTTACAGCACACATTATGGCTCACTGATTGTTTGCTCGAGGTTACAGCACATGACTTCTGCTTGTTTGGTTGCTAGAAATTACTGTACATCAATACTGCTCACTGATTGATTGCTAGAGGTTACTGGACATCTATACCACTCACAAATTGGTTGCTAGAGGTTACTGCACATTATTACTGCTCATTGATTGGTTCCTAGAGGTTACTGCATATCCTTACCGCTCAATGATTGGTTGCAAGAGGTTAGCACACAGCATTACTGCTCACTGATTGGTTGCTAAAGGTTACAGCACATCATCTCCTTACTGCCTGCACACCATGGACTGAGGAGGTGAGGGGGTCCATCAATAGACAGAAAACTCCTAGGAATCCTAGGACTCCTGGGATCAGTGGCAATGCTGGGGGGTTAATGGGATCAGTGGCAGTGGTGGGGGGGATGGGATTAGTTAGGAGGCAGTACACTGTGACAAATTCTGAATCATGTAGAGCAAAGCTGGAAATCTTTGGCAAGTTTATAGTGGGGGATTCTACCAATGTAATGGGGAATTTACAGTGACCACCAATGTGAGGGGGGATTTGCACTGACCATGAATGTGAGGGGGGATTTGCACTGACCACCATGTATCGGGGGATTTTATGCCACCCACCAATAGAAAAGAGGGATTTCTACGCTGACACCAATGTAATAAGAGCATTTACACCAACCACCAGTGTAAAGGGGAATATACAATGACCCCCATGTAGGCAGGAATTTACACTGACAACCATTGTCGAAGAGATTTGTACTGACCACCAATGTAAGGTGACAATTCTACACTGACCACCAAAGCTAGGGGGGATTTACACTTACCACCAGTGTAAGGGCAATTCTGCACTTACCACCAACGTAAAGGGAAATGTACACTGATCACCAATGTTATGAATAATTTACACTGACATCCAATGTAATGGGGGATTTTACATCAACAGCCAATAAAGGTGGATTTCTACACCAATATAAGGGGGATTTACACTCACAACCAATTTAAAGGGGGCTTCTACATGGACCACCAATGTAAGGGAGGATTCAAAACTGACCACAAATGCAAGTTTGGATTTGTTTAACAATAACCAATATAAAGAGGAGTTTCTACGCTGGCCACTAATGTAATGGTGATTTATCCTGACCATTAATGTAGGAGCATTCACAGTAACCACCAATGTAAAGAGGGATTTACACTGACCACCAATGTAAGGGGGACCTTCACACTGGCCACTAATGTGAATGGAAGGTCTGTACACCAAGCCCCAATGTAATGAGAAGATTTACACTAACTACCAATGTAATTGAGACATTTAGCCTGCGTTCGCATTTGTGTGTGTCGGGAATACGTGCAATTTGCTTTCCTGACACCACAGAAACATGTTGCGCTTTAGCAGATACACAGAAGTGCCATTATATGTTGACGACACCCTCATGCATCGGCTGAGATGTGTGTATTCACATGAGACACACTGAGATATCGGGACACAGCAAGGGACTAAAACTTCCAGGGATAAGGGAATTTAAACTAGGATAGTTGGCAAGTATGAGGCAGCTGCTTTGGGCCCCACAACAGCTGCCCCCTTTGCCCTGCCTTAAAAACTGCCCTGATGGCTGCATTAGTTTTTTCCTTTTTTTTTTTTTTTTATGCTTTTTTCTCTTTATTTTCTTGTCAAAAGTATTTTATTTAAGTACAAGGAATGTATACAAGTAACATAGAAAGATTACAACACATTCAGCATAGGGAAGCTCGTTTGCTAGTGTTCAGATATACAATCATATACAGTGAAATTTTCTCTTTATTTTCATGTGATAATCTTGTCAGTAACACACTTCCTGTATTAGGGTGACAAAGCTCATTCGTCGGATGTATCTGTGGAACGACAGGGTTGTCACCATAGCACAGGACGTATTTCGGACTATAGGACACCTTCTCCCATCTTATTCACCAGAGAGATAAGGACAGCAGTTATAATTTTGGCAGCAAATTTCAATTTAGTTTTAGTCTTAGGACTAAAATTGCATTTTAGTTTTAGTCCCATTTTAGTCTTCTGCAATTGTTTTTGTTTTAGTCGTATTTAATCGACTAAATCTCCAGGACATTTTAGTCGACTAAAACTAATTTTAGTCGTCTAAAATCGAACGGGTGTAATTAAATTGGAATGCATTAGTTAACATTTCTCTACAATTTCCAAACTCATTATATACTGCTGGAGTGAAAAATCTAATATGCTACTATTTATGGTATTGAGGTATGAACATGTACTACAGACCATTGTTAGTTTTGAAGTCAATTTAGTTTTAGTCTTAGTCTTTTGACTAAAATGCCATTTTAGTTTTAGTCCCATTTTAGTTTTAGTTGTATTTTAGTCATCTCAATTGTTTTAGTCTTATTTTAGTCTACTAAAATAGTATTCATTTTATCGACTAAAATGTTTTGGTCTACAAAATGTATTATTATTAGCACGTCAGGACCCTTCGGGGGAACACCGCGCTATATTAAGATTCCTCTCAACTCAACTCAACACTGAAGGACAGCACTTAATTTCTGGCAGAATCAACAGGTATTTTTTTGCACTTATTAAACAGATTAAAAAAAAAAAAAAAACACTTTTAACTGTATCTTTAAGAATAAAAGGAAGTTAACGGTTTACATTAGAGTTTAGGATTTACATTGTTTCTTTAACAAATGAGCATAGCACATTATTATTGTATTATTCCAGCAAAGTCTTCGCCCATATAGGGCAAAGCAACAGGTATTCCTTTTAACCACCTATTTCCAAGCAATATATACAGTACTTACCTTCTCTTTGCACCTTCATCCCACCCCCTCCCCTCACCACTTTGGTTCCCCTCACCACTGGGAGCCAAAGGAATACCTGCTACTTCCAGGTATGGAGAAGCATGTGATTGACCCATGTGACAGAGTTGGTCCAATTAGGGCTGCAACAAGGAAGTCCATAGCCCTGTATGAGCTGCAACCAGTACCCTACAGAGAAATATCTTTTCACTCCCTGTGGATAGATGGAGCAGCAGGATAGCTAAACAAAAGTAAGTATATGCGCCTGTGGGGATTTGCATTTAGGTAAACCCATTTGCATTGCTCTGCATAGGAAAAGAACAGACTCACTTTAGTGTATATAAACCCTAACAATGAACTTCTAGCAGTTTTTCCCATATTTCTTCTACTTCTCCACCTTCACTGCCTCCTCAACCAGTGGGCGCTGTAGCATGCGCTGTCCATCACTGTGATTTAGTGACAGTTTCTTCGCAGAACTCTAGACAAAACTTTTTCTTTCATTTTGGATAGAGCAAGGGAGGGATATATCCCCTGTAAGATTTTTATTCGACATCTGTGTCACATTGCAGAGATTTCCGTTTGCTTCCTGTCCCATAGCCAAACAGGAAGTGAAAGGAAATCCCTGCAAATTAGGAGAACTCCTTTGGGAACCCCAGGTCACCAGAACTAGTGTCCCCATTGGAAGATTTCCCCTTCTATACTTTTCTGGGGACAACCTAAAATTTGGGATTTTCTTTTACTTTCACTGATAATGGTAAAAAGGATAAATAGAGAGGGCGGCATGTGACGCAGAGGTGAGCAGTGTTAGAAGAGGGTGGCATGGGAAGCAGTGGTGATCAGTGTTAGAAGAGGGTGGCATAGGATGGAGAGGTGAGCAGTGTTTGAAGAGGGTGGCATGGGATGCAGAGGTGAGCAGTGTTAGAAGAGGGTGGCATGGGATGCAGAGGTGAGCGGTGTTAAAAAAGGGTGCCATGGGACGCAGAGGTGAGCAGTGTTAGAAGAGGGTGCCATGGGATGCAGAGGTGAGCAGTGTTAGAAGAGGGTGGCATGGGATGCAGAGGTGAGCAGTGTTAGAAAAGGGTGGCCGTGGGTGCTGGTTAAGCAGTGTTTAAAAAGGGGTGCAGGGGTGAATCCCTGTGCTGGGGGCGCAGCACAGGGGCGGACTGACAACTCATGGGGCCCCCGGGCAATAGAAGATCATGGGGCCCCCTTGGGCCCCACACTCAAGGGGACCAAGCGCGCACACAGGGGGGCCCGGGGGGGGGTGGGGTGACACACGCAGGGGGACACTGGAGGGAGAGCGCACACGCAGGGGGACACTCGAGGGAGGGCGCACACGCAGGGGGACACTGGAGGGAGAGCGCACACGCAGGGGGACACTGGAGGGAGAGCGCACACGCAGGGGGGGGGGGCACGCACACACAGGGGGGGGGGGCACGCACACACAGGGGGGCACACACACAGGGGGACACTGGAGGGAGAGCGCACACAGGGGGGCACACAGGAGGGAGAGCGCACACACAGGGGGACACTGGAGGGAGAGCGCGCACACAGGGGGGCACACGCACACAGGGGGACACTGGAGGGAGAGCGCACACACAGGGGGACACTGGAGGGAGAGCGCACACACAGGGGGACACTGGAGGGAGAGCGCACACACAGGGAGGCACACACAGGGGGACACTGGAGGGAGAGCGCACACACAGGGGGGCACACACACAGGGGGACACTGGAGGGAGAGCGCACACACAGGGGGACACTGGAGGGAGAGCGCACACACAGGGAGGCACACACAGGGGGACACTGGAGGGAGAGCGCACACACAGGGGGGCACACACACAGGGGGACACTGGAGGGAGAGCGCACACACACACACCACTGGAGGGAGAGCTCACACGCAGGGGGGGGGGGCACGCACACACAGGGGGACACTGGAGGGAGAGCGCACACACAGGGGGGCACTGGAGGGAGAGCGCACACACAGGGGGGCACTGGAGGGAGAGCGCACACACAGGGGGGCACTGGAGGGAGAGCGCACACACAGGGGGACACTGGAGGGAGAGCGCACACACAGGGGGGGACACACACACAGGGGGACACTGGAGGGAGAGCGCACACACAGGGGGGGACACGCACACAGAGGGACACTGGAGGGAGAGCGCACACACAGGGGGGAAACGCACACAGGGGGACACTGGAGGGAGAGCGCACACACAGGGGGGGAAACGCACACAGGGGGACACTGGAGGGAGAGCGCACACACAGGGGGGGACACGCAGACAGGGGGGACACTGGAGGGAGAGCGCACACACAGGGGGGCACACACAGGGGGACACTGGAGGGAGAGCGCACACACAGGGGGGGAAACGCACACAGGGGGACACTGGAGGGTGAGCGCACACACAGGGGGGGAAACGCACACAGGGGGACACTGGAGGGTGAGCGCACACACAGGGGGGGAAACGCACACAGGGGGACACTGGAGGGTGAGCGCACACACAGGGGGGAAACGCACACAGGGGGACACTGGAGGGTGAGCGCACACACAGGGGGACACTGGAGGGTGAGCGCACACACAGGGGGACACTGGAGGGTGAGCGCACACAGGGGGACACTGGAGGGAGAGCGCACACACAGGGGGGGACATGCACACACAGGGGGACACTGGAGGGAGAGCGCACACACAGGGGGGGAAACGCACACAGGGGGACACTGGAGGGAGAGCGCACACACAGGGGGGGACATGCACACAAGGGGACACTGTGGGCTGGGGGTGACACTGTGGGCTGGGGGGTGACACTGCGGGCTGGGGGGTGACACTGCGGGCTGGGGGGTGACACTGCGGGCTGGGGGGTGACACTGCGGGCTGGGGGGTGACACTGCGGGCTGGGGGGTGACACTGCGGGCTGGGGGGTGACACTGCGGGCTGGGGGTGACACTGTGGGGTAGGGGTGACACTGCGGGCTGGGGTGACACTGCGGGCTGGGGTGACACTGCGGGCTGGGGTGACACTGCAGGCTGGGGTGACACTCTGGGGTAGGGGTGACACTGCGGGCTGGGGTGACACTGCGGGCTGGGGGGACCCGGGGCCCGTGACTCACCGATGCCGATTCCGATGCTCCCCGCCGGTGTTGTGCTGAAAACGGCCCCTCCACTCTTCTTCCATTAGGGGCCCGGACTCGGCAGGCTGTATTACATGCCGCGAATACCGCTAACAGCGCGCGGCTCCCCACCGGCCCCTCCTTCCCTCCCGTCCGTCCCAGGTGACGTCACGACGCATACAGTAGAAGCACCTGGGACGGACGGGAGGGAAGAAGGGGCCGGCGGGGAGCCGCGCGCCGCTAGCAGTATTGTTAGCGGCATCGCGGCATGTAATACAGCCGTTTCAAGTGGCCCCTCATGTGGCCGAGTCCGGGCCCCTAATGGCCCCGGGCCCTCGGGCGGCGCCCGAGTCACCGACCGGTCAGTCCGCCCCTGATCTCCGCCATTACTAATAAAAAAAAAAATATTAATAAAAATGCTATAAAACTATCCCCTATCTTGTAAACGCTATAACTTCTGCGCAAACCGATCAATAATCGCATATTGCGATTTTTTTTACCAAAAATATGTAGAAGAATACGTATCGGCCTATTTATTATAGCAAAAAATAATGCATTTTTTTCAAAATTGTCGCTCTATTTTTGTTTATAGCGCAAAAAAAAAAAACCGCAGGGGCGATCAAATACCACCAAAAGAAAGCTCTATTTGTGGGAAAAAAAGGACGTCAATTTTGTTTGGGAGCCACGTCGCACGACCGCGCAATTGTCAGTTAAAGCGACGCAGTGCCGAATCGCAAAAAGGGGCCTGGTCCTTTGGCTGCAAATTGGTCCGGTCTGAAAGTGGTTAAAAAGGGAACGTGGTTTTGTTATGGGGCTACAAATGGGGGCCTAGTTTTGTGGTCAGTAGGTTGTCTCCGGATTTCATTTTCAAAATCTGGTAACCCTAAATAATGACAAAAGCTGGCCACCCTCACCACCCTTTAATTCCGCTTTAACACCAGAGTTTTTAGTAGGTTTACAGGTCTGCATCAATAAATTCATGTCATATCAATATACACAACAACAGTGACATATTTTGTAAAAGTTCAATGCTTTATTTTAAAAAGCTGTCCTTGGGCTCCAGTCCAGTGACTTTCCTTAGATAAATAAACAGTAATATATACCTGAAAGTGTTGCCCTTACACAATACCTAAAACGCATGTGAAGGCATAGAAAAAAAAAAACATATTTAGTACATCTCTGGAACACATGTTCATTTCCCCATGTTTTAACACATCGCAGGTACAGAAAAAAACTTGATCTGCCAGAAATATTATGTGCTCCTTCCTTCCTCTTTTGATAGGAAGCACAGGATCAGTAGGTATTTTTTTGCACTTTTCAAGAAGATATAAGAAAAACATTTTGACAATATATTTAGCAGACTGAAAGGAAGCAAATAAGAAAAGGGTTTACATACACTTTAAAGTGGTTCTAAAGGCTAAAGGTTTTTTTTTTTGTCTTGAACCTACAGATACGCCTATAATAACGCTTGCCTGTAGGTGCAGTGAATATCTCCTAAACTTGTGGTGTTTAGGAGATATTCACACTGGATGCAGCTGGTGACGTCACCAACGCATGAGCTCTGAAGGTCCGGCACGCTATGCTCCGTTCAATAGCCAAGGGCTCCTGCGCACATGCGCAGGAGTGACTTCATCGCAGCTCCGGCCACACATACAGCCAGAGCCCATGAACCCAGAAGGAAGACTGGGTGAAGATGGAAGCTTTGACAGCGGTGACAGCGCGCCACTGGAGGGCTTTGTTCTAAGGTAAGTATTTCATAACGTGCTAGTATGCAAGCGGCGCCCCCTAATCCATGCGCCCGACCCCTAATTTACATGCAGGGCACCAGACGCATGGATACCAATGGGAGTTTTTTTTTTTTTTTATAGAAGCACATGATTAAAGCCAGAGGTTCTAATTGGCTTCAAAACTGAGCCCCGAGCCCAGCCACTTGACAATAGAAAATTATTATTCACTATTGTCCTCCTGATTTTCCTTCTGGCCAATCCCGGCTCAGGAAGCAATCCTATTGGGCGCCGAGTAGGAGGAGGAAGAAGGAGACGCAGTGGCCCGCCACCCGCGGTGTCAGGGTGGTTACGGCATGGCCCCATTCTTTTGAATGCGTTACGTTTGGTGGCGGTATCGCCTATGTAGTATAATTTTTGATATGGCCCAGAAACAAAGCATTGCAGCTGCGGCATGTGTACCACCCGTTCCAGCCACACTGTTTAAGGTGAATAAAGCAGCTCAGCGGCCTATGTATACTGCCCCCCAGCTACAAGTGGAAACCTAATACAATGTAACACCCAAACCTTGAGGTCTTTAACACTTTGTAAGGACAGAATAATCTAGTTTACAGCTGACTGTGAATATCTGCCAGCACAGTACGGACAGGGTTAAATTATGGTAAATATGACTCCTTCTTCCCCCTCCTTAACAGTACATTGAAGGGGAAAGCTAGGCAGAATTTTTGAAGCCCCACTCTGGGAGAATTCTATCTTCATACTTCCTCTTCCTTTCACCCTCCTCAATTTATCCTACCAAGCTCCTTGGTTTGCTTACCTGGTGAAGCCAACTTCTCACCTAAGTCCTCCAACCAAGTCACACACCACCACTGCTCTTCCAGCATGGGGAGACTGATAATCCAGCAATACAATGGCCCTCTGAGCCTGTTGGTCCCCTCCATTCCTCTCCACTGACAATGGAAAGGGTCCACATTATGGAAGCAGTGATGTTAACCCCCGAAGGAGGACCCATGCAGAAACCAAACAGATGCAAAGAAGGCTCAGGGTCGGAGCATTACATGACCACAGATTTAAGTGAATGCAAAGTTAGGTTCCATGACAGCTGTTATTCCATGACAGCTGTTATTAGCATTTTTTTCTGCTCCTAGAAGCTAGTGTTCTCCGGTGTCCATGCACACTACTTTAGGTTTAAACATCTACTTTTTCAGCCCTTCCGGCTCGTGCTTGATTCCGAGCATGTGTGAACTTTTGTGCGACTGACTTGTGTACACACGTTCCGAAAGTCCGACAACAAAGTTTTGTTGGCGGAAAATTTGAGAATATGCTAGAAAACATTGTTCTATGGAGCATACACACAGTCGGACTTTCAGCCAACAAGCTCACATCCAACATTTCCCGTCGGAAAATCCGATCGTGTGTACGGGGCATTAGAGGCTATTAGGCAGGAGGGATGGGAGGTCATTTTAATCCAGAGTGGGACTTTAACCTCCCTTACGGTATTCCCGAGTGTGGCTCGGGGTGGATTTTCAGTACCAAAAGCGGTAACCCCGAGCCACACTCGGGATTGCATCGCAGGATCCAGCTACAGTTTACTTACCTTGTCCCCAGGATCCTGCGATGTCTCCCCGCACTGTGTGCGGCGGCTGTGTCTAGGGTTGCCACCTTTTCTTCAAGTCAAACCCAAACACTTTAGCGCCGCACAGCAATTTTTTTTTATGGTATAAACTATACATATATTTTGCTATTAAATAACATTTTTAATCATATGAAGTTAATAACAAGAGTCCCCCTTTACATCAGAGTCCACAGAGTTCCCCCTTTACATCAGAGTCCACAGAGTTCCCCCTTTACATCAGAGAGTCCACAGAGTTCCCCTTTTACATCAGAGTCCACAGAGTTCCCCTTTTACATCAGAGTCCACAGAGTTCCCCTTTTACATCAGAGTCCATAGAGTTCCCCTTTTACATCAGAACTCGCAGAGTTCCCTTTCACTGTAAGGGGGGACTCTGCAGACTCTGATGTAAGGGATCCTCTGGGAACCCTGATTTAAGAGGGAACATTGAGAACTCTGATGTACAGAGAGGACTCTGATGTAAGGGGAAACACTGTGGCCTCTGGTGTAAAGGGGAACTCTGATGTAAGGGGTGCTCTGAGAACCCTCATTTACCTTACTGTACTTACTCAGAGGCAGGAGAGAGAAGGGGGAGACTTTAGTCACAGACAGGGATGGCTGGTGAGCTCACATACGCCTTGGCAGACAGCGCCTCTCATCCAGATATATCTGAGGCTGCTGGACCTCACATTTCCGGCCCCAACTTTCCTTTTCTGAGGCACAGTGCTGGGGATTGGAGTGTGGGCAGACACAGAGGGGTTGGGGTGGGGGGAAGAGGTGCAGATTGAGCCCTCTCTCTTCCTTCTGTGTGTGTGTTTGGGGGGGGGGCTTGTTCGTGTTAGCTTTGAGCAGTGTGAAAGTGTGTAACAGACACTCTCAGCTTAGACAACTGCAGCCAGCAACTCTGCTGGGAAGCCATAGTCCAGTCTAAATAATGTGTCCGGGTTTCAGGCTGTCTGAAACCCGGACACATGATTCCAAACCCAAACTGTCCTAGTGAATCCCAGACAGGTGGCAACCCTAGCTGTCTCCGCTCGATCTAGCACAGCACCGGGCTCCGTTCCCTGCGAGCGATGCGATGCACGGGGATGGAGCACAGCGCCAAATTCAAAAAGTAAAACACACATTACATACAGTACACTGTAATCTTACATATTATATTATTGTATCAAATTATTTCACATCCCTTTTGTCCCTAGTGGTTTGTCCAGTGCCCTGCATGCAGTTTTATATTATATATACTGTTCTTTCTGCCTGGAATTTGGAGAGTGTCCATAGCAACCAAAACCGTCCCTTTACATCAAAAGTGGTTTTATACCAGCTACAAAACAGCGATAATAAATTAGAATCACTCGCAGAATTGAGCGATAGTGATTTGTGGTGAAATTCGTCATCAAACACTGAAAGTAATGACAGCGAAAATTCTGCAACTGAGCAAATTTCAAGGTTTTTGATTTGATTACATTATTGAATAATTTTTATTACTATTATATTATTATTTGTTATAATTATTTATAGTTATTTATGATATTATAGTTTATGATTTCGTGTTTAAAACTTTATCATACCCGGGATGTCTACTAGACTCTGGTTTGGACTGATTTAAGTGTGTTATTCCTAAGAATTACAGGCCTACAATATAAAACACCAAACTTCTATGCAAAAGAATTGTACCGCTTTGAGCATGAAAAATCTGAAATAATCACACCGCCAGGTAGGGGTGCAACGGATCGTCGCCGATCCGTGATCCGAACGGGCCACCCCGTTCGGATCGGCACACCCCGCGATCCGCGGAGCGCTCCGCGGCCTCGGCCTTAGGAAAGGCCGCGGCTTCGGCCTAGCTCCGGAGCGGCGGCGGCCATCTTTGTACACCCGGCGGCCTTAGGAAAGGCCGCGGCTTCGGCCTAGCTCCGGAGCGGCGGCCATCTTGGTACACCCGGCCACTGTTTACAATGTGATCGCTCCGTCAAATGACGGAGCGATCACTTGTAAACATACCCTGCATTTACTCTGCATTTACTCTGCATTTACTCTGCATTACCCTGCATTACCCTGCATATACTCTGCATTACCCTGCATTTACTCTGCATTACCCTGCATTTACTCTGCATTACCCTGCATATACGCTGCATTACCCAGCCAATACTCTGCGATACTCTGCATTACCCAGCCAATACTCTGCGATACTCTGCATTACCCAGCCAATACTCTGCGATACTCTGCATTACCCAGCCAATACTCTGCGGTACTCTGCATTACCCAGCCAATACTCTGCGATACTCTGCATTACCCAGCCAATACTCTGCGATACCCAGCCAATATTACAGTGGGGAGATGATGTGGATATTACAGTGGGGACTATATGGTAGCGGAATTTTCACAGGTTTTTGCAAATTCAATTATTATTTGCTGATCCGAAAAATGATCCGATCCGTGACTCCTGATCCGAGGATCGATCCGATCCGTGAGTTTTTTGATCCGTTGCACCCCTACCGCCAGGGAGGTTAAGCAAAGTAAAAGGTAAGAAGCTATTTTTTAATATATAGTGTTAAGTAAGGCAATGTGAATGGGAATATGTAACAAATGTAAAGTCAGTATTGTCCGAATTTGGCTGCTAAATTTGAAGACCACAAGTGTGAGGGGCTTTTACTGCACCAACACGTTCTAGGAAATCAAAAATAACCAACTAAACACAAAACTGTTGTAATGGTTGAAACGAGAATTTGATTTTGATAGTTTATAATTATCAAAAATCATATATTGCTAGAGCTTAAAAAAGAAAAGCCATATTAATCTTTTTTTTTTTACTTTTTATTGGAATTACTATATTGTTTGCAGTTATGTGTACAGATTTATTTATAAATAATATATATATATATATATATATACTGTATATAGATCTCTAGATATAGATAGATATATATCTATAGATATAGATAGATAGAGCTATATATATATATATATATATACTTTTTTTCTGTGTACGTTTTTTTTCTGCACTCCTTTTCTCCTTTTCACACCCCAGCTCGCCCTCCTACGCCTGTTCTTTCACAGCTTCTCTCTCTCCCCTCGCCTTATGTTTCATGTCAGATAACGCATGCAGTGAAGCATTAAAGTTAATTGAAGGATTTACAAGTTCTGCTTTTATTTGCTTCAAATCTGGGTTAGATCTGGACGCCTTAATAGGGTGTCTGTCTGTTTAGATCACTTCCCCTCATCCCCCCTGCCCTGACAGATCTAGGGGTGGCCTGGGAAGCAGAGGCCTGCACAGCCCTGAGGGGTAGTAGTAAGGCCCAAACTGCATGGCGTGCCCCTTCTCTTCTTGGTATCGAGTCCTGATCCACCTCCTTCTAGATGGGAGCTCCTTGCAGCTTCCAAGTTTGAGAAACTCTTGGATAGGTCTGGTTTAAAGGTAATCTGTCCTCTACAATCTGATAGCTGCAGCTCACTAAAGATAAAGTCATGTTTTTCCCTTGTTGCTGTAAAGCCTAGTACACATGGGCCAACATTCGGCCTGTGTGTACTGCACCTGGTCCGATAGAAGTCGGCCGTTCGGTCAAAGGGACCACTGATCGGTGTGTTCTGGAGGGGGGCATTCCTCTGTCAGAGCACAATAGCTCAGCGGGGGAGATTTCTGTACTAACATCATATAGTTAGTACAGTGGCTCTTGCCGAGCTGTCAGTTTTTTTTTTTTCATTCAGCCCGCTGGGTTGAACGAAAAAAAAAAACTAGCAGTGTGTAACAGGCTTAAGTGTCTGGATTTGTTTTGTTTTAATTTGGACACCCTGGGAAGGGTTTGAACCTCTGTCAGGGGTTTTGCGCCCATCGCGGAGATATTCCCTAATTTACGGTGTATTCACCATAATAAGACTTAAAAAAATAGAATGGTGACATCTCACTTCCTGCGTGGTCACCTGCACCAGAAGTAAGTTGAATTCTCCCCAACAGAGAGACAGATGGAAATGGAAAGCTAACACAGGTTCTAAATCTTCCATATGCTAACCAAAACCAATATAATAGTGTAGCGCTACCCCCAGTTAAGAGAGCCGCTGGTTTGTTTTGGGTCCCTGAGTACAGCTCCACCAACCCCCGGCAATTTGGCTCTACCCACTCTGGCACAGTTGGTAAAGGGGTACGTCCCTATGCACATAAAACTTAGCTTATACTCTAAGTGTAATTGGTATGAACTCACAAGCAGACTGCTGAAATAAGAATAACTGGCTTTACTTTTGTCAGTAAGGAAAAAGAATAGCAACATGCATTTGAACATATATCTCACAATACTTTAGCAGGTCCCTGCAATATGCACTTTAAACATGTACACAGGTATATCAAACTAGCAATGGGGAAACGGAGCGCCAAGTGTGGCGACCGTCTGCTATACACCCCTGAGGTGCAATAAATCTATCTCTGCCTACCTAACGGACCAGGCCTGATCCCTAGTAATAGAGCTCAGTCCTTGTACTAGTACAGTGTTCTTCACCGGCAATAAATCTGTAGAGGTGGTGCACATGTAGCTTTAAATGGTGTCATTTGTAATCCACAAAAAGTAACATTGCTGCTCTGAAGTAAATTGCGCCTAGGCAGTTCAATAGGCATAAAACTTGTGTGTCAATGCAGGATTGAGCCTACAGGCTCTCTCACCAATCCTTGGGGTACCGTCCTCCGATCCGGTCCCTCTAATGGTGGCTCTGGTCTCTTCAATGGCGGCGTCCGGCCTCCTCAGTCACAGCCCTGCACTCCGGTCATCAGCTCCGTCCGACCGACAGTAAGGGGAAGTCTCCGCTCCGCTGCTGTGGACTCTGAGGGGTGAGAGTCTCACTCCATCGGCTGCAAGGCCCAGGCTTCAGGCCTTCAGCTCCGGTCCGCACAGGTGTCTCTGTTGGCTGCAGTCTCCGCGTCACACGCTCTGTCAGCAGAGGCAGGCCAGTCCTGTCAGGCCTCTGAAGAGGAAGTGTCCCAAGAGGAAGAGGCGGTCTCCGCTCTTCCGTTTTATAACCTCCCCCAGCAGCCTCCCGGGCGGAAGTCAGCAGCCCGGGGCCCTGGGGAATCATGGGAGATGTAGTCTCTAAGCCTAAAAGGGGTAGAACCCCGCTACACACTCCCCCCACTTTGAATCTTTGGTCCCCAAAGACAGTGTTCAAACTACAAACTTTCTCGGGAACAACATTTTCACATAATTTGGACAGAGGAGCTTCCCACCAATTGGCATGAGATGGGGAGCTGTCCTGTCCACAGGTCACTTCAGTGTGGGCGACCTGTTTAACTGTGCCAGAGAGTGAGCTGGGGTTGCCCTCCACTAAATGGACAGCGGAAGGGTCAGGGCCCTCAGCACTTCTCCTTGCTGTGGTAACAGAGTCCTCTGAACTTTCTCCCATCTTGGGGTAGGTTAACTTCTTCGGAGGCTTCACACTCCTGCGAGCTCTCTGTTCTCTTGGAACTTCTTCAGGAACACATTCTGGCAACATCTCTGGTTCTGGAACATCTTCTTCTTGTTCTGGGTAGAGACCAGGGATATCTTCCCAGCACTCAGGCACATCACTGAATGGCACAAACTCTGTGGCTTCTGGGTTCAATGTGTTATCTTCCGCATCTTCAGTAGGTGGAAGATCTATGGCAGAATTTCCTGGAGTTGAGGAAGGCCATAACCATTCAAGTTCTCCTCTTTCTTCCTCTGGTTGGGGGTCTTGTCCACCCCTAACTTGGGATGTCTGAGACCTAGTATTAGGCCTGGGGGTATCCAGAATGGAAGCAGATTCAGGTACATCTCTTACTGGAGGCATTCTGACTGCTTCAGTGAGTGGGAGCAAATGATTCCTATGCCAGGTCTTCAAAGGCCCCAATCTTCCTTCTGGCTTCAACTTGTAGACAGGCAATCCTGGAAGTTTCCTACAGATGATATATGGCTCTGATCTCCATCTATCAGCAATCTTGTGTTTCCCAGGGATCCCTAGGTTTCGTAAGAGTACACGGTCCCCAGGCTGTAGGTCCTGTACTCTCACTTTCAAATCAAAGTTCCTCTTATTTCGGGCCCCCCTCTGGTTAGAGGCCGCTTGAGCTTTTTCATAAGCTATCTTCAGACTGCGCCTCAGTCTGTCCACATATCCTTTGTGGGAGGCAGCTGAGGCATGGTCCAAAGAAATTCCAAAGGCCAAATCCACTGGCAATCTTGCTTCTCTCCCAAACATAAGCCGGTAAGGAGAGAAACCTGTCACATCACTTGTGGTGCAGTTGTAGGCATGCACCAGAGCTGATATGTGTTGACTCCAATGTTGCTTCTTCTCTGTTTCCAAAGTTCCCAACATGTTCAATAGGGTCCTGTTGAACCTTTCAGGCTGGGCATCACCTTGAGGGTGATACGGTGTGGTTCTAGTCTTCTCTACTCCCAGAGAATCTAGTAACTTCCTGATCAGGCGACTCTCAAAGTCCCTTCCTTGGTCTGAATGGATTCTCTGTGGCAGTCCATAGTGAACAAAGTACTTCTCCAAAAGTACCTTGGCTACTGTAGAGGCCTTCTGGTCCTTGGTTGGGAAAGCCTGAGCATAACGAGTGAAATGGTCGGTTACCACCAGAACATTTCCCAATCCGCTCAAATCGGGTTCAAGGCAGAGAAAATCAATGCATACCAGATCCATTGGGCCTTCACTCTGTAGGTGGCCCATTGGGGCAGCTTGATGGGGTAAAGTCTTTCTCTGAATGCATCTTGCACAGGAATGGCAATACTCCTCCACTTCGGCCCTCATGCAGGGCCAGTAAAACCGGTCTCTGACAAGTTGGAAGGTTCTCTCTGCTCCCAAGTGACCATGCTGGTCATGTAAGGCAATCAGCACAGTCTCTCGATGCTTCTCTGGGAGAAACAACTGCCACTTGTCTTCTGGTCCATCAGAGGGGCCCCTTCGGTAGACTACCCCCTGATGCACCTGCAACTTGTCCAACTCTCTCCTCAGTAGGCGAGCTTCTTTAGAAGGGTGAAGGCGAAGTCCCTCTGGACTCTTGTCTTCCAGGGCTTCCAGGACCAATTTCCCCATGGGATCTTCCAATTGGTCACACCTTAGCTCCTTCTTGGACAGCTTCGGCAGACACTCTTCTGCCAGTTGAGTTACCCCACAGTAACACTTTGGGACTCCCACTGTGGTAACTCCTATCTCTTCAGCTCTGGATCCTCCTCTGGCTTGGAGTTCAGCCCCCTGACAAAGGGCTCGCACTCCTTCTGGTGCCACTTGGGTCCAGTCTGCCCAGTCATCGACCATGACATGGGATCTTCGGGACAGGGCATCTGCATCCCTATTTCCAGCCCCTGGTCTGTACTTGAGACTGAAATTGAATCCAGACAACGCCGCCAACCATCTGTGTCCAGTTGCATCCAGCTTGGCGGTGGTGAATAGATAGGTCAAGGGGTTGTTATCTGTCTTTACAGTAAACTCGGCCCCATACAAGTAGTCTCTCAACTTGTCAACAACTGCCCACTTGAGGGCTAAGAACTCCAACTTGTGGGTGGGATAGTTCTTCTCGGAGGGGGTCAGGCTCCGGCTCACATAGGCCACTGGTCGTAGCTGGTCTTCATACTCCTGGTAGAGTACTCCACCTAGGCCCTCATGGCTGGCATCAACGTGTAGCTCATATGGTCTAGTGGGATCAGCGTAGGCCAAAACTGGGGCTGTGGTGAGACTTCTCTTCAAGGTCCTGAAAGCCTCTTCACACCTTGAGTTCCACTGGTCTTGGACCGACTCACTGGACCTCCTAGGCCCCCTTCCATCTTCCTCTCCTTCTGTCTTCAGCAGCTCGTTGAGGGGTTTGGCAATGCGGGCAAATCCATCCACAAACCTGCGGTAGTAGGAGCAGAACCCCAAGAAAGACCGAAGTTCTGTAACTGTTGTGGGCCTTGGCCACGAAGTAACTGCCTCCAACTTCTCAGGGTCTGTAGACACTCCTTTTTCAGACACTATGTGTCCCAGATAGTTCACAGAAGACTGATAGAACCGACACTTCTCTGGAGAAAGTTTAAGTCCCTCTTCACTGAGCCTCTTCAGTACTTTCTCCAGCCTGGCTTCATGCTCTTCCAAAGTCTTTCCAAAGACAATGACATCGTCCAGGTACACAAGGACTTCTATGAGGTTCATGTCTCCAACAGTCCTTTCCATTAGGCGTTGAAACGTAGCAGGAGCTCCAGATAGGCCCTGGGGCATCCTGTTGAACTCAAAGAATCCTACTGGGGTTATGAAGGCAGTCTTTTCTCTATCTTCTGGATGCATGGGGATTTGGTAATACCCACTCTTGAGGTCCATCACACTGAACCACTTAGCTCCAGATAAACTCTGCAAGGCATCTTCTATCCTTGGCGTGGTGTACTGGTCAGGAATGGTCCTCCTGTTGAGAGTTCTGTAGTCAATGCACAGTCTCAATGACCCATTCTTCTTCCTGACTACCACAATTGGGGAGGCGTAGGGGCTTCTGGATTCCCTAATCACTCCCGTCTTCTTCAATTCCGCAAGCTGCTCCCTCAGATCCTCCAGATCTGCTAGCGGGACTCGCCTCACTCTCTCTCGGAATGGCTTGTCCTCTTGCATGCGGATTCGGTGGGTGGCACTCCTCGCACACCCCACATCAAACTCATCTTTGGAGAAAATCTTCTCCCATCTGGTCAGCTGGGCCTTGGCTCTCTCTTTCCAAGCTCCAGGTAGGTTAGGGTTTTCCATGGAGAGTTTCTTCCAAACATCTTCTCCTTCACCCGTCCCCTTCACTTCTGACCAGCCAACTGGGACAGCAGGACTCACCTGTCCCAGAAGCATCCTGGCAGGGATCTCCACAGGCCTCTCTGTGGGGTTCCTCACACTGACAGGGACTCTTCCTCTAGCCTTCTTCAGGTCCTTCAATGAGATTACTTCTGGTATCACTTCCAGACCTGAGTGACCCTCCATTGGGTCAGGTTCCAGCATTACAAAGGGGCCAGGCTGCTCCCAAGTAAGTTTCACCGTGGCTCTCATGCAGGTCACCTCTCCAGGCTGCAACACTGCTCCTTCTTTTCCAAGCCTCCATACCCTTCCTATCCCCTCACTTGGGGTCTTCTGCTCTAGGACCAACCGCTGGTAGGCTGCCTTCAGCATGGGATGGATCTTGGGAGGTGAAAGATTCTCTTTCTTCACCAGGGGGGTCAGAAGCCTTCTGACTAGGTCCGTGTTCGTCCCTATGATCAGGGACGTCTTGCTGGTTCCTGGTGGGCGGGGACACACCACTGCTAAGGTGTCAAACACTTCAGACTTCCCAGCTACGGATGGGTCAAACGTCAATCTTATGGGTAAGTATCCATCATAGGGGAAACTCTGAGTTCCCAATCCCCTTATCTCCAACTCTTCTATCTTCTGTATTGGCAGATGACTCAGGTATCTGTCATAGAAGTCCCTGTACAACAGGGTCACTTGTGCTCCAGTGTCTAGAAGGGCCTTCGTGTACACTCCTTCCACTTGGATGGGTACAGTAGGAGATGGACCAACTAGCTCCTCTGGGTAGGGCCTAGTTGATGCTGTCCTTTTCTTCGGACTCTTCGCTTTACCAGCACTTGATTTGCACTTGCTCCTTTCTTGAGCCTGGTATGCATTGATTTTCTCCCTCTTAGTGGGAGTGTGAACCCGTTGAGGGATATTGTTATCTCTCACTTTGAAGAGTTCACGCTTGGGGGTGCTGTGTCTCTCCGGAGGGGTCTTGCCCCCTTTCTCTGGAGTGCACCTTGGTTGAGGATCCCTGGGCCCCTTCTGAGGGGTTTGGTCTCCTCGCTTTCTCTTCTTGTTACGCTTCTTGGAGCTCACTGAAGGTGATGGGCACCCGGTTGACTCCTTCACCGGGGCCCTTTGGCGTTTCCCGCCGGCTGGCGGTTTCCTGCCTTCTTCTTCTTGGGACTGGAACATACAGCTGCAATATGACCAATTCCTCCACAATTGAAGCAAATCATCTCACTGTGGTCAAGAGGGGATGCTGGTGCTGGAACAGCTGGAAACAATTCCCTCCTGGTTGTTTCTTTCTTGGGACTGGGCGTCTCTTTCGCCACTAGAGACGTCAGTATCTCCATCATCTGGGACATCTGCAACTTCAGGGCATCTACCTCTGTGTCTCTTTCAGGGGTTAAGGCCGACCTGACCGTGGCCACTGGAAGCTTTGTAGACCCCATCACCTGCTTCTCCCTTTTCTCTTCCAACATGGCCTCTTCTTCTCTGACCATTCGGATGAGGTCAGGGTAGTCCAGGCTCTTCCCATCCTGGCGGGTACGTAGAATTAGTGCGACAGGGTCCAAGGGTTGGGCTCCCCTCATCACCTGCTGGGCACGGGCTTCATCTACCTTCCCTGGATCTATCCCCTTCTTCAGGATAATCCTATGCAGGATCTTGTCTATGCGTCCCATGTACTCTGACAGCTTCTCCCCTGTCTTCTGGTAACAGTGTTCCAGCTGATAGGTAAGTTCTGTGACTTTTTCTGTCCCACCAAACACACCTTCCAGGATGTCTATGTAGTCCTGGGCAGTGCAATCCTTTTTACTCGTCTTCAGATTGCGTATGGCCTCTAAGGCAGGTCCTTTTAGGCTTTCAACAATCCTTTGCTTTTTTCGGCCCTCTGAGACCTCCCATTCTTCTAGGGCCTGCGTGGCACCATCTAACCACTCTTCAAATCCCTCTTCTCCCGAGGGTACAGGTGTCCTCCCTGAAAACATCCGGAGTTTCCTGTATCCCGACATTGGGTAATCCCCGGGGTCTCTTCTGCACTGGGTTACAATTTCCCCTAGA
>CM053029.1:190167063-190217272 GCA_028564925.1 Lithobates sylvaticus | reverse complement strand
GTCAGGGCTGCCCATCTGGTATATCAAGAGAGTTCTTAGCACTAAAGTGTTAAAGGGAGGCGGTATATACAGTGCTGTAAAAGTACATTTAACATTAAATATTCTACCTAACAGAATTACATATCTCCCTTCAGGGTCAATCATTTTGTCAAATAACTGAAAATCCAAGGATCGATGTGTCACCCACCTGGAGTAGGAGGTATGAGTAGAATGATACGCCAAGCTCATCCAGAAGAACTGCAAACATGACAGAGTCTCCGGCACCAGATGAGTCTCCTGCAGTGCACATATTGCAGGCAGGTACCTGTAAAGAGCAGTGGATACCATGGTAAGCTTAAGGGGGGTCCCGGATGCCTCTAACATTCCAAGATACCGCAGGGACAGCCCCCATTCCAACTTAGTAGAACAGTAATTGTAAGCTGGATGTGAGTCAAGTACATCAGAGTCATCTCATGCTCAGCCGAGCAGGTGTAGGATGAAGACTTAGGTAGGCCTCTAAGGTAGGACAACACTGGGGAGTCAGAGTATCTCCACATGGGAAGAACACGGTGGTGCAACTGATCTGGGTGCCATTATACAATGGAGTGAATGCCTTTTTTCCAAATGTATGGAGCAGCCATTGTTACACAAATTCCGTGGGATCCCTTCCCTCCACCTTCTCTGAGAGCCCCACTATCTGGGTATTGTTCCGTCACAAGCAGTTTTCAATATCATCAGTTTTAAGTTCATTGGCTTTAGCAATGCGCACTGCGGATTGCACGTCTCAGGTCAACAGTGGCAACTTATCATCTATGACACTTATGCGGCCTTCGGCTGCTGTTCTTTTTGCAAATCATGGCGGATCAGGCCTACTTCCTCTTCCATTCCTCCAAAATGTTCCTTGAGCATATCAACTGAAGCTGTGCACTTGTGTATGGCTTTAAGTATTTCAGCCAGTGTGGGTTGATCAGCATCATCTTCCCTCTCTCCCTCCTCTGTGTCAGTAACATGCTGGTCATTGGAAACAGAGGGGCCCTGTGTGTACTGTGCATCCTCCTGGTCAGCATGCAAGATTGCTGGGGTGGTTTCTAAATCCTCCTCCAGGGGCTGCTCGGCTGCCTAAATTACCTTCTGAGCATAGTACAGCATGTCTCGTTGGGGATCTTTCCCTAGGGCTTTAGGGGTTTTGGGAGGCTTACAAGCTTCTTTCTGTGTCTATCCACTAGAATCCTGGGAGGAGGCCGCCGTGGCACCATGTTAAGAATCAGGCTGCATGCCATCCTCCTCCTGTTTTCGGGTTACCATACCGCCGGATAGAGTGCCTACAATCGCCAGGGATGTCCGCTGTAGTTATGGTAGGTATGTTGATGAAAATCGGGCGTTTATACCGGCTGGGAGCAAGATTTATGAAGGATCTCTCTTGGGAGCTCTGTGAAGCATATATGTTCACATGCCCCTAAAGGTGCCTTAATATACTGTATATTTGGTGGGACAGTACTTTGATCAAACACCTTTGGGACTCCATTAAAATATATATAGCACTGCCCCCGTAAGAATTGCTGTATGTAGACTTCCCTGTGCCTTCCTCGTATTATCTTGAGCCAGTTACTAGAGGTTTTCACACGACCATTCGTACTCTCATCCGCTCGGTATCCAATAATCAAACAAGCATGGATACTGGAAGCAGCAATTTGATCAGGGTATTCCAGCTAAAATGGGTAAAAATGTTTCTTTTGAAATCCCAGGTCATTTGCAAACTGAAATAGACATGTGGTTCTGTAAGGGATCGGAAAATATTATCGGCACCGATATTTTGTATCAAAGAGGGTGGATTATTGATTTAGGCAATGGAGTGATTTGGAAAGGTTCAGCTAATCGTAAGCTAATCGTAAGCCTGTGGTAATTGATCCAGCCGATTATTCAGAAGTGGGTTTGACAGAAGGAGTTGACATTGATTACAAATGGCCTGATACTAGACATGTGCAATTCGTTTCGTTTTTTTTTTTACGAATTAACGAATCGTTCGAATCGTACGAATCGTAACGAATCGTTCGAATTTTCGTTCGTTCGTTTTTTGTTGAATTGGTAATTTTCCGTGTCCCTTACAATGGTGCTGCTAAACGTGCTTCGAATGAATTGAAAAAAAAAATTTCGTAACTTTTTTTTTTCGATTCGTAACTTTTTTTCGATTCGTAACTTTTTTTTTTTTTTTCGATTTGTAATTTCCTGTGTCTCCATTGAACAAAAAAAATTGTACATTCGTAACTTTTTTTTCGATTCGTAACTTTTTTTTCGATTCGTAACTTTTTTTTTTTTTTTTTTTTTCGATTTGTAATTTTCTGTGTCTATTGAACAAAAAAAATTCGTACATTCGTAACTTTTTTTTCGATTCGTAACTTTTTTTTTTTCGATTCGTAACTTTTTTTTTTTCGATTCGTAAATTATTAAAATGTAATAATAGCATACACATTACATAAAATTATGAATTATGCTCCGATTACGAATCTACGAATGTTACGAATGTTACGAATGTACGAATAAATACGAATGCTTCCGAAAATTAAACTAACGAAAAAACGAATCAACGAAAAAATAACTCTTACGAATGTACGAATCGTTACGAATACGAACACCGACGACTTACGAATGTACAAATCGTTACGAATCCGAACACCGACGACTTACGAATGTAAGAATCGTTACGAATCAACGGAAACGAAAAAAACGAAACGAAAAAAAAAGATTTTTTTTTCGGAAACGAAAAAAACGAAATGAAAATAAACGTTTTTTTTTGTTGTGCACATGTCTACCTGATACAGGAGAGAATTTGAAGTTAAAACAAGTAGTACAGTCACACAAAAAACTTTGGAGTCAAAAAAAGAACGAGGTTGGTCTTTTTAAAGATATTGTTGTTGATATTCAGGGAAAGGATCATCCTTTTGTGAAGCCATCCAAATTACCACCAGATTCTGATGAACCTGTCTCATTGATCATTCAAGAGTTTTTGGAACAGGGTATCATCAGGAAAGCAAATTCTGTAACAAATAATTCTTTATGGGTTGTAGCTAAACGAGATGACCCTAGTGCATACAGACTTTTGATTGTGCTAAGAATGCAAAACAAATACATACCATGTTGTTCGCCTATTGTAGCGGAAACACCAGATATCATGTTGCAATTAAATGCTAACGCAAAAGTGTATTCTGTATTAGACATTGCAAACTGATTTTTTAGCATTCCTTTGGCCAAAAGCTGTCAATATAAATTTTGTGTACAAACATGTCCAATATGTTTTTAATAGACTTCCGCGAGGATATCATAGCTCCCTGTCTATATTTCATCAGGCGTTGGCAAATGTTTTATTAAGGTTCTCTAGACCCGATTGTTTAATTCAGTATGTAGATGACATACTTCTTTCTAGTGAAAATGAGGAGGAGCATTTGACTCTCCTGGCAGAATTGTTGACACTTCTACAAGAAGAAGGTCTAAAGCTGAATACATGCAAAGTTCAGCTCATGAAAAGAGAGGTCAAATTTCTAGGAATTTTGATTGGACCAGGGAAGAAGCAGCCCTTACAGGAACGTATACAGGCTATTGCATCTTTACCTGTACCAACAACATTCAAAGCATTGAGACAATTTTTGGGTTTGGTAAATTTTTCCAGAGATTTTTTTGAGTCATTGGCAGAGAAGGCGAAACCGCTATATGACTTGCTAAAACATACAGAGGATAATGAATTTGGTCCCTGGACAGAAGTCCAACAAAAAGATTTTGAAATGTTGAAAAATGATTTGCAGTCAGCCCCTGCATTAGCGACAGTGGATAAACAGGCACCATTTGCTTTGCAAGTGCATGCTTCAGAGATTGCCATCTTAGCTGTTTTGCTTCAGAAACAGGGAGAAAATTGGAGAATTCTTGGGTATTTTTCATGTTTAATTACTCCAGTAGAGAGGGGATTAGACGAATGTGTTTGACAATTAGTTGTTGTGTATTATGCAGTAAAGGCAACAGAGCATATTGTAGGATTTAACAAAATTATTTTACAGACCCCACATAGTACCTTGAAGTTCCTTTTTGAAAAAAATGTTCCTGGAGTCTCCAACCAAAGACTTTATCAATGGTTGTTAGCTCTGTCACCTAAATAAATACAGGTTGAACACAATGCCAAGTATATCCTTCCTCAGTTGATGGAATATAATGGGCTAGAACATGAATGTTTGTGTGAAGTCCAAGAAACACATTCTCCTCTCTTTCGTAGAGAGGCAGAGAAAATTGATGAATCTGTATTTGCTGATGGTTCGAGATATTGTATGTCAGGTAATTATTACAGTGGGTATTCAATTTGGTATTCAAAGCGTAATCTTGCCTTAAAACACAAGCGGCCAGGACATTTTTCAGCTCAACGAGCAGAACTTGAGGCAGTAAAAACTGTATTGACAATTGACAAGGAACAGAATAGAGGTTCACTAGTGATTTATAGTGATAGCTTATATGTTGTTTGTTCTCTTACTGATTACTTACCTATTTGGAAACATAGAGGTTTTGTAGATTCATCCAATAAGTCTCTTGTGCAGAAAGAGACACTTGAATCAGTTTTTGACCTCTTTATGCTTTATCCTCTTGCATATGCTATTTTAAAAATTCCATCACATAAAAAAGATAATAGTGAGTTATCTGTAGGCAATAGAACAGCAGACACATTAGCAAAGGAAGCAGCTTTGCATGGAAAGTTAGTGATTTAACCTGAAACGGTTTTAATTAATGTTGTGAAGAAAACAGACACACAGATTCATTCTTTTTCAGAGGAACAAAAGAGGGACATGTTACTTTTTTCTTCTTCACCGGGTGACATAAGATCTTCCTTTGTTTGTGAAAACGGGATCTTATGTCATGACTTAGATGGGTTTTTGCGTCCTGTTATACCACAACACCTACTGGTGGAATTCACTAAATTCAACCATGACAGTTTAGGTCACATTGGTAAGCAAAAATTGCTTGAAATTCTTAAAGAGAAATTCTATTGGGACAAAATGGAAGAGACCGTAGACAGTGTAATTGAATATTGTCTAATTTGTGCGCAAGTGAATCCTAGACCAAAGGGTCAGAAACCTACTTTACAAAGAATTCCTCCAGCAGATGGACCTTGGTCTTATATACAAATAGATTATATAGGGCCATTATCATCAGGAAAAAATGGATTCAGATTTGCATTAGTTTTAGTTGACATTTTTTTCAAAGTGGATCGAGATTCTTCCAGTACGCAAAGATGATGCTTTAACAACTGCTAGGATGTTGATTTATCATGTTTTTCCAGTTTGGGGTATACCAGCAAACCTCAGTAGTGACAGAGGATCCCATTTTACAGGTAAAATCATGCAGGCAATGTGTAAAATCTTGGGAATAGAACAGAGATTTCATGTACCATATCATCCACAGTCTGCAGGTATTGTTGAAAGGATGAATAGGACTATCAAATCTAGAATTGCAAAAATGTTGTTAGACAGAGGAAATACTTGGGTTCATGTTGTTCCATTCATTTTAATGGTTGTAAGAAGTACAATTTCTGCTGCTACAAAGTATTCTCCTTTTGAATTAATGACAGGAAGGAAAATGCCGCTTGTGTTTCCCCATGAACCTCTTTTGTCTACACCCCAAAGGGAGGCAATAGAGAAGTCAAAATGGTTGCAGATGTTACAGGACAATTTGAACAGTATTTTGCCACATGCAACTACTAGTATGCAAAAAATGGTCCCTCCACACATTTCTAAGTTTGAGAAATGAGTCAACTTGTTTCAGGAAAAGTGGACCATGGCAAAGTAATTGGGAAGGTCCATTTGACATCTTGGATGTTTAAGGGGTAATGGTACAGGTACAAAGACCTCTTAATTCTGTGAAAAATGCACGTAGACAACAAAAAACGTGGGTACACACTGACCAATGCAAAATTTATATCCGAGATAATGATGCTGCATTTTTTTTTTCAGGGATGAGTTATAAAAATCTAACCTGGAGAAATCGTGGATTCCAAAAAGAAGAAAAGATGTCAGCTCAACAAAAGAAAAGTTTTAAAGAGAAAAGACTTATCATCATCACAGGATTCATCTTTTCTCTAGTGACAACTTTATCCGTGGTAAAATATATCACAAACTGTTCCAGCTATGCAGAGGTTAACAGGATTGAAAAATTACAGAGCAAAGACATTATATTATTCAGATACAAAAGAGATGTAGACATTGATATTAATACAGATGAAAACAATGATAAAAACACTGATATCAATACAGAGGACAAAAATTATAAAGATATTGATATTAATGCAAATGACAGAAATCATGATTTTAGATATGTTGATATTAGTACAGCAGAAGATTTGTATGGCTATGTATGCGTAGGACAGGGATATGATTGCTGTTTGCAATTGTATTTCATTCATAGCAATAATATTGAAATCACAGTTAAAATAGAATCCAAAACAAATTATGTTAAAATGCAGGGATCTCATAGACTAAAACAACAGAACCAGAACCTTTGAATGTAATATATTGTGGAGGAGTTTCTGGTCTATATATTTAAAAGGTAATGATTCAACAATTTGGTCTGGAGATGTTGATAATAATATGTCAAGATCTGGGAAAATATTTTATCCCTTAGATCAATTCTATTATCTTTTTCAAAGTTTCGTAAAAATATTAGATCCAGAACATTTAAATATAACTGGAGACGAAAAAGAGGACATTGTAAGAACATGGGGTTTTAAAGTAACAAGAAAGTTAGCTCAAATAAGGGTTAAAATTTGTATTTCTGTGGTCAAAATGATTGTTCCAGAAATTAAATATTTCCACAATCTTTAAAAATCGTTGAAGACAAAGATATTTGCATTTGATATGTAATACAAATATATATTTACCTCAAAATTCATTGTTAACTTGGAAAAGGAATGGTGAATTTTTGGGTAGCTTTCTTCACAGTTCTACTATTATAATTCATAAAGGAATTTTTGGTAGTGTGAATTGGATCAATAATATATTTGTTTATCAACAAATCTTTGAATGATACTGGTATATATGAATGTTGCATATCAATAGGAAATTATCCGGTAAAATGTGCTAAGGCAAGTGTTGTTATAATGTCTCCAAGGCAAACTCCATGTATTGATGAGAAAAGTGTCTCTGCGAATCCATTTCAGATTAACCATTTGCAATCCAGAACTCTCCTGAGACAGGGAAAGTTTGTCATTATATTGTAAAACTTTAATGTTTCAGAATGGAAAATTTCAACAAAGTTTCCGCATTGTCAAGGGCATTTGGTTAATATGGAATTGGGTATTGGAATTGGTATTGTGGTTTGGAATTAATAGTAAAAATCATAACAGAAATAAGTGTAATATTGTTGAAGGTATTTTAGAAGGGATTGGCACAATTGGGAGTATAACAAATAATATGGATATTAATACTTTAAAGTCTGATCTTGAAACAGCTGGTTTAGTGGGGAGTAAAGGTATTAAAATACAAAAAAATTTAAATGGAATATTAAAAAATATGGTTATTAAAACAGCCAATATAATGGGTCCATCTATTTTACATCTTCAAAATATTACTCTTAATTTAATGAAAAGTGAACAACATTCTCATATAGCAGGAGCATGTTTAGAGATCCAGACTGAATATTCCACTCATTTTAAAATAATTGTGCAAGCATTTCAGAGTGGAATAACTCCTCTTGACATTTTACAGAATTTACCCAGAGAATATGTATATGCTATAAATCATACGGATTTATGGGTAAATAAATGGATAGGATGCAAACAGGATGTATGTTATTGTTCTTCTATGATTCCAATAGCAGGAAAAGAACAATATATCCCAGATAGATGAATTTCCGTGGGGAAAATGGGCAAATGTAATTCAAAAGGATAAAGGTTTATTGATAGCTTTGGCTAAGGAACTTCAGAATGCAGAAATATTGTTTAAGCATGGACAAGGTAATTTGCAAGAAATATCTCATCAATGGTTAAAATTTTCAGGAAATAATTGGTGGAAAAAAATCAGTAATAGTGTATCAATTTGGGGAAAAACTTCAATAACTTCAGCAGCAGGAAATATTTTATCACATCCTATAGTTATTTGTTTTATTATTATTATGTTATTCATTATATTCCAGTTATGTTTAATGTTTAGGATGAAAAAATTATATTATCGAATTAGAAATGAAATCAAGAGAGGACAGGATTTATTGCAAAATAAGCTTAAAAGAAGAATGGGTTTTGGAATTGCAAACTCAGTTACAAATGAAAATACATCTGGAAATATTAGATCAAAGACAGAGTGTTTGTGACATAAATGACGTATGAATGGATTAAAATATAAAATATGGTTATTATTCATATTTCAGAGGGGAATGTTATATTCTTAATGTTCAAAATTTAATTAGGTTTTAAAAAATATATCTATGCAGAGTTCTCCCTTATTAGTGTGAATGTGGGTCTTTGAGTTAATGGTTTACAGATGTGACATTTGAACTAGGTTTTCAAATTCTAGAAGATATCAAAACATTTAAATGGACATTGTAAATGTATATGTTTTTAAAAGGTATTTCTATGTAACTGATATTTTGTTTGAAAGATTTTTATATAGATTCTAGTTATACAGATCTTTTTATATATATATTTTTAAATGCAGCATTGTAATTATCTCCTATTTTTTTATTCTTATCCTTATTACATCTATACTCCTATCCTTCAGCACACTCCATTGCCCATATTATTTTATACACATTATAATCCTTCCCCCCCATATATTATTAATATATCCTCTGATTTTAACCAATCATCCCTCACCCCTCTCTCCATCTTTCCTTTTTTATTCCTTACCCCATCCACACAACTGTCATCCTCTAATATATTCACCCATCAAACTACAATCCCCATCAGCCCTCTCTCTCATAGTTCCATTCACACTCGCATTCCCTCCCCCTCCTCATGATTGCTTCCACATCATCACCTTTCCCCCCCCCCCCCCCTCGTAATACACACGTTTTATACAGTCACAACATCTCAGCACAAACCACGTTAATAAACATGAATGATCCTTTTAAACTTTTTATAAAACTTTTAATACATGATCAGCGCTGGCCAGTTTTTAAAGTTTTTAAAGCATAAACATAGATACCGCCCCCATTTTTTTTTCTCCCACACTCCCCCTCCGCCCACTATAAAAATTTATCCACAAGCTGCGGCTGTTTACATTGCCTGATGAAGGAGCACGCATGCTCCGAACGCGAGCGCTTTCAACCACGCCCACCGACGTCATCAATCCTGCTGACGTGCCTATCCTGGGACGCACTCACCTCGGAACCACGAGACGCAAGGGACCGGGGTGCGTTTCCCCACCATAGCCATGATACCGGATGACGGCCGAGGACTTCAGACAAAATAAAGATACCGCTACGTGCCTGATATTTTTAAACAAAGTGTGAGTACAATACTTTCTTTTAAACTTTACATACAGTTCCCACTGTAATCAGACCCACTACTCTCAGAGCGGCGCTGCTCTCTCTCTCTCTTTTTTCTCCTCTACAACACAGAGTCTCTTCTGCTCTATGGAGCCGGCTGCCGCATTCTACAAACACACACCGTCACTCCTGGACTGAAAAAACTGTCCAAAAAACACACTAGAGTGTTTCTCCCCTTCAGCCCCCACTCTCACTCCCGCCCACCCTCAGTGTCACTCCATCTGTGACCCCCCATACTCGCTCATCACTAGCTTTCGTCGGCGCTCCATCCTCCCCCTCTCCACTTTGTTTGAAAGATGTAGCCTGTCTGCCCCTCACCCGTTTCCTGTCTGATGAATAGCCATCCTGTGTAGATGGAATTTCACTTTTACTGTGTTCTAAAGTAAGCGAGATGTGGGTTTTTATATTTCTACTCTCTGGACCCCCACCTTGGATGGGAGGAGTAGGAGTATTCATGGAGTGTGTATTTTTCGGCACGAAAGCAGAGTTCATAAAAGGACAAAGCCTCATGAAGAAGGTCTCTTGCCATTTTTTCTGCCATCTACACACATCTCCTTCTACATCATACAGATTTTCTTCAGCATACAAAGGGTTAATCGGCCATCTTTAAAACCCAAGAAGACCAGGAGCACATGTATTCTTTTCAAATCTTTGAAACAAACTATACTTGAAACTTTTGAACTTATCTGAAGCCACATTTATTTTGTACTATTGTACTATTTTTGTAAGTATTTTTCTATTTTTGTGTGTATAATAAAACACACAGTTTGATTTAAGCTGACTCAGACATAATTAAGAAATTTGTCTCACAATCATCATTTCTAAGCTTTTGCAATATTAAGCCATTCTAACACATTGAAAGTGAAAAAAAAAAAGAAAATCTAAAATGTTGGGTTGTCTACAAAAAATTAATAGAGAGGAAATATTCCAATGGGGACACTAGTTACGGTGACCTGGGGGTCCCCAAGAAATTCCCTTCATTTGCAGGGATTTCCTCTCACTTTCTGTTTGGCTATGGGACAGAAAGTGAAGGGAAAGCTTTGCAATGGGACACAGATGGCACAAAAAAATCTTACAGGGGTTATCACCCTCCCTTACTCCATCTAAAATAAAAAAATATGTTTTATTTATAGTTCTACGTTAATGCGCCTGTTTCTTACTGATTATGATTTTTTTGTATGACATTGCACTGATAATACCCAGTACTGGTAATTTGCTTGTCTGTTTTGTGCACAATTATTGTATAAATAAAAGGAATTACACAAAAGAAGGTGTAGTCAGGATATGAGCCAAGGGCATTAACGGGATCAGGATACAGTCAGGAGGCCAGTTGGGTCAAACAGTAGATATTAGAATGCAGGTCAGGTCACCGCTTTGAATAGGTTGATTGGCTTCAAAGCCAATGTCAGAGGTGCACGATCATTTATGCTAAGGTATATTAGTGTGAGCATGCACATGTAGTGCTCATTGTTGTAACCCTGTATATTGGCAGTATTATGCACGGGTGCAGATATTCAAGTACATCCATGCACTTGATCTTCCTGAAAAACAGAGTCAAAAAAGTGTTTTTGCCATAGTCCAGGTCACATGGGAGGGGGTGCTTCCACCACCTCCACTGACCTGAGCCCCATGGCGGGTCCGCCGCCATGGTGATGTTGGATGGGCAGGGATGGAGATGTGGCCTATATTTAGCCCAGAAGCAGCTCTCTTAGTTGTTATCCATCTGTGGATGAGATCAGGCTGGTTGATCCTTCTCCTACTGCTTTTGAATAAAGTAAATTTTTTCATCTTGCACGTTTTTTAGTTTTTAGTTTGAAGTGATATATTCACTTGCTATGATGCATGCATATCATGCCATAGGTTCTGTGGGGATCACTGTTTAGTGTTTGGAGTAATTTTGTTTTGTTTTTTGAGGTCCATTGCACTTTTGTTTTTTAGAGTAGTTATGACACTGGGAGGTCCCAGAAAATGCAAACACTACTGAGCTATTGATTTTTTTTTTACTTCATTCACAGATTAAGCCCAGGTTTACACTGAGCTGTGGGAATGAAGCTGTGCAAATTCAGCTGAACTCGCACGATTTCACTCCTGCATGTCAGTCCTGATTTCAGCATCGATTTCACAGACATCTGTGCGGGTTTCTGCACAGATGTCAATGGAAATCTTAAAAACTAGTGCAGAAACTACTTTTTGAAATCAGTGCGGCATCGCACCGATTCGGACGGTGCCATTACCAGCAATTGTCAAATTGTAAGTAAACAAAGTTGGGTTTCTGTAAGCTTATTAGTATGTTCACCTGGCAATTAGCTGGATGGGCGGGGATGGGGATGTGGGCTTTATATAGCCAAGAAGCAGCTCTCTCAGTAGTTATCCATCTGTGGATGAGACCAGGCTGGTTGATCCTTTCTGATGCTTTTGAATAAGATACATTTTTTCATCTTTCACGCTTTTTAGTCTTTAGTTTGAGGTGACATATTCACTTGCTATGATGCATGTACATCATGCCATAGATTCAATAGGGATCACTGTTTAGCGTTTGGGGTCGTTTTGTTTTGTATTTTTTTGTTTCATTGTTTTTTAGAGTAGTCATGACACTGGGAAGTCCCAGCAAATGCAGGGACCCCTTACTTTCTATCATCACAGTTTTTTTTTTTGTTTGTTACTATGTGGTCTTTCACAAACACTACTTAGCTAATGTTTTTTTTTTTTTTACTTCACTCACAGATTTATGTAAGTAATCAGAGTTGGGTTTTTCATGAGCTTATTAGTGGGTTCACCTGGCAATTAGCATCTGCCCTTTAAAGCTATCACTTTATATAGTTAGTACCAATTAGCACCATTAAGACTTGATACTATGTATATTAATTCATACACTCATCTATTATTTACTTCTTTTGAATTGCACATATTATCCTGTTCTGAACAGATATATATATACATATGTGCACTAGATGATTAGGTGAATTTTTATTTATTTTTAGAATTTGGATGTCTCTTTTTGGATCGGACACTTATGCCTGGGGGCTCACCTCTTGGAGTGCTTGGCTTCCTCTCCCTCTCCCCACATATCCACAACTCCTGGTTAGAAAACAGTGGACCTGTGGGTGGTTTTATCCTGGTCTCTCCTTTTTGTACATACTTGGAAGACATTTGATTTCAATCTGCTTGCCATACTATTATATAAAGATGGTGGAATTTGGCCACAACTGTAGGTCAAATATGTGAGGTGTGATGTATGGTGGGGCTTGGAGGTTTTTTGTTGTTGTTGTTGTTATATATATTATTGGTACGTATGTGTATCGTTTGTCTCCAGATATTCTCTGTGCTTCTCCTGAAGAAGCGAGGTTTTGAACTTTCTAAACGTGTTGAAAATACCAGCACAGATTTTCCAGGCTGATGGCGGATATCAATACAGACCATATAGGTTCTATGCAAAAGTTTCAGTAATTGAACTGTACAGTATTTAGAATGTACTTCTATCTTTGTGTAGCACCCTGATGGTTAGGCTAGTAAATATACCTACCAGGTATAGTTGCCTTGGCCAATTGATAGAAGATCCTACCATCCTAATTCTGGAATTGCTGCACTCTTCTGTCACTAGATGGCCAAGTATCTGGTGACATTAGTTAAGACAAGATATAGATGGGGTATCTCAACCTAAACCCTCTCTCCCACAGTTCTGTTCAAGAGAAAATAAATCTCTTTGCATTTAAGAAGTGTCTGGCGCCCATGAATCTACCTTGCATTACACCCACTATGCCTTGTAACCCATTCTACACAGAAGGATGTCAGCTGTTCCTAACTCTGGAGGTTTTCATTAGACCAAAGGGGACCATGTATGACTTGTTGTTATCAAAGGAATGTAAATACATTTTTGGATATTTTCCTTGTGTTTGAGGTGTGACTCAAAAGGTCCCGTGGACTTTAACCACTTCCTGCCCAAGGACGTCATATGACATCCTGGACTTTCAGTGGGAATATCCTTGTTTTCAGATTCTGTGCACCATAAGAACGATCATAGCAGCAGTTCCACCGCTTGATCATTCTTACAGGCGACGGGAGGGGACATCCCCCCATCCCCCTCCCGTCGCCATCCGGTGCTTCTCTGGGCTCTCCCATGCCATCAGGGGCCCGGAGAAAGAATCGGCCGCCACCGGATGATGAGCATAGAGATGTCCGATGACCAGATGGCCACCGGTAATCTCTATGACCGTCGGAGGCCTGGGCGCGGATGTAAACAAAGCCGCGATTGTTCCGATCTCATGCTTTCCAGCCTGGAGGAGAGATGTGGGGTCTTACTGACCCCGTATCTCTCCTCACCTGTCACGAATGGTTACATTCCTTGTAATAGGAATAAAAGTGTTCAAAAAAAAAAAAATGTTGTAAAAGAAAGTAAAAATAAAAAACATTAAGTAAAAATAAAAAAAAATTAAGTAAAATAAAATTTAAAAAAATGTAAAATGCCCCTGTCCCCCCCCCGGTAGCTCGCGCTCAGAAGCGAACGCACACGTTAGTCCCGCCCACATATATAAACGCCGTTCAAACCACACATGTGAGGTATCGCTGAGTGCGTTAGAGCATGAGCAACAATTCTGGTACTAGATCTCCTCTGTAACTCTAAACATGTAACCTGTAAAAAAATTTAAAGTGTCGCCTATGGAGATTTTTAAGTACTGAAGTTTGGCGTCATTCCATGAGTGTGCGCAATTTTAAAGCGTGACATGTTGGGTATCTATTTACTCGGCTTAACATCATCTTTCACATTATATAATTAAATTGGGCTAACTTTACTGTTTTGTTATTTTTTAAATCATGAAACCTTTGAAAAATTGTTACGCAAACACTGTGCGAGATAAAAAGTTGCAATGAACGCCAGTTTATTCCCTGGGGTGTCTGCTAAAAAAAATATCTAACGTTTGGGGGTTCTGAGTAATTTTCTAGCATAAAAATATGATTTTTTACATGTAGGAGAAGAGTGCCAGAATAGGCCCGGTATGGAAGTGGTTAAATAAGTTGTTGCTCTAAAAGTGCTCTACTTTCAATCACCACAAGGTCTTTTATCATTCGTGAGATTCTTCCTCTCAGTTGTTTGCCAAATTATCCCTGGACACAGGAGAACATCAGACACTCCAAAATGGGCTAAATGGGTTGACTAAGCCCAAAGCCCGAAAGAAAGTGAAACGCAACAGGGAGCGGAGCCTGGGGGGGGTTGAGTTTTTTCAAATAAACAGTTGCGTAGAGGATATTGGAGTGTGAGGCATGTATCCTTTTGGAGTATTTGGGTTGGAACTATGAACAAAATATAAAGTATCAAATACTTAATTGACTTGGATAATGTCAGACTAGAGACTTGTGTAGGTACGCATTCAACATGGCAGATATACAGGAGTTAACAAAATTGAAAAAAGTATATGAAAATATGATCACATTTTGACTGATTTTCCCTTGACTCATTGATGCTCATAACAATTGCTTTTATAACCTTTTCACGGAAGGGCTGCCAGGGTTCTTTCTCAACCCCTGTTTTCCACGTTCAACATGTTTTTTTCCTTCCCCCTTCCCCCATTCCCTCTTATGCCAATTTGCTTAACCCTTTCTCTCTTTTCTATGATGTGATGCCCCTCTCTAGAGCCTGTTCCAACATTTGTTTTTTTTTGTTCCTGTATGGGATTATAACACCCTAACTGGCTTGCGCATGATGTAGGCATAAGCCAGAACTACATTTGCCCAGAGCGCTTTTCTATACACATGGGCCAGATAAAATATGACGTTTCCAACTTTTTTTACATGTACCAAATAAACAACATAATCCTGTAAAATAATAATAATAACAACATCTGATGCTGGAAGAGAGGGGAGAAGACGCGAGTGCTGTATTGATCCTTGCACAGTAACAATGCACCAGGTGTGTGCGGTCACTGTGCAATATATGCCTAATAAGCAGAGGTCCTTGGAGGACTTGTGTTTATTAGGGGCACTGAGTGCACAAATATACATAATGGAGCCAAGGCACGTCAACATAAACTATATATGTGTGTGTGTTTATCAGACCCAGTATGTGGGCAGAGGATTGTTTTCAAGGGAAAGACATCAACACTGTTTCCGCATAGGTGTGCGCAGGGGGGTGCCAGGTGTGCTTGGGCACACCCTAATCACTGTGCGGTGCCGATTTTCCCCTACTGCCCGGGCTTCCTACCTCTTAATAGGCCCCGCAGTGCTGCTGTCTTCCCTCCTCTCCTCTCCCTCCAGCTGCTACGAAGGATGTTTAAGGATGGAGAGCGAGGGAAGGGGCTAGTAAATGTGTAATTTACCAGTTCCTTCCTTTTCTAAATGAACACACTCGCTCACTGTGTCCATTCATAACTGAGGCATATGTGACGATCTGGGGTGATTAGGTTCAAGTGGTGCATGCAGTTTTCCATAAACGTGGCACTACAGACTACGTTTTTAGGGCATTGCAGCCCACTTTTATTTAAAGGTAACGAAAAAGTTCAAACAGTAATCTTCCCTCGCAGGGGGGATTCCACCATCACTGCATAAACACAAACTCACTGTCAGCTTCGTGCTGTTTTGGTCACGGGCCACATCTGCCTGCTACAGACGTGCACACACAGGCTGCCACCTCCAGCCTTAGACTCCGAGACCTCCTGTCTCTTTCTCCTGGAGCCGTCTCCTACAGGGACCCTCCCGACCTCCCAGGCCAGACTTCCTGTCTGCCAGGTGGAGCTGTCTCTAAGTCTGAGCACTGACCTCTATTCCTAGGATGTTTATGAATCCAGCCCACAGGTGTGCAATTAGTATTCCTGCCAAAATCAGGCATACACTGCTCATATTAACCTGTGACATGGGGTCGCATTTCCACACATAGGAAACTGTGTTTACTATGCTTCAGTTTGTGAATGAACAGGAAGCCACTCAGCACAGAGCACTTCCCATTCTGCTCAGTGCAGCTGAGGCAGCAGAGAAAGGCATGTGTGTTTGAGCTTTGGGGTGCACACCCTAATGCAATAGGCTGCACACACCTGTCAACAGACTGTCTGTTGAATTTTCATTACAGAAAGCTCACCACAAGTTAAGAGCACTGTTAGCTCAGTTCCCAGCACTGTTACAGGAATGACCATGCTGTGCTCTCCTGCCTAGTGTGGTCAGTTCTTAATAGGAAAGCAGAGGGACTGGCAGTATCACCAGATATTTCACACAAAGGAAGCAATACAAAGAGAACAGGATACTGTTACATACAAGTGCATGTTACAGCAGGCTTATATCACGAATATAAGATGTTGGATTTACTACACTTCCCAGGAGCCCGCTGCACCTTTTCTGCGGTCTATTCCTTCTTGAATGCCGGTGGCTCGTCCACGTTCCTTCCATATGCGAGTACGATATAGCTACCCCTATAGATCTTGAGGATTGGAGTAAGGACTGGTCAAAAGTAAACAAATTCTCCTTCAACACTGTCACCTTGAAAATGGTCTACAAAGTTCTCCTCCTCTGGTACAAGGTTCCGACCTATACTGCTCACTTGAACCCGTCATATACTGATAGATGTTTTCGGGGCTGGTACCAGTGCGGTGGCGAGATCCACATCTGGTGGTCCTGCCCCAGACTGGTGGGGCTCTGGTCGAGGGTCTTTGGTCTCTTGACTACACTTCTCCATGTGCCTTTTCGCAAGGCTGCCAGACATGCACTTCTTCACTGCCTAATCCCAGGCCTCTTATACTATTAGCAGAAATTGGCCAAATATCTTTTTATAGCCCGCCAAATGCGCAATAGCCAGAGCCTGGAAGAAACCCTTAGGCCAGTTCACAGAGGTGAAAAGCATCTTGACTACCCTAATGATTCAAGGGAAGATGACCAGTATCTTTCTTGACTCCCATTCCAAATTCCAAATTCCTCAAAGTGTGGGCCCCGGTGGTCATATGCTCTTCTGACCCTGCACCAAACTAACTTTTTACACTCCTGGCCCCCAAAGTGTGTTATCAAACCTGCAGGAACCTCTTTCATCTTCCTATTCCTGCTTTGCTCCTTCTCTGCTCCTTCTTTCTCTACTCTCTCTGCTCTCCCCCTTCTTATGTTACCCCCCCCCCCTTTTTTTTTCCTTTCCTTTCCCTCTCCTCTCCCCCCACCCACACTCGGATTGCAATCCTCCTGCCTCCAGTGGATGGGGTCCCTCCATTCCCTCTCCGTATACTCAGCCCAGGGTCCCCGAGCCCAGACATTCATTGTTACCTTTGGCACTGTTAGCCGGATATAGTTGGTCTGTAGTCTTGTACATTAAAAAACATATATAACTATTCTGCGATCAGTTTATTACTTTACTGTCTGTTGTTTGTTTTGCACCTGCACTATTATGTTTTTCCAATTTTTTTCAATAAAAAAACAATGTAACAGAAATGTTTGGTTTACATTTCTTTAAAGGATTGGCTTCACTTTTTTTCCCATGGATCCCTTAAATGGCAACCACCTACCTATTTACCCTCATGTTCCAGAGATATTCACAGCCCTGCCTGTACTGCACAGTTCAGGCCACATCCAACTGTTCTTATGGCTGGTCCATACTGCTTTGAATTAGTAGTGAGAGCTGGAAGCAGCTGGTAGCTTTTTGTAAAGGCTACATGTCTCCAAGCAGAACCACACAGTAAAGATCTCAGCAGCGATGCTAAAAGCAAGTATATGGATAGATGGCTGCCACGTAGGAATATAAGGCAAGATTTACTGAAAGTGAAGATGCCCTTTAAAGTATGGTTGCTTACAAGCTTACATTTGGGAAGACAGAAACAATTCAAAGGAGACCCAAGGCACCCAGTGGCTGATAAATAATTGATAAATGTAAAGGAGTGCAAGTGAAAAAGTATGACTAATGCCGCGTACACACGAAGGGACAATCCCGCGGGATTATCCTCTGGACTCAAGTCCAGCGGACAATCCCCTCGTGTGTGGGCGTCGGCGGACTTTTTGGCGCCAAAAGTCCGGCGGACTAGGTTTTAAGTTTTGTTTTAAAATTATCCGCTGGACTTGGCAGTCCAGCGGACAATCCTGCCGTTAGTAGGCTAGTCCGCCGGACTTTTGGAAATGAACGGACTTGCCGCTCATCGGCAAGTCCGTTCATTTAGCACGTGACTTCAGGTTACGTAGCTAGCGTAGGCAGTAAATGCCGCCGCGCTAGCTCCGTCACCTGGCATGGATTTAAAGGGACTCCCCACGCCGAAAAACGGCGTGGGGGTTCCCCCCAAATCCATCTCAGACCCTCATCCGAGCACGCAGCCCGGCCGGCCAGGAAAGGGGTGGGGACGAACGAGCGCCCCCCCCCCTCCTGAGCCATACCAGGCCGCGTGCCCTCAACATGGGGGGTGCCCTGGGGAAAAGGGGGGCCGGGGGCCCCCCCACCCCAAAGCACCTTGTCCCCATGTTGATGAGGACAAGGGCCTCTTCCCGACAACCCTGGCCGTTGGTTGTCGGGGTCTGCGGGCGGGGGCTTATCGGAATCTGGGAGCCCCCTTTTATAAGGGGGCCCTCAGATTCCGGCCCCCCACCCTATGTGAATGAGTATGGGGTACGATGTACCCCTACCCATTCACCTAAGGTGTAAAATGTAAAGTAAAAAAACACACACACTTTTGAAAAAATATTTTATTGCACTGCTCCGGGGGTCTTCTTCCGTCTTGGGGGGTCTTCTCGCCGGACTCCTCCGCCATTTACCAAGCTCTTTTACCGAGCGGAGAAGTCCGGCTACCTTCTTTCGTCGTCGCCGCCGTCGTCTGGGGGTCTCGATCCGCCTTCGGGGGTCTTCCGGTGTCTTCCGGGGTCTCTTCTGTTCTTGCCGCTGTCGTCGCTTTCTGCGCCGCCTTCTTCTTCTTCTTATTCTTCCGCCTTCTTCTTCTTGTTCTTCTTGTTCTTCTTCTTCCGATGTTGACACGTCGCTTGCTCTGGCCGGAATGCCAGAGCCGCGCTGTGCTGGGACTTATATAGGGACAAGGGGACAGGGTCACATGCTCATGTCACATGGTGACCCCGCCCCCTTGTGATGTCACAGTCCCGGAGGATGCTGGGACTGTGACATCACAAGGGGGCGGGGTCACCATGTGACATGAGCATGTGACCCTGTCCCCTTGTCCCTATATAAGTCCCAGCACAGCGCGGCTCTGGCATTCCGGCCAGAGCGAGCGACGTGTCAACATCGGAAGAAGAAGAACAAGAAGAACAAGAAGAAGAAGGCGGAAGAAGAAGAAGAAGGCGGCGCAGAAAGCGGCGACAGCGGCAAGAACAGAAGAGACACCGGGAAGACCCCCGAAGACCCCCGAAGGCGGATCGAGACCCCCAGACGACGGCGGCGACGACGAAGAAGGTAGCCGGACTTCTCCGCTCGGTAAAAGAGCTTGGTAAATGGCGGAGGAGTCCGGCGAGAAGACCCCCCAAGACGGAAGAAGACCACCGGAGCAGTGCAATAAAATATTTTTTCAAAAGTGTGTGTGTTTTTTTACTTTACATTTTACACCTTAGGTGAATGGGTAGGGGTACATCGTACCCCATACTCATTCACATAGGGTGGGGGGCCGGGATCTGAGGGCCCCCTTATAAAAGGGGGCTCCCAGATTCCGATAAGCCCCCGCCCGCAGACCCCGACAACCAATGGCCAGGGTTGTCGGGAAGAGGCCCTTGTCCTCATCAACATGGGGACAAGGTGCTTTGGGGTGGGGGGGCCGCATGGCCCCCCTTTTCCCAGGGCACCCCCCATGTTGAGGGCACGCGGCCTGGTACGGCTCAGGAGGGGGGGGCGCTCGTTCGTCCCCACCCCTTTCCTGGCTGGCCGGGCTGCGTGCTCGGATGAGGGTCTGAGATGGATTTGGGGGGAACCCCCACGCCGTTTTTCGGCGTGGGGAGTCCCTTTAAATCCATGCCAGGTGACGGAGCTAGCGCGGCGGCATTTACTGCCTACGCTAGCTACGTACCTGAAGTTACGTTCGAAATGAACGGACTGCTCCGTGTGTGGGCAAGTCCATTCATTTTCAAAAGTCCCGCGGACTTTGTTCAGCGGACTGTCCCTTGGAGAAGTCCGGGCGTGTGTGGGCAAGTCCACACGCTCGGAAAGTCCGGCGAAGCCAGCTGGAAAGTCCAGCGGATTGTCCGCTGGACTAGGTCCCGCACGTGTGTACGCCGCATTAGCTTTACATCTACGGGTACAGGTATCTTACCCAAATTATTTCATTTTATAGGAATACTGTGTAGCATCCTCTAGTGCTAGAATAGGTGTAGGCAAATTTACTAGACTCGTAATAGTTGCATGAGTCTCTTTATTGGGTCAGGGTTCAGATTAAGGTCAGATTAAGGTCAAAATCCAGCAGCTCCTTAGGGGATAGCGATACAAACATATTGAAGAACACTGTTTACTGTGAACAAAACTGTAATGGCGGACTCTCTGATCTGCTTCTTCAGGGTGAGAATCACCCTATGAATATAAAGGGTAACTCGATTCCAAAGAGGAACTCCTCAACAGGAGTATAATCCTGGATGTACTGCTGTAAATTCTCCCAAATAGGACAAAGAAAAGTGTGTGGAATCCACATGGTAAGCACTCAATGTGCCCGGTATACCATGTATACCATGTTGCCAGTCAGTTTTTCTTTACCTGAATCCTCAGATGAGCTTGGAGTTTTCAGAATTCCTATTCACCTTTGTGTGTTCCAGCTCCTCATCATCATGCATTCTTCTATAATGTAATGATGTGATGTAAAAAATAAAATAATAAAGTATTCTATAACAGTCAAAGCAGGAATGTAGAACAAGGACAGCACACTGATTTCAGTAACCGAGCCCCTGGGAGACAGAACAAAGTGTCATGGGGTTTAAATTTGGTTTGATATTCTCTGAAATATTGCCTGTGCCTTGAGCTAAACAGGAAAGACTTTTCATTGGGTTACAACCTATACTGTATGCTAAAGATGGTTTGCACCTAAATGGAATGGGGAAAGATGGGGGAGGGCTATCACAGGTCATAAGAAGGTTACCAGGTTACAAACAACCATTGGAAATGGTACTATTTTTACTAACATAAAAAATGTGCAAAATACGTGTGCAAATTGTGACACTTAATTAAAGTGTTTGTTCACCAGTGCCAGAAGTATGCCAAGCAAAATAGGTGAGTTGGAAGCTTTGGTGCATAAAAAGAACTATGATTTAATTGGTATTACTGAATCTTGGCTTCATTCTTCACATGACTTAGCTATTCATATTTCTGGCCATGCTCTCTTTCAGAGATACAAGGTAAAAAGGAAAGGTGGTGGTGTCTGTTTCTATGTGAGAAGTTATCTCAAATTAAGTGTGAAAGAGGACCTAGTTAATGGAGAGTGTGGTGTAGCTAAAGCATTATGAGTGGAACTGCACATGGGTGTGCGTACTACAAAGGTTATCATTGGAGTTTGTTATAGACTTCCCGGTGTTAATTAGGTGGTGGAGACTCAGCTCCCTGCACAAATAGAAAGGGCTGCAAGGGCTGGGACAGTGATAATAATAATTTATGTGATGGGATTTTAACTACCCAGAAATTGACTGGAGTAATGGCACTGCAGGAACAGTTAAAGGGCAAAAATGTATAAACCTATTACAAGACAATTTTATGGTACAGATCATAGAGACCCTGACTAGGAATGATGCTCAGCTGGACCTGGTAATCTCAAACCATGCATAGCTTATCAGTAATGTTCATATAAAAGAACTGGGTAGCAGTGGCCATAATATGACCTAATTTAATATTGGCTGTAAAAAAAAAACAAGAACATATATAAAAACACTTAACTTTAGGAGAGGACATTTTCCAAGGATGAGGGCTGCTCTCCAAGTCTTAGCCTGGGAAGGAATATTGGCATTGATGAACACAGAACAGCAAAATACTGTATATTCCCACAAGCAAAATGTTTAAAAGGCTAAAAATAAAACATATGTCGCTCACAGCCAAAGTTAAAAAAGCGATAAATAATAGGAAAAGAGCTAAAGCGCTAAAAATGAAGGAACACTATCATCGTTTAAATGCTACAAAGAATATAACAGAATATGTAAAAGGGAAATCAAGGCCTTAAAAATTCAAAACGAACAACAGATTGCAAAATATAGTAGGACAAACTCCCAAAAATTCTTCAAATATATTAATAGTAAAAAGGGCAGGTCTGAGGATGTAGATCCTTTACAAAATAATCTAGAGTGGGTGACTGGGGACAAAAAGAAGGCAAATTTATTAAACACTTTCTTCAGCTCTGTGTATAGAAAGGAGCATGGGGGGAATGACACAGTATAGTATATCTAAAGTCAAATCTTTGCTTTGAGTTTTGAATAGAGTAGGGATGGATTAGAAAATGTAAAATGTTAAGTTGTCACTAGAATAACAGGTAAGATCTTCCAATAGGGACACCACTTGTGGGCAGGTCAGGGTGACATCTTCCATGTTTCCCTCCTTGTTGGGCACCAAACTAGGATCACATGAGAGGCCTATCCCGGGGTGGGTTCTTCTGGGCTACGCTAGGCACCCTGTACAGGGTCACCTTGTTCACACGAGGTACCTTTACTTTGTGCCACCTTCATCAATGCCCTGGGACAAGACTGAGGCTGTTATGGGGGAATACTCATCCTCAAGGTGGACCTCTACTATTAGAGAAGAACATACGCGATGTACACTTGCACTGAAACTGTTCTCCAGTTAACTGTCGGATTTCCGTGACAATGTACACCATCTCTGTAATCTGCATTTAGGAGAAATATGGTGAGCTCTGTCCAGCATTTTCCAGTACTACTTCCCAGTAGAGAAGTGGGCCCCACCATGCACTCTGCACAGGCTCCGCATATGCACCTAACTTAACTCTTGAACTTCCGTACCTCTGTACAGGATGGGAACCTCTGTGGCGTGAATCTGCTCACGTTGCTCTGGGAGACAGGGGCAGAAGGAGTCCTGACACCATTTCCCTCGCTGCTAGAAGCCGTTTTACCTATAACAGGTAAACACTACCGCAGGCTGCTTGTTAAACTTTTGTTACCCTAAGTAACCACTTGTGTCTTCACACTACTCCTCTCCACACTGATATGTTCATATGCCAATGTGTTAAAGTGGAAGTAAACCCTTCCAAAGCACTTTGGCCTACTTGTAAGCCTAGATTAAGGCTTACCTGTAGGTCCAATAAATATCTCCTAAACCTACATGGTTTAGGAGATATTTAGAAAAAAAAAGGCATCGCTGTCTACTAGCTCATTATGCCTTTGCCTTGCAGGTTCCGTTTTTTTTTTTTTTTTTAAAAGAGGCTTTACTTTCTCTTTAAGACCCACTCAGTGAACTATGTGTGCCGGTTACTTGCAAAACACCCCTTTCAGTAAATTTAGACCAGCCAAGGACAATGTTTAAATGCTTTACTTAGGAAAAGTGCAAAATTAACATTTCAAAGTCCAACATACAAATACAAGGTCTTTCCTACATCCCTACTCCTAGCTACAGGCTTGTGCTGCCCCAGCATACCTACAAAGGTGAATTCCAGCACTTATACTAGTCTTTCAGAGGGACTTTCATGCAGATGTAAGTCCTTCAGAGGCATGTTCCAGTGCTGGTGCCTTCAGGATGAACCCCAGGTTAAGATGCCTTTACATCCCGATGGTGATAGATGACCTTCTGCTCCTCGTGTGTATCATTCACTGTCTCTCTCCCTTACAGGCAGCGGCCTCAGCTCTCTCCCTCTTTTGGTCTCTCCATAGGGGGAAAATCCCCAAACTCTCCCAACTATATCTCACCGGGGGATCCCCTCATACATGACCACTGTCCCATATTTATATATCAAAAGATTAGTGGGCCAGGCCCAGAGAAGAACCCGCCAAAAAAAAAAAAAGGGAAAGGCATTAACTCATACCATCTCAGCAAGGACAGCACTTATATAGCAATTTCAACCTGCTTACTTTTTGGTGACAACTAAGCGGTGAATTCCCTTTACTTTGAAGTGATTTCTTCTATTGTATCTATAGGAGATGATGTGATGAGAAATCTCCCAAATGGGACACAGAAAACAAAAACCTGACAGGGGACTCAACAATGCCCTACTCTATCAGAAATGGGAAAAAAATAAGCTTGGGCTTTAGATTAAGAGGACCTTGAGCCACTGACCCAGAGCAATCATGTAGGTCAAGTGTTCCGACTTAATGACCAGCAAAGTGGGGATTAAAGTGAAAGCCCTGGGCCTTGAAAAACGAGACAGCGATATAAGTTGCTCTAATTCTTTCTTGATGGGTTCTTTTTAAGATATATGGTGGCAGCAGAGGGTGGAGAATATAATTTATATTAGCTGGGCATTTAACCCGAGGCCCTCCCTTCTCAGAACAAGACGCACTAGTCTTGTTAAGCAGAGACCCTCAGTTCAGCTGATAGAAGGCTGCGAAGCTGGTTTAGGTCTTGTGGGAAATCAAGCTGGTCAAGGCTTGGAGGGGATGTGAAGGGGAGAGCTACACTGTATGAATTGAAAGCCACTTTGATGTACTGAACTGTTCACTCTGATTGGCAGGGAGGAAGATCTGCCAGTTAAAACGACTAGCTGGTACTGCTCCATTTCATGTAATTAGAGAAAAATCATTGTTGTTGGGGACGAGGGAGGGGAAAGAGGAGGAATTGATTTTGAACAAATGAACTGTCGCTCTCCTATTCAACATGTTCTCTCGTGTAGATCATTTTAGGGCTCTGCTTACCCAGCTCTAATTGGATATTAAAGGCAGTCAAAGCCTGCAGCAATATAACAGCATGTCAATATATATAGTATTGTGTTTCAGGTGAAACTTGTTTTGTGTACTGACAGGAGAGTCAGAGATTTTCCATTTTAGCTTTACAGAGACATATGTATTTCGGCTACAATTATTTTCAATACGTTTTTCAGTTAAACACTTGAAGTGCTCCATCTTGTGGCCATCTGTGTGTCAGACAGCACAATCACTGTTTTTCTTTTAACAAGTGCTGGCTTACAGGATAAGCAGGGCTAAATTAGCATCACTGGAGTCAACCCAAAGCAACACTGCAGTGTCACAGAAATTGGTGGACCTATTGTGACACTAGAATGACAGGTTCCAGATGGGTTTACAGAGTCTAGGTTCCAGATGGGTTTACAGAGCACTGACTGACAATAGTAGAGATATCCGACTGATGGTTACGATAAGCACAGACAAGCTGTGACCAATTGCAGTCCAAACAATCCACAAGAATAATCCAAGGCATGAACAAGGCATGAACAGATGTCAGAGTCAGACAGACCACAATCTAAAGCATGAACAAGTTGACTAACCTAGTGATTAGGCACTGCCTGGATGTCCAGCAGTCTTCTTAGGTGCTTCCTTGATTAGAGCAAGTGTGTGCTACAGAGATCTGAGCTGCTGCGCTAAGTAACAACCTGCAGATGGCAAAGGCACAAGCCCAATCATTACACTCTATACTTAAATTACCTCTTTTACAGAAAACTATTTCTCATTGTACTGAGCTTAAAGAGGAACGGCAGTCTGCTCACATAATTTGTAATAAAAACATCTTTGCCATTCTGAAGCTTCCCTCCAACCACTTTGCATATTATTTTATATATACTGTGATTCTGTACTTGTCAAATATGCTGCAGAAATCTGGGCAGCTGAAGCTGCTGTCTGTTCACTTCCTGGATTTACACAGACACACAGAGGCACCTGCAGCTCTCATTGGCCCTCTTATGACTCATCCCCCCTCCCTTCCTGGCAAACTCTCACGAGAGTGAGAGAGCGAGAGAGCGAGAACTGTGCATGATGTCATAAGCCTAGGTTTTTTTCCAGACAAGAAACAGGAAGTGGGCTGTATAAGGTATTTACTGGCAAAAATGTTTTACTATCCAAAGGTAAAACAACAAGGGCAGAAGATTTAATAGATGGAAAGTTGAAAAAATGACTGAAGGTCCGCTTTAATCTAGTTCAGATACTTTTATAACTACAGCCATAGCAGCCAGCATATGTTGTTATCAGGCCTCACAGGTAGGGACACCCAGCTGATGTCTAAATAGAGATTCTAAAAATGGTGGCTCAGAGACTAAGGAGTGCAGACTTTTCTGTGCATTGATCACACATTTAACTATGTGCTGGAACCAGAATGTATTTGGCTAAACACTTAGTAGAAACGCATAAGAAGTGTAGCACCCTGGAGTTTAGGCAGGGTTGCTCCTCACACATTTACTTGCCAGTAGTAGTTATCCTGGTTGTTTGTTAGAAATACATTGATTTCCCCATAGGTTTGGCCTTGTTGCAGTTTTCTCTTCTACCACTAGGTGGCCAGGTACTTGGTGGTACTAGATATGAGAAGGGCAACCCAAGGTCAGGTTATGAGTATATGTAGTATCTCAGCCAATGGGCAGGGGTTTTCTTGAATCCCTTGGCCTGCTGGGAGAGCCTATATATTCGGGTGGAGTCAGGTGATCTATGTTCTGTGCCACGTGGACGGCTGTCTGGGTGGATGTGTGTCATGTGCCCTAAGCTGCTAGGCCAGAGATTGGGCCTAACGCGGGGCGTCTGGATGCTAAGCTGTCTGAGGGCCTATCCAGAAGCAAGAGGATTGGGACCAACCACCTTATTACCAGGGACCACAGTGAGTAACTGAAGCAAGTACCGAAGCAGTATTCTCACTGAGCGGGCATGGTGGACAATCGGGAAACTTCAGGCGGTGATCAAGCCAGAGACCCAGCCAGAGGAGGTGACGCTTACAGAGCATCCTTGTGTGCCAAGCTAGGGACCGAACAGGCCAGTGGGGTGAAGCTTGACTAGTATCAGGAGTACCAAGCTAAAGACCCAGCAGAGAGGCGGGGGGTGACGCTTGAGGAAAATACCATACCCCGTAAAGATTGAAGGAGCTCCACGGATTCAGTGGCAGTGAATCAGAGGGTCTAGTGAGAGTACGGGAGCTCAGTGTATTGAAGAACACATTTAACCCTTTGATTGCCCCTCATGTTAACCCCTTCCCTGTCATTTATACAGTGTCAGTGCATTTCTTTTTTTTCTTGCACTGATCACTGTATTGGTTTCACTGGTCCCCAAAAAGTGTCACTTAGTGTTCAATTTGTCCGCCACAATGTTGCAGTCCCGCTAAAAATCGTTGATCGTCACCATTACTAGTAAAAAAGTCCCTAAATCTATCCCATAATTGTAGAAGCGATAACTTTTGCACAAACCAATCAATAGACGCTAATTGCGATTTTTTTTTTTTACCAAAAATATGTAGCAGAATACAAATTGGCCTAAATTGATGAAGTAATTCGATTTTTTACATATTTTTATTGGATATGTTTTATAGCATAAAGTAAAATATATAGTTTTTTTTGTTGCTCTTTTTTTGTTTATAGTGCAAAAAATAAAAACCACAGTGGTGATCAAATACCACCAAAAGAAAAGATTTGTTGGAAAAAAAGGACATCAATTTTGTTGGTTACAGCATCTAACGACCGCGCAATTGTCAGTTAAATCAACACAGTGTCGTTTCACAAAAAATGACACAGACATATCTTTATTTCTTTCTTTGTACCTTTACAACTTGGTGAACCATATTGCAGAAAGCAAAAACTGTGCTTACCATCGGAACAATGCAAAGTAATAAATGATGAGATCTCAGAAAATATAAGGGTCACTGTATGATCAAGTCTATATGGAGTAAGGAACACTTGGTAAAAGCTGGTGTAATTTCATGCATAAACACACTTCGTTATGGTTACAAGCAAAACCAGTCATGTAACGCCTTCTCTTGACTCTGCATATGCTGAACTCAGCTAACAAAAAAAAGAAAAGAAAAGAAAAAACATGATCATGCAGTGATCCTGAAGCTTTGTAAAATTCCTCCTGTTTGTTTTTGCACACAGTGCCAATTGTAAGTGGTGTTTCCTGTCGCATCATGGCAGCATACACTCTGAGCATTGCTTTATTGTATGCTGCCATGAAGATGCGACAGGAAAGGAAAATTACGGAAAGGTAAGTATACAATTTTCCGTTTTCCTGTCGCATCACTCTGGGTTGTGACTCCGCCTCCACAACCTGATAGGACCACATAACTATAAGATGAAGATACAGCCCCCGCCCCAGCATTCTCTTATTTTTCCTCACCTGTTGGGACCGCACGGACATCACCCCCTTACCGCTTCACCCCAGCCAGGTTCTAGCCTCTCCTGGTTTGGAAGTCCTTACCAGTACAGCCTCTAAAGGAAGCTAAATGGAAGGAACCCCACTCTGGTGATCTCAGGCAGTGGCGGCTGGTGCTCAAAATTTTTGGGGGGGCGCAAATAAACTGAAAAAAAAAAGCCCATCAAATGCAGCCACTGTACCAAACGCAGCCACTGTGCCCATCAAAACGTAGCCACTGTGCCCATCAAAACGCAGCCAGCTTGTCCATCAAAACGCAGCCAGTTTGCCCATCAAAACGCAGCCACTTTGCCCATCTAAACGCAGCCACTTTGCCCATCTAAACGCAGCCACTTTGCCCATCTAAACGCAGCCACTTTGCCCATCTAAACACAGCCACTTTGCCATTAAATACGCAGCCACTTTGCCATTAAATACGCAGCCACTTTGCCATTAAATACGCAGCCACTTTGCCATTAAATACGCAGCCACTTTGCCATTAAATACGCAGCCACTTTGCCATAAAATACACAGCCACTTGGCCATAACATACACAGCCACTTTGCCATAAAATACACAGCCACTTTGCCATAAAGCTGTCCCTGCAAAGAAGCTGCCACTGTGCCCCCCCACCCCTGCACTTACCTTGTCTCAGGTGACGGCGGCATCGGTGTCCTCCATTTCCTCTCCTGCCCGCTCCTCCTATCACCCTCTCATCCTCTGCTATGATTGGATGCCTGATAGGCGCCTGTCGTTTCAGCCAATCAGGGCACAGACCTGTGCTCCTGATTGGCTAAGGGGCCGTACATACTGCTGCTGAGTGACAAGGAACGCACAGCGTTGCGCCCGCTTGTCACCTTTTTGGACGCCTATTAGCGCCTACGGCGCTAGTCAGGTGTTTCCAAAAAACACCCCCACCGCTGTAATTCAGGCGCCCGGTGACCGAAAAGGGTCTGGACACCTGAATAGGGGGGTGTCAGCAGCGACCATAGATAGATTCATGCAATGCATGAATCTATCTATGGTGTATAGGGAGTGACAGGAGAGGGGGGCGCGGCGCTCCTGCGCCCTTTATGGATGCACCGCCGCTGATCTCAGGGGTATGTTACAATTCTCTCTGTGACCTTGGATTAACAGCCTTAAACAGGCTCAAGCTGTTTTGATTTGTCTCCTGCATGAGTTTTAAAGAAGCTCTGATATTGCTTAAACAGGCTTAACATCATGCCTCAAACACCCTGGCATATAAACCTTAAATAGGTTTAGCCAAATTGCAGTGGTCTCCCTTTTTCCTTTCCTTCCTACCTGTGTGCCTGGGCTCTCTCCTGGGCTCTGTTGTCCTCCTAGGGGCGCTGGGATGTGTTCTGAGGAAAATTGAATGAACCTGTTTCTGTTCCTTGTATCTAGAACCAGAGATCGCTGAATTGCTGCAGTTTGTTTGCCTGTCTTACAACAAAGCTCCTATTTCATCCTACTGAGGTAAAAGCCTGTTTTTTTTCTCTGCATCTATACTTCTTGCATAAGCTGCTGTGTTTTACCTCATCTGTGCTTCCTATGTCAATTAGTATCTCCTTAGGCTTGCCTTATTCCTTGCTATGAAGACCACTGCCCTAGTAGATCACCGCCAGCCTATTAGGTAAGGGGGGAGGGTTTTTGGTAAGTACTGAAGATTGAAAAAAGAGAGCAATCCTAACGCTGCCTATATGGTTAGCCCTACCAGGTCCGCAAAATCTTCTGATTCAAGGCACAGAGAGATTTCGCGCAGGAGAAGCCATTCTGGCCACAGACGGAGCCGCTCCAGTCGCAGGAGAAGTCGCTCAGGCCACAGAGGGAGTCGCAGGAGAAGTTGCTCCAGTTCTCAGTCCAGACACAGCCGCTCCTATCATAGAGGATCTCCTGTCCATAGACAGCGATCTCCAGTGCGACCCTCTGGAAACGCATGTTGGATATGCCGTAGATGCTTTGAAGAGGCTACTAGGGAAAAAGAATCGCAGTTTAGAGAGCCTGTAGCGCCACAGATTCCTACTCCGGAGACAGAGTTATCAACGCGGAGTGCCTCACCTGCTCCTCCCAGCATGTCAAAAGAGTAGGATTCCCCGTCTGACAATGAGGGGTTGGAAGCAACTGCAGGGTTTGATTTTTTGCTAATTGAACCATTTGTCAAATCGGTCAAGGAAGTGATCGGATGGGAGGAACCCCAGGAAGTCCAACCAAAGCGGAAAAAATACTTTTTTAGGTTTTTCCGTTCATTGAGGAATTGGATGATTTAATTAAAGAGGAATGGCAAGGACCCGAGAAGAAATCGAGTCTGAATAACAGGCTTTCCAAATTATATTACTTGAAGAAGCCTAAAGTGAGTCCTCTTGTCTCTCCTCCCGTTGTAGACGCATCTCTCATGCGGTTAGCCAGGCATGTGACATTGCCGATCAAAGATGCTGTGACATTCAGGGATGTCTTGGATAGGAGGATCGACACCGATATGAAAAGTGCCTTCCCTAGCAGCAGGAGGCACTTGCAGGCCGGATGTGGCACTTGCAGCTGTAGGCAGGGCCATTTCCAGCTGGTCATCAAACACTGAGAGGTTGGTCTCAGAAGGCGCGGACCAGGAGAGCATAATAAAAGTCTTGCGGGGGACTTTGTGGCAGAGGCTTCGGTGGATGTGATTAAATCGTCATCAAGGGCCATGTTGGCCTCCGTAATGGCCAGGCGGGCACTGTGGCTGAAACCCTGTTCGGCAGATCCTGTCTCCAAATCAAATTGGTGCCGCATTCCATATGACGGCGAGAACCTTTTCGGTGCAAAGCTGGACTCAAAGTGACCGGTGGGAAGTCGGGACTGATTCCATCGGACAGAAAACAGAAACAGCAGAGGCCTCCTCCCTTCAGACGTAATCTGCCAGACAGATACAGGGATGCTAAATCCTATAGGCCAGGAAAAGAATACAGGAGGGGCTGGAAGAACCACCAGACATCCTTTATGAAGTTTCAGAAGCCCAAGACTCCCGCTTCCAGTGACCAAAATTCTTTTTGAAGGTGCGCCCGCCCAGCCAGCAGTAGTGGGGGCAAGGCTTTCGAAATTCAAGCTGGTTTGGGCAGAAGCAATAAAGGACCCTTGGACAGTGGCTACTGTCCGTTTCGGGCACAGATGGCCCTTCAAGAGACGTACCCCAGGGGATCATTTTTGTCCCACCAGACTTCCACCTTCAGGAGAAAAACGGTTACTGTTGACCAGTTACATCCAAGAGCTTCTCCAGAAGAAGGCGATAATAGAAGTACCTGCATCACAGAGGGGTCGGGGATTCTACTCCCCATTATTTCTGGTCAAGAAAAAATCTGGGGACCTTCGGCCAGTCTTGGATCTAAAGAACCTCAATCGCTCCATTCGAGTGGAGTCGTTCAAGATGGAGAGTTTACAATCTTCCTGGCCATAAATCTGGGAGACTGGATGCTCTCCATAGACCTCCAGGACGCATATCTTCATGTCCCGATCCATGTTGCTTTCCAGAAGTTCCTTCGGTTCTCTGTGAATCAGGGCCACTTCCAGTTTCAGATTCTCCCGTTTGGGATCTCTACTGCCCCCAGAACTTTCACCAAGGTACTGCTACCAGTAATCGCATCCTTAAGGGAGAAAGGGTTGAGAGTCCATCACTACCTGGACGACATCCTCCTCCTTTCAAGCAACCAGGAGTACCTTGTCCAACATCGGGAGGTCCTAGTTGCCACACTACAAAGACTGGGCTGGTTGATAAACTGGAAAAAAAGCAATTCTCATCCCACCCAGACGATGATCCTCCTGGGTGCGTAACTGGATACCCGGACAAAAACGGTGGAACTACCGGCAGAAAAGATTTCCCCACTGATTCAGAGGGTGAGAAGAGCAATCTCAGCAACATCCCTTCTGGCCAGAGCATGTCTCAGTCTCCTAGGCTCTCTGTCTGCGACCATTCCTATGGTCCAGTGGGCCCAATGGAACGCAAGACCCCTTCAAACGTCCTTTCTGTGCCAATGGGACGGCTCATCCATGACCCAACTGATCTACATCTCGGAGGAGGTCAAGCGATCCTTGCAGTGGTGGACTCGTCCCTGCAATCTGAGGAGATGCAAGCACATAGTTCCCCCTCCTCAGGAAACGGTAACCTCAGATGCCAGTTTGGAGGGATGGGGGGCACACTACCTGCACTACGTGGCCCAAGGGCGCTGGCCATTCAGGATCCAGGACGCAGTCTCCAATGTGCTGGAGATAAAAAGCAGCATTTCAGGCCCTCCTGGCCTTCAGTACTTACCTGAGGGGGAAGCAAGTCCTCCTGAAGATGGACAACAGGGTGGCTGTTGCCTACATCAACAGGCAGGGGGGCACCAGAAGCTCCTCCCTGATGCAGGAAGTTAGCCCCATGATGGAGTGGGCACAATCAAACCTATTGGACCTGAGAGCGACCTATATCCCAGGGGTCGAGAATCTCCTAGCCGACTCACTCAGCAGAAGATTTGTTTCCAACAACGAGTGGTCTCTGAGTCCCCAAGCATTTGCGATCATAATTCAGACCTGGGGCCCACCAGACATAGACCTGGCGGTCACACCAGCCAATGCAAAATGCCAGAGGTTCCTATCAAGAATCCCCTTTCCGTCAGCGGAGGGAGTAGATTGTCTACAACATCCTTGGGTCTTCAACCTCGGCTACATTTTCCCTCTGACTTCCCTCATAGCGAGGTTCCTTCTGAGGCTCAAGAGGTCAACGGCACTAGTAGTAGCGGTGATCCCTTTCTGGCCAAGGAGGCCTTGGTTCATTACTCTCCTTCAGTTGAACACAACGGATCCTCTCCCTCTTCAGCTGACAGCAGATCTGCTCTCTCAGGACCAGCTTCTACATCCGAACCCGAAGAGGCTACATCTGATGGCCTGGAGGCTGAGAGGTCTAGGTACCTAGAACAGGGTTGTTCTCAGAGGGTAGTGGAAAGATTACTCCAGGCTAGGAAGCAGACTACCAACAACACCTACAAAATGATCTGGGAGAAGTTTACCGCCTTCTCTCAACAACAAGGTTGGGACATATCTTCTCTAACAGCTCCTCAAATCCTGGAATTTCTGCAGTCAGGCCTAGAGAAGGGTCTTCGATCCAGTACCCTGAAGGTCCAGGTTCCAGCCTTATCCGCTCTGACTGGGGTCAAATGGGCACATGATCCTCTGGTTATCCAATTTCAGAGGGCCTGCCTTAAACTAAGGCCACCTAGGAAACCATCATTCCCAGCATGGGACCTCTCAGTTGTCCTGGAATGATCCATTCTCTCCACTCGACAACATTTCCCTTTGGAACCTGACGCTTAAAGTCTCATTTCTGATTGCTATCACTTCAGCAAAGAGGGTCTCAGAGATGCAAACCTTGATGGCCAAAGAACCGTATCTAGTCGTTTACCCGGACAGGATAGTACTAAAACCTTCAGATCGTTTCGTACCTAAGGTATCCTCCTCATTTCACTTTAATAAGGAGATCAACCTTCCAGCCCTTATCACAAATCAAGGTGATCCTCATCCTCTGGATGTCAGGGGCAACATCCTAAAGTACCTCTCAGCAACAGAATCGATCAGATCGGAGAACCTCTTATGCCGCATACACACGATCGGAATTCTCGTCTGAAAAAACTCTGACGTTTTTTCCGACGAAATTCCGACGGAATTCCGCTCAAGCTGTGTTGCCTACACGCGATCACACCAAATTCCGACGGTCAATAACACAGCGGCATAAAACACGTTCAACAGCACTAAATAAGGGAAGCTTAATGCTTCCAAGCATGCGTCGAATTGTTTCAGAGCAGGTTCTCAATTCAAAGTCCGTCGGAAATTCCGACAGAAAAAGACCATTGGGCATACACACGGTCGGAAAATCCGATGAAAAGCTCCCATCGGACTGTTTCCATCGGAAATTCCGACCGTGTGTACGCCGCATTAGTCATCCCATATGGCCATAGAAAAGGTCAGGCGGCCTCGGCTCGCACAATCGCTTCATGGCTGGTGAAGACTATCAAAAAGGCATACTCACTGAGTGAGCAACAGATTCCGGAGGGCTTAAAGGCACATTCCACCAGGGCAGTGGTAACTTCTTGGGCAGCCTATTGTAGGGTCTCGGTGGAGACTAATTGTAAGGTGGCTACCTGGTCTTCCAGAAACACCTTTATGTCACATTATAGGGTGGATTCTGCACAACTTTCAACAGTAGATTTGGGAAGGGCCGTAATTCAGGCTCCTCTGTTTCTTGTTAATAAATTAATTTTTCTTGCATTCCCACCCAGTCTGCGAGTTACTCCCCAGAGTGTATGCTGCCATGATGCGACAGGAAACGGAAAATTGTATACTTACCTTTCCGTAATTTTCCTTTCCTGTCGCATCTTCATGGCAGCATACAAAAAACCCATCCATAGAAGGTGATTAATATATATACGGAGAATGCTGGGGCGGGTGACGTATCTTCATCTTATAGTTATGTGGTCCTATCAGGTTGTGGAGGCGGAGTCACAATCCAGAGTGTATACTGCCATGATGTGACAGGAAAACGGAAAATTGTATACTTATCTTTCCATAATTTTCCTTTCCTGACGCATCTTCATGGCAGCATATAATAAAGCAATGCTCAGAGTGTATGCTGCCATGAAGATGTGACAGGAAAGGAAAATTACGGAAAGGTAAGTATACAATTTTCCGTTTTTCTCTTTCAGCATTACAGGATCATTAAAGAGGTGTTCCACCCGCAAAATTATTATTTTTTTTTTTAAATCAGCAGCTACAAACACTGTAGCTGCTGACATTTAATAAGGACACTTACCTGTCCAGTGATCCGGGCCCCCGAGGCCGATCCGTTCATCGGATCGGGTGCAGGTGCCGCCATTCTAATTAAGGGAAACCAGCGGTGGAGCCTTGCGGCTTCACTGCCCGTTTCCTACTGCGCATGCGCGAGTCGCACGGCGCTTTGTGAATGGCCAGCTGTCTTCTGGGACACACACAGGTCCCAGAAGACAGCGGGAGGTGGGGGGGCTCACCGCACAAGAGGATATGATGGCCTGCGCCACGGACAGGATGGATAGGAAGTACCAGCTGTACTTCATAAAATGGTACTATAGAAGAAGAAAAAAACATTTTTACTATCCAAAAATGAGGGGTGGTCTTTCGTTTAAGACCACCTCTCAAAAGTGGGTGGAACTCCGCTTTAAGCATTTCCAGCACCAAATAGTAGATTCTACTGAGGAACTCAACTATACAATTATAAGAGAACAGTCATTGCACATTCAGTTTACTAATTACAAGAGTCACTGGCCAGGAACAAGCATGTGTTCATCGGGTTTTGTTACATTTGATCTAGCTTAAATTAGTGAAGCAAAGAAAAAGCTGACACTATTGGCGCATGCATCTTTAACGCTAAGTCAGCTGCTCCCCTCTTCTCGTCCTGTCAGGTTTCTTTTAACGGGAATTTGTGCTTTGCTCGCCATCTGCACTGGTTCATTCTAAGAACCTACAAGAATAGCAAGTGTGAGCTAGCACATAATGTTTATTCACTTGTAGCAATGGGCCCTCCCAGTCTTCCTTCTGGTGATTTGTCTTGTTGCTGCACCCAGACACTGTCCGACCCACCAGCAAAGATTCTTTGTCAATCTCCCTTTTGCTATTTTATTTGCTCAATCTAAAGAGAAAGGGTTAGGGGTAAAGGATTTCCAAACACAGCAGCAAAAAACCCTCTAATAGGTAGTAACTTCTAATATCTTATACCTCTGCCACAGGTTAATGTTAACTCTGTAGACCCACATGGGCAACTACCTTTACATTTTTTCAGCCTCTGCCACAGATCAGGTTAGGGCTCTTCAAAATGTTATCCTTTAAGTCCAGACTGTCAACCATCTGAAGAGAACTTTCCTTTAGCATCAATCCCCCCTACAGGCAGCAGACCTCAGAACCATAAACTGGACCTTCCAGTAGCTACATTCTCCCCGGGCAGCATACCTGGGAGGCAAGGGACCTCCCACCACTACATTCTCTCCAGGCAATGTATGATAGGGAAAAGGAACACATACTGTCAGAAACCATGAATCAGACTGAGACAGAAGTACAGTTAAATCACACTTGTTTTATAATACAAAAAGGTAAACAGAGTAAACGTAGTCAAAACATCAGGAACCGGAATGAATATTCAGAAAAGGCAAAACGTCAGGGATCCAGAGATGAGCGTAGTAGAACAACAAGCAGGATCTGGAGCCAGAAGGAATGTCAGCCAAGCAAGTCTTTAACAGGAACACAGGAGAGCATCTCTAGAGATGTGGCCAAGGCAAAGGCAGAGATCATCTGGGCTGGACGACTAAGGCCCCTTTCACACGGGGCGGATACGTATTGATCCGCCCCGTGAAGATCCGCTGCTCAGCGGGGATCGCACAGCTGTTCCCCGCTGAGCCGGCTGATGACAGGGCGGTCCCGGCACACTGTGCAGGGACCGCCCTGTCAGTTCTCCGCTCTCCTCTATGGGGGATCGGATGAACACGGACCGTCTGTCCGTGTTCATCCGATCCGCAGACGGATGAAAAAATAGGGTTTTCCTCCGTCTGCAGAATCAGACAATTGCGGAGGCGGACAATAGCGGGTGTCAGCGGATAAGGATGAGCCCGGTGTTCGATTCGAACCCATGTTCGAATCGAGCACCGGGTGTTCGCTCGCTCGGCGAGCCCAGAACTATTGGGGCCGCTCGCATCAAATTCGTGTGATGCGAGCGGCCCCGCAATGCATTGCGGCCCGCGCAGTGCAATGCTGGCTGATGATTGGCCAAGCATGCACTGTGACCCCGCATGCTTGGCCAATCACAGCGCCGGCAGCGAGGAGAGCCATAATTGGCTACAGGCAGGATGCCTGTAGCCAATTATAGCTCAGGGGCTTTAATACACGCCCCACGGTATAAGAGGCCGCCGCGGCGGCGGCCTCGCATATTATGTTTCACTCACAGTGTCAGCGTGTCAGTGTGCTGCTGACTGCTGACAACAATATGTGCTTTATTTCTGGGGATATGTGTGTGCATGCTGTTAGAACAGCATTGCAGTATCACATCTGGGGGGTGTCTATAGGTAGCCTGTGAAGGAGGGCAGGTTTCCTGTGCTTAGAACTTTCCCTGCAAAAAAGTGTCATTTTTGCAGGAAGAAAGCTATTTAAATCACTCGCGGCTAATGAATTGATGGCTCCTGTAACACAGAGAGCTGTCATTCATTAATAAAAAACAAAAAAAAAAAAGCGTAGGGGTCCCCCCAAATTCAATAACCAGGCCCTTCAGGTCTGGGATGGATATTAAGGGGGATCCCAGCCAAAAAAAAAAAAAAAAAAAAATGGCGTAGGGTCCCCCTCAAAATCCATACCAGACCCTTGAGGTCTGGTATGGATTTTAAGGGGAACCCTAGCCAAAAAAAATGGCGTGGGGTCCCCCTCAAAATCCATACCAGACCCTTATCCGAGCACGCAACCTGGCAGGCCGCAGGAAAAGAGGGGGGGACGAGAGCGGCCCCCCCTCTCGCCTGAACCGTACCAGGCCACATGCCCTCAACATTGGGAGGATGCTTTGGGGGTCTAAGACCCCTAAAGCACCTTGTCCCCATGTTGATTAGGACAAGGGCCTCTTCCCCACAACCCTGGCCGGTGGTTGTGGGGGTCTGCGGGCGGGGGGCTTATCGGAATCTGGAAGCCCCCTTTAACAAGGGGACCCCCAGATCCCGGCCCCCCCCCCCTGTGTGAAATGGTAAGGGGGTACAAAAGTACCCCTACCATTTCACCAAAAAAGTGGCAAAAATGGTAAAAATGACAGGAGACAGTCTTTGACAATTCCTTTATTAAAATCTTCTTTCTTCTTTCTTCATCCTTCGGATTCTTCATCTTCTCCTTCCTTCATCTTCTTCCATCTTCTTCTTCCATTTTCTTCTTCCTCCGATCCGCTTCTTCTTGCGCTGGTCTTCTCGTCCTTCTCGTCCGGCATCTTCTTCCGTCGGCGTCGGCGTCGGTGTCTCTGTCTCTTCTTGGGCCGCTCCGCGCAATGGGAGGCTCCCGCTGTGTGAGGCTCCGCTCCGTCTGACAGGTCTTTTATAATGGAGGGCACCTGGTGACCCCGCCCCCTCTGACGCACAGGGACGTCATGGGGAATTCCATGATGGCTTTCCCCATGACGTCAGAGGGGGGCGGGGTCACCAGGTGCCCTCCGTTTTAAAAGACCTGTCAGATGGAGCGGAGCCTCACACAGCGGGAGCCTCCCATTGCGCGGAGCGGCCCAAGAAGACACCGACACCGACGCCGACGCCGACGGAAGAAGATGCCGGACGAGAAGGACGAGAAGACCAGCGCAAGAAGAAGCGGATCGGAGGAAGAAGAAAATGGAAGAAGAAGATGGAAGAAGATGAAGGAAGGAGAAGATGAAGAATCCGAAGGATGAAGAAAGAAGAAAGAAGATTTTAATAAAGGAATTGTCAAAGACTGTCTCCTGTCATTTTTACCATTTTTGCCACTTTTTTGGTGAAATGGTAGGGGTACTTTTGTACCCCCTTACCATTTCACACAGGGGGGGGGGCGGGATCTGGGGGTCCCCTTGTTAAAGGGGGCTTCCAGATTCCGATAAGCCCCCCGCCCGCAGACCCCCACAACCACCGGCCAGGGTTGTGGGGAAGAGGCCCTTGTCCTAATCAACATGGGGACAAGGTGCTTTAGGGGTCTTAGACCCCCAAAGCATCCTCCCAATGTTGAGGGCATGTGGCCTGGTACGGTTCAGGCGAGAGGGGGGGCCGCTCTCGTCCCCCCCTCTTTTCCTGCGGCCTGCCAGGTTGCGTGCTCGGATAAGGGTCTGGTATGGATTTTGAGGGGGACCCCACGCCATTTTTTTTGGCTAGGGTTCCCCTTAAAATCCATACCAGACCTCAAGGGTCTGGTATGGATTTTGAGGGGGACCCTACGCCATTTTTTTTTTTTTTTTTTGGCTGGGATCCCCCTTAATATCCATCCCAGACCTGAAGGGCCTGGTTATTGAATTTGGGGGGACCCCTACGCTTTTTTTTTTTCATTTTTTTTTTTTTTATCAATGACTTTTTTTTATGAATGAGTTTCAATGAATCACTGTTCTCTGTGTTACGGGAGCCGTGAATTAACATTAGCCGCGAGTGATTTTAAATAGCTTTTTTACTTTCAAAAATGACACTTTGCGCAGAGACAGTTCTAAACACGGGAAACATGCGCCCCTTTACAGGCATACTATAGACACCCCCCAGGTACGAAATTTAAAGGAATATTACACTTTTATTGTTTCAATTTAAGCATTATTAAAATCACTGCTCCTGAAAAAACGGCCGTTTTAAAAAAATTTTTTTGCATTGATACATGTCCCCTGGGGCAGGACCCAGGTCCCCAAACACTTTTTATGACATTAACATGCATATTAGCCTTTAAAATGAGCACTTTTAATTTCGAACGTTCGCATCCATTATAACTAATAGGGTTCTAAAGCTCGCACGGACTTTAGGTCCGTTCGCGGGTTCTGGTGCGAGCCGAACGGGGGGGTGTTCGGCTCATCCCTCAGCAAGATGTACAGCATGCTCTACGTGCCCTAGGCAGTGTTCTGAGCAGGGCGACAGATGTGACAGGCCCTGAAGCACTGGCTAAAATTAATACTTTGCATTCAAAAAGAAAGATTAAGGATTATGAATATTTGAAGCTTTCACTTATCTGACACAAAAAACGTTTAGGAAAAAGTTGCCAAGCTGTTCGGCTTTCTCTGCTTGAAGAGATGGGAGCAGAGGGGAGATGTTCCATTATCAAAGTCTTAAGACGATCCTATTTCCCGAGAGCGCTGCTGTTTCTTCGTAATGCTGCAATAGGGGTCACTGTCCTTCGCTATAACCACGGAGAGCAGCGGAGTATATTTAGCAAGCTCAGTTTATCAGGGCAGGCTTATTTGTGACAAGAAGTCTGGTCCTTTTTTAAGCTGAATTCCATGCAGATATTAAAAGTGAAATTTTATTTAATCAGACTTTTTTTTTTTTTTTTTTTTTTACAACAGCACTTGGAGAGGAAGTGCCAATTAGGCTCTACTGTATGCATATGTGTGGACAGTAAACATGCTGATAGGTGGAGAGAGCAAAATAAGCAGGGAGATGACCTAATTTTCTGCTGTTCATTCACTACTCAACTAGTAGGCTGGGTTTTGAGAGGACACCACTGTATTCATTCTAGAGCCTATAATTCAGAACATGACAGTGTTGCTGCTCCTTCGTTGTTCAGTCAATAGGCTCAAGGTAGGTATATGACACCACACCACTGTAAGCAATGACTCTAACAGAAAAAGTGGTGTCACTTTCCTGGCATGCTGTATAAACTGTATATGTGCTAGCACAGAGTTTGGGTATGCCTTTTTGAACAGTGTGTTTAACTGTTTGTGTCACCTTTTGGACACTATTGACCAAAAAAATAAAATTACTTAAACTCAAAATCTAGGGACGTGTAAGAACCCCCTATTTAATCCTATTTTGTTTTTGTTGGAAGTGCAACAGCATGTACTATGCACTCTGAACTATAGATTTTTACATTCAGTACAGTTTTACATCAGTAGATCGACTTCTGTCCAACCCACTTGCTCATACATGGAGCAAAATTCAATTTGAATTTCGATCCATGTAAGGCTGACATAAGACAGTGTCTGTGCTTAAATGCAGATAGCGTATAGATTTGAAGGGTCTGACCACACAATTCTCATTGAACCATCTACACAGGGCGAGGAAGACTGCTCAGCAAAGACTCATGTGACAAGAGCCTGTAGCAACACTCAGAGTACAGTAAAAAGCCAGGTAAATCTGGCTACAATTAATTATAAAGGTTTTTGTTCAACTGAGTGTACCCTTTGGTATTAGCAACACCACAAGGATTGCTGAAAAACATTATTAGCCCATTCATTGATTTTACTGTTTGGAGTTGCACCACCACGTTAGCTAACAGAAATACATTTCACAAAGTGGATATTTCCTGTTTCCTCTTACTTAAAATCCAACATTTGGAGCTATTTCCCAATGTCCTCCACAGGTACATTAATGGACATTAAATGTATTAGGCTTCCATTAGACACTACAATGTACTTATTACAGTTCCATTAAACAGGACTATACATTTCCATTAAACATTGCAATGTACTCATTACCGATACATTAAATATTACAATGCACAGTTACATGGGGAACATTTGCATTCTGTCCATCCTCTTTGTACATTAATTTCTGATTAACACTCTGACATATTAAGTGGCATAAGTGCCCTTGTGCGCTGTTAGGTCTTATGCTAGGTTATAGTTGGTTCTATGCATGTCCTTGGGAACATTTGAAGGTGCTCTCTAGGCAGAATGGTAAATTAGACCTTGACATGCACACAGGCATGGATGTAGTGCACTATTCCACCCAAATTGTTTTTGTTGGTAATATGCTGATATGAGAACTCAGCTTGTTTTCAAACACTAGCTGTTTTTTTTTCAGTTAATCAGTGTTAAGACATTTCTCCCAGCCACCAGGCAGACACCAACCTACCTTTGATTGGTGATGCAGGAAGCACGGAAGGGGAGAGAAAGAAGGGGTTTTAGGAAATACACTCTCAGTAACCATGCGTTGAGCACTCTGGATTCTGCTTCTCTGAATTACAAAAAAACATGAGTAACGTGAGGTTACAACCTTAGCACACTTGTACCATTTCATGGGATGTATAGCAGCTTGAGGATTGGGTTCAATTGTTGCTGGGAAATGTTTTTTAAGCCATTCCTGCTTTATTACTGTTTATTAATATCATCCTGGCAAGTGCCCCATGCCAGGAAGTTGTTACTTAAAATCTTTCTTCCCCCCAACTGCAGCTTGCTGAGAAGATCACTTTGATACACCTGAGCTCACTGTATAATGCTGCTGGGTGCAGGGCTGATGCTACCACTAGGCAAACTAGGCAGCCGCCTAGGGTGCACTGCTGCCTAGGGCGCCCGGCCACTGGTGTTCCTACTCTCTTCTCTATGCAGCAAGCAATTAAGTCTCAGCATCAGCAGTTCGCACATATTGTCAGAGGCGCAGCGGTGGCGGTGGACTGTGTCTGTATCCCGATTCCCAAATTAATGGAAGGAAGCAAACATTCGATGATGGGCACTGGTAGGCTGCATTGATGGGCACTGTTAGGCTGTATTTCATGGGTGCTGGTGAGGCTGCATTTGATGGGCGCTGGTGAGGCTGCATTTGATGGGCGCCGGTGGGCTGCATTTGATGGATGCTTCATTAAAAAGGTCGGGTATACATGGGCAGGGCAAAAGGGGGTGGAGTCAGGGGTTTTGCCTAGGGTGTCAAAAATTCTTGCCCCAGCCCTGGCTGGTTGTAAGTGCCCCCTCATGGTAAGGTGTGGATTATGCAGCTGGAGCTTTACAGTAACCCCAAAATGGAATGAAATGTCTGTTCCATTCTGAATGCCCACTGCAGCCTACAAGCTCTGCTCTATCTATGTATGATGGTTGGTCCTAGACAACTAGACCATGTCTTCTTCATTCTCTGGTCTATGCAGCTCCCCAGATGCAAAGAGCAGATTAATTCTCCATGATCTAACTGAACAACGGAGGTACCTGGGGGCCCAGCCCACCTGGTGCGTAACATACTGAGAGGGAGCTATACGTGCACCACTAACAGGAAGAGCACTTTCCCTAAACGCTAGTTCAGGTAATCAGGTTTACTCTCATACTATAAAATGTATTTGGCTGTTCACATTCTTATCTTAGTGGTGTATTGCAGAGTTTCCTTTATTACACATTTTTGTTCACTTAAATGTTCAGTCAATAATAAGGCATTTTAGCTGCTTATGAGAGAAATACACTTTCGATCAAATTAACAATTTGCATAATTCCATGTGGTTGGCAGTACAATATAGTATATGTGGCAATAATAGTCACAAATCTAGGTATATTTGAGTCCAAAGTGCCAACTGCCAACTAACATCCACATCCTGGCTAACACTAGTCTGAAAGTCCCACTAACTATGCAGTAGGGGCTGCTGTGATTCTTGCCCATTAACTGCAGATAGTACCATATATTCCTGATATCAGCCAGCAGTATGCAGGGAAACCACTAATCCACTGGGGCATGTGGAGAAAGTCCATGGGTGTGCAGCACGGTCCACCAGCTCAATAAAATTACTGCAGGTGGTCACCGGCTGATCTGAGGTCTGTAGTAGTGGACCTAGGAGCGATAGGGAAGGTTGGAAAATTACATTTCTAAAGTAAAGTTATCCTTTAGGCTCATAGATTTGTCAGGTTGCTTGAATGATTAATTGAGTCAGCAAAACTGATCCTTTAATCAATCAATGTACAACAATGCCTCCAATATAGAATAAATTGTTAAAAATAATTAAGCTGACCAAATATTCTGGTGAAAGTACAGACTGCATAACTAGAAGAAGTCACTTAATAAGCACCGTTAACAGTCAAATTGATAGGGTGACACAGACACCAAAATTGTATTCACAGTGAACTCCTCAATTTACCCCACTAAAACATACACTATATTACCAAAAGTATGGGGACACCTGCCTTTACATGCACATGAACTTTAATGGAAGCCCAGTCTTAGTCTATAGGCTTCAATATTGAGTTGGCCCATTCATTGCAGCTATAACAGCTTTAACTCTTCTGAGAAGGCTGTCCACAAGATTTATGCCTCGTACACACGGTTGGAAATTCCAACGGAAAATGTCCGATAGGACCATGTTGTCGGAAAATCCGGCCGTGTGTGGGCTCCATCGGACTTTTTCCATCGGATTTTCCAACGGAGAAAATTTGAGATCCTGCTCTCAAATTTTCCGACAACAAAGTCCGATCTGACTTTTTCCGATCGTGTGTAGAGAATTCCGAATTGCCACGCATGCTCAGATCAAATTACGAGACCAAAGCTATTGGCTACTAGCCTCTACGTAGTTCCGTCGTACGCAACAAATGTCACCACGTTCAGAATGATCAGATTTTCCGACAACTTTGTCCGACCGTGTGTATGCAACACCAGTGTCAGACAAAATCAGTCAGAAAAATCCAATAGATTTTGTGGTCGGAATTTCCATCCGTGTGTACGGGGCATTAGGAGTGTATCTGTGGGAATGTTTGACCATTCTTCCAGAAGCGCATTTGTAAGGTCAGGCACTGTTGTGGACGAGAAGGCCTGGCTCGCAGTCTCCGCTCTAATTCATCCCAAAGGTGTTCTATCGGGTTGAGGTCAGGACTCTGTGCAGGCCAGTCAAGTTTCTCTACCCAAAACTCGCTCATCCATGTCTTTATGGCCCTTGCTTTGTGCACTGGTCCAAATAATTTGGTGGAGGGGGGATTATGGTTGTTTTTCAGGAGTTGGGCTTGGCCCCTTAGTTCCAGTGAAGGGAACTATTAAGGCATCAGCATACCAAGACATTTTAAACAATTTAATGCTCCCAACTTTGTGGGAACAGTTTGGGGATGGCCCATTCCTGTTCTAACATGACTGCTGACCAGTGCATAAGCAAGTTCCATAAAGAAATGGATGTGCGAGCTTGGGGTGGAGGAACTTGACTGCCCTGCACAGAGTCCTGACCTCAACCCGATAGAAAACCTTTGGGATAAATGAGAGCAGAGACTCCAGGCCATCTCGTCCAACATCAGTGCCTGAACTCACAAATGCACTTCTGGAAGAATTGTCAAACATTCCCATAGACACACTCCTAAACCTTGTGGACAGCCTTGTGTAATAAATTGAGTTGCAGTTGAGTACTCAGCAGGCCCATCTCAGCACAGTGAGCAGAAATGGACCTGTCACCCGCCTGCTCAGCAGGGATCAGCAGATCGATCCCCCGCTGAGCACAGCGGAGTCCGCAGTGTGTACCACCGGTGTGAAAGGACCCTTAGTACTTGGTGGAGAAACCCTTGTTGGCAAGCACAGAGGTAAGCCTTGTATTTGGTTACTAGGTTTGCACACATCTCAGGAGGAATTTTGGTGCACTCTTCTTTAAAGATCTTCTCTAAATCTTTAAGGTTTCTTGGGTGTCCCTTGGCAACTAAAAGTTGGGGAAAGGGGCAAACTGTAAAAGTGATCAGTGGCTGTGCAGCCACGGGATCACTTTTACTTTACTGCTGGACCCATCTGCAGTAGCAGCCATCAGCTTAACGCTTTACCCTTTGGATGTAGGTAGTACTTCCAAAGAGCTATACTAGTTAATGCTATTGCACCCTAAAAATCACCCTAGTTTCAACCTTCCCAACTCTGTTGCATTTCACATGTATAATATATCCATACCTGGAATTTATTTGTAATCAGCTTCCTAGTTGAACAACTTCCTGCTTTACCTCTAGGCCAAGGTTCTTCTCTAAAACTTCAATCACTAAAGTTTTAACATCAACGTATTATTATGCTGCTTTGATATCTATAGCTGTGGATAAAAATCCAGCACTTCCATCAACAGCATTAGACCAGCAAAAATGATTTTACGAGTTTGATATAACAGAGCTTAATTACCCACAATCCCTCCCTGTAATAAAGTTGATGGATATTTGTACAAATACATTCTGAAACCTGCAACAACACAAATGAATACATAAACACACATTAAGTGATTATGTGATAGGGAAAAAGTGCTGTTTTGTGTAGTAATCTATTTATTTAGCAAATCACGCCATGTAAGTTTGACAAGTCTCATATTTTCTCCTGACAATATTAGGAACAGATTAATTTAACAGAACACTACTGAGTATCTATCAGTTATTTAAATTACCAATGAACAGTGAAGTACACTAAAAAAAATGGATTGTTCAAGAAAAAAACAACCATAAAGATTAATTAAAAATTCTATTTAATAAGGCTAACTGCACAAGAGCGTACTTTACCTTTGAGTACCCAAAGGTAAAAGCTGAAGTTTGGGTATGAATTTCTGTTTCAATATTTTTATTGTAGTTTAAAGTACAAAAGTACAAATATGTGTCAGGGTCAACAGTAAGAATTGTGTAAAATTTACTACATCGGATAATAGTTGTCAGAGGAAAGACAGTACACGTACCATAAAAGTTACATGACAGCCGTATAGATATGCAGTCAATATCTGGTTAACCTTTACAAGATAAATGATATGTGCACTCCTGCACATTTTCCACATGTATGAGCTTGGGTGGATGAAACCAACCAGGGCCGGGACAAGGGGTGGGCAGGAGGGGCGGCTGCCCCTGGCGCAATGGTATATTGCGGGGGCAGAGGGCACCCGGAGCCTAACCCTAAGGGAAAGGGGGGCGCAGTTTCGCATCTTTGCCCTGGGCACTGGATGACCTTGTCCCAGCACTGAAACCAACTCATGGACTTCAAACTACATTGGTTAGTGCACCAAAACAATATAAAAATTGACAATGTTCCTCAACATAATAAATTGACAGCATAGCGTAAATGGGGAAAGAAAGGGAGAAAGAGGAGACAAGGGGAGGAAGCAAAAGTGGTAGGAGACGTTTGAGGGAAGGGTAGAGAGAGGAAGAAAAGATAAATTATGGGAAGTTGCTCTTCCCGGCTTGGCACCCAACTTCCCATCTCAGTGTCAGGTTTAGATACAGTAGAAGTTTGTAGATATCTTATCCAGTGGTTCTAGATTTTCTTAAATCGAGTTTGCTTATCCCGGGAAAATACTGGCCAACTTTTTGGGAAGCATCATTCAGGAAACTTTGTTTTTAATTGCGACTAAACTTACCACTGGAGTTCTCCATGCTTTAGGCTATAGACAAATAATAGGCTGTCAGAAGGATGTAAATATGAGGGTCGGGTAAAAAGAGCCGCTTTGGCATTTTTTGTGATGTTTCCGTTGGTTACGGAGTAGGTATGAATTTCACTGCATAGATACGGTATATTGGTACAGCAATATAAGTATGCATATGTCATAGCTGTGGGAATGCTGTAGAACCTAAAAAATCACTGTAATAGTCACCGCTACTGCAGTAATAGCAGCAGTGTTCCTATTCCGGGGCTGAGCCGCTGCACTTCTGCATAGTAACCACAGGGGATCGCTCATTCAGCACTGTCGCCATTCACATGTATTTTTTTCAATGAATACAAGGCGTTCTCTGATTTGATAAGGGGGAGAGGCGAGGCAGTAACATCATGTTCTAGAGACTTTTATTATGGCAAAGCATCTCAGATGCAACAAGTCAAGTCATCTCCACAAATTTACCAAACTTATCAGAGCTACAAAAAGACCATATACCAAAGACCAGAAAGACGAGACCAATGAAAAAGTTTGCTGACTGCATGTATACAGCTTTGCATATACTACGGGATCTAAATCAGCGAAACCAATGGGCCTTAAAGGGGTTGTAAACCTTCAAGGTTTTTCACCTCAATGCATTTTATGCATTGAGGTGAAAAACCTCCTGTAATCCTGCAGCCCCCCCCCCCCCCGAGCCCCCCGTTTTTACTTACCTGTACCCCCTCTATCTCGTCCCGGGGATAAGCACACCAGCAAAAGCCAGTGTCTCGGGTCCTGACTGGATGGATTAATAGCAGCGCAGTCATTGGCTCCCGCTGCTGCCAATCAAATCCAATGACCCAGACGCCGGGGGCCGAGACATACATTTGGCTTTTATGGATGCAGAATGAATGAGTCAGGAGCATGCCTGGAAGGTAACCCCCTGGGAGAGCGCTTCTCCCAGGGGGTTATCTAATGCAGGGGGGAGCCGAGAGAGCCGCCGAGGGACCCCAGAAGAGGATGTTCTGGGCCACTCTGTGCAAAACGAGCTGCACAGTTGAGGTAAGTATGACATGTTTGTTATTTAAAAAAAAAATAAACAAAGCATTAGTGTCACTTTAAGGCCCAAGAGTAAACATCAGTCAGTGAAATTATAACTAATGAAACTGAGTAAATTGTTACAGAAATAAAAGAAAACAGGTATGCTGGCATTTCTAAACTTATGCATCATTTGTTTATCGACAGGTATTATCATGTAACTCATAACTTCCGAGAAGTCTACTGATTTCCAAATATACAGCTACAAAAGCTAGGTAGCAAGAGTAAGAGAAGGGGAGGGGAAAGAAAAGCAAATGGGTCACTCCCAAAAGGTAAACAGAAGTTCCAATATGAAACTCTGGGCTTCTGCCTGGTTTAACTCAGTGAGTACTCGGGCAATATCCTGCATTCTGGAGACTCCTAAAAAAGTTGCAAACTTTCCCCTGTAAGACAATTGCATAATGTGCTAGTATGCATCTCACACTAGCACATTATGAAATACTTACCTTAGATCGAAGATCTCCAGTCGTGCTCTGTCACCGCTGACAGGACTTCCATCTTAAAAAAAAATTGCAATAAAAGCAACCCAAAGCCAGGTTAGAAAACATTCCAAAAATTTAGGTTGCGCTGATTCGAATAAATCTCCTAAGTGATAATTATATTTAAGTGACACAAAAACTAATTACCAAACAATCCTATGAAAAAAATAATTTGATACAAAATAATGTATTTAATGAAATAGTCACTATAGAATCTTTCATTAAAAAAAAGAACCAAGACAGTCCATATGCTGAAAATGGTGCATCAATATATTCCTCCAAGGTGGCACACAAGCATAACACCACAAGAAAGTGCGCAAAGATAATAGGATAGTGCCTCCACCTCTGTATACACTGCCACTTACCAGCTGTGATTGATCTCTTATTACAGGAGATTAAATGCACTTGTGGCTTATTCCCCCGCCTCGGGTCTCTATATGGTGTGCCAATACTCTCAGCATCCTCGCCAAATGCAAAGCCTCATGCCAAGATATATTCAATAAGTCCTCATGAAAAGACAATAATGGCTAGAATAGTGTAAATCCTTATTTTATTCGGTTAAAAAAGGGCAAAATTGCACACAGTTATGTAGTTTAAAACAGCTTTAAGAATCAAGCTGGCCTGCTCTCGATAGCAGCCCGTTGCTTCTGGGATCTGCGTACACGTGGTGACGTCAGCACGTCGTTCCTCCCTACATACGTTTCGTCATACACCTGACGTTGTCCTGGGGCACTAAATGTTATAAAACATAGCCGCTGTGGCACTTACATCCAATGCTGCCACAGCGGTATCCGCTGCAGTGGCATGACGTTACTAACATGGCCTACTTCCTGTATGTGACATACCCGCCTACATTGGGAGTAGTAGATATTCCCACCTGGAAGCGTGGATTAGCTGCAACACCAGGGAGCAAGATAGCCACAGAGGTAAAAGAAATGACCTGCCAGAAAAAGTAAGTATACTTGCTATTGCTTAACAGGATGAGATTACTTTACAAGTAACCCTGTGATGACAGGGTCCCTTTAACGCCTATTTCATGGTTAAAATTCATCCAAAAACCACCTTAATTCTACCTCTTTGATTCAAGAACATTTCACAAAAATGGAAATTCCGTTGAAATTTTGGGGAAACGGAAACTTTCAATTTTTAATTACAGCAATGCCTGGCTAAAAACCTACAGCCTTCAACAAACGGGTTGTGTTCCCCCTACGCCTTTCAGTGCTCCATTTTGAATTATGATTGGAGTGTGTCTTTAAAAGAAAAAGTGACAGCGTTACCATAATGAATACAAATGATGTCCT
>CM053029.1:190088939-190166592 GCA_028564925.1 Lithobates sylvaticus | reverse complement strand
AGGCAGTGGAGCCTTCAGGCTTCACTGACAGTTTCCTACTGCACAAGCGCAAGTCTTGTGGGGCTTCCTGAATGGCCCCGTCATCTTCTGGAACACACTAAGGTCCCAGAAGGAAGCAGGGGAGAAGAGGACGTGACGCACTGGGCCCCGGTGATGCTGGGGCGGAAGTACACAAGGTACTTCATAAAAGGTAAGTAAGAAAAAACTAATATTCAAAATCGAGTGGTGGAGGGGTTGTCATTCCTTTAGGCCCCTTTCACACTGGGGCGTTTTTCAGGCTAAAAATTGCGCCTGTTCACCGCCTGAAAAAATCCGGCCCCTTTAACTCCAGTGTGAAAGCCAGCGGGCTTTCACACTGGAGCGGTGCGCTAGCAGGACGGCAAAAAAAGTCCTGCTAGCAGCATCTTTGGAGCGGTATAGGAGCGGTGTGTTCACCGTTCCTATACCGCTCCTTCCCATTGATTTGAATGGGAAACCGCGGTAAAACCGCGGCAATACCGCTGCTACGGCGGCGCTCTGCGGGGGTGTTTAACCCTTTTTCGGACGCTCGCGGGGGGTAAAACCGCACCGCGAGCGGCCGGATACCGCGGTTAAAACGACGGTAAAGCAGCGCTAAATATAGCGCTGCTTTACCGTCACCGCGGCTCCCCGCCCCAGTGTGAAAGGGGCCTTAAGATAAAGTTGGTAAAGTGGGTGAACTCCACTTTAAGGCTTGTACACACTATAAGAGAATTGGGTGAACATTTTTGTCCAAAGAATTTTTGTATGGCTTTCGTATAGTATACTTTCGACATTCCAAATTTTCGGATGAATTTACATTCATTGGTTTCGATTTGCTGTGAAACAACGAGGTAAATTGGACGATTGTTCGCCCGATTTTCTTATAGTGTGTACCCCACTTTAGAGAGTCAGAGGGGGTCATTTACTAAAACTGGAGAGTGCAAAATCAGGTGCGAGTCTGCATTGAAACCAATCAGCTTCCATTTTTTTTTTTGTCAAAGCTTAATTGGACAAACTGAAGTTAGAAGCTGATTGGCTACCATGCACAGCTACACCAGATTCTAAGTGCTCCCATTTTAGTAAATCTTTCTCACATTGTCTTAGGCGTAAAGATGTAAAGAGGTTTATCAATCTGTGAAAAGCTACATCTAGAAAATTGTCATAACAGCTTGCCAAAGGCTGGCTGTCATATGACGTCCTGGGCTTTCACTGGTGATATCTTATTGATAATAACAGATATGAAAAGGGGGAATATCTGAATGATACCTGCAGCTACAGACATCATTCAGATATCAATCTCTGTTATTAAACAGTACCCACTGTCTCTTCATCCCTTCTTTCAGTCCTGACAGGTTATTGCATCGTGTTTAATGTTGTCTTATGCCTAGGTTGAAGAGTTTCCTCCTTTCTGTTACTGAATGCTTCTCATTCTATCTGGTTAAACAAATTTTGGGGGCCCTCCTGATTTTATGGCCCTGGAGTCTGGCTGAGCTGCACTCTGGGTCCAGCTGGAGGACCTTTAAAATCACAGGGTTTGGAACTGGCAGGTGAGCACCTTAAAATAATGCTCTTTGCTGACGACATATTGATGTTCATCTCCTCATCTCATACCTCCTTACCCAACCTGAATTTCAACAATTATGCCACTTAGAAGTCAACGAGGCCAAATTTAAGGCTCCAAACCACATGTGTCAAATACAAGGCCTGCAGGCCGAATCCTGCCCTCCAGGCCATTTCATTTGGTCCTCCCACCTCTCCTGCAGCTGCAGCACCTTCTTTGTCTCCACCCCCACCTTGTCTCAGCAGTCAGCAGCAGAGAGGACAGAACTCCTCCAACAGATTCTGTGCTTCCCCACCCCCCCAGTGGTGTCAATAGGGGGGTGCCGTTCACACCCGGTGCCACCCACTACAGGGGTGACACCATCCTGAGGGTGAGGAAAGCCCTGGCTGACTTTGGAAGTTTTTTTTCTTCAGCTGCAAACCCACCTCCAGCACTGCAGGTGTTCTCCTCCTCCTCTCTGTCTCTCACGATGGTGCTGCTGCCTGAGCCTGTCACGATCCATTCTCCACCCAGGCAGCACGACTGCACACTGTCCTCTCCTCTCCAGCTGCCACCCGGGTGTTCCATGTACCTAAGCCGCCCGAGCTGGTGTGGTAACGTGCGGGGGAGGGGGTGTCATCTTGCGATGGTGGGGGGTGTCCTCTGCGGTGTTGCAACAGGTGGGGGGGCTGTACTGATAAAGGGGGTGGTTTGTCCTGGAGGGGCTGTACTGATAAAGGGGGTAGTTTGTCCTGGGGGGGCTGTACTGATAAAGGGGCTTGGTTTGTCATTAGGGGGCTGTACTGATAAAGGGGGTAGTTTGTCCTGGGGGGGCTGTACTGATGGGGGGCTGTACTAATGGAGGGGGGTAGCTTGTGCTGGGGGGGAGGTGGTTTGTCCTGTAGGGGCTGTACTGATAAAGGGGGTAGTTTGTTCTGGGGGGCTGTACTGATGGAGGGGGGTGGTGTGTCCTGGGGAAGCTGTACTGATGAAGGGGGGTGCTTTTTTCTGAGGGGAGGGATCTGTACTAATGGAGGGGGTGCTTTTTCCTGGGGGAGGAGTCTGTACTGATGAAGGAGGGGGGTGGTTTGTACTGAGGGGAGTCTGTACTGACAGAGGGGGTTTATACTTAGTGGGAGGTCTATACTGAAGAAGGGGGGTCGGTACTAAGTGGGGGGTCTATACTTTGTGGAGGGAGGGTCTGTACTGATTGGGGACTATATTTTTGGAGGGAGGGTCTGTACTGAGAGAGGGAATATACTTGGAAAGGGGTCTGTACTGAAGGAGGGGGTACAGTCAATGGCAACCATAAGAAAAAGCGCTATTCGAGCCAGTCTTGGGCGGACAGATAACCAGGCAAAAATCAATAAGATAAACCATGTATTGATTTATTGTTACCATAAGATGATTTAAAAAACAGTTAAAATTCTCCTTGCATAAATGGATGACAACCAGCTTGCTCACTGCTATGGTGGTACCTTATAGCGGCGGCCAGAGATGGACTGGCTTGTTGAAGATTTCCTGCAGTGGTGAAACCCTCATTCACCCCTTAAGAAATCCACAAAAATGGGGAAGGAGGAGGGTGAACCCAACTCATGTTGGGACCGGGACACGATGTAGAGCCTCAACCGAGTCTCCGATGGTAACCAGCATGGCTAGCCAGTCGTGGATGGAGAAGGGGCCAGGAGACAACCGGAGCAAACTCCAATAGGAACCAGTGAGCGTAGGACTCCCAGGCGTGATGTCAAACGCTCAGTGAGACCAAATCCAAAACGAGGCTTGGAGCTCAAGATGGTGGAGAGCAAGCCGAGGGGAGCAAGGAGAGAATGTGGCTGTTGTCTTGACAACGCATTTCGGGGCATGGCCCTTCCTCAAGTCATGTGACATGACCAGCCAATGGGGATTAAACAGAAATTGGCTGCGGGAGAATAGCATATACAGCACTAAGGCCTCATGCGCACTGGACGTTTTTGGATGTTTTTACAGCAGCTTCTTTTGGCTTCAGACGTTTTTTTATACAGTCAATAAACTCCCCATCATGTTATCCTATGTGTCCATGCACACATAGGCTGTTATCAACTGTTTTTGGCTGGGGCGTTTTTTGGCTTTAACAAAAACCCAAAACTAGTGGGTTCTGAGAGGAGTTTTTTAGCTGTCTTCAGCTGTAAAAACACTCTAATGTCAAAAAATGCGGATGAACAATGATAAACGCTCAAAAACGCGTCTCACCAATGTTTTTTAACGTTTTTGATCCATTGGGAAAAAAAATTCAAAATAAAACGTTAATGTGGAAAAATGATAATAAACGCTATTGCAAAAACATTAAAAAACTTTGAAAAACTCACTGCAAAGCTGGCGTTTTTATAATGTTATTTTAGCGTCCAGTGTGCATGAGGCCAAATGTTATGTAATGCTGTGTTAAACACTGCACTACACTAACACACTACACTGACACTACACTATACTTACACACTATACTAACCCTACACTAACACTCTACACTCAGAGTCACAATAAGTGAACACACTAAGGCCCCTTTCACACTGGGGCGTTTTTCAGGCGGTACAGTGCTAAAAATAGCGCCTGTATACCGCCTGAAAAAATCCGGCCCCTTTAACTCCAGTGTGAAAGCCCGCCGGCTTTCACACTGGAGCGGTGCGCTAGAAGGACGGTCAAAAAAGTCCTGCTAGCAGCATCTTTGGAGCGGTATAGGAGCGGTGTGTTCACCGCTCCTATACCGCTCCTTCCCATTGATTAGAATGGGACACCACGGTGATACCGCGGCAATACCGCCGCAAAGCGCCGCTATGGCGGCGCTCTGCGGGGGGGTCTTTAACCCTTTTTCGGCTGCTCGCGGGGGGTAAAACCGCACCGCGAGCGGCCGAAAACCGCCGCTAAAACGACGGTAAAGCAGCGCTAAATATAGCGATGCTTTACCGTCACCGCGGCTCCCCGCCCCAGTGTGAAAGGGGCCTAACTCGCTAGTAGCAAACTGAGCCCTGCTCTATCTATTTCCACTCCAATAAACTGCAAAAGCTTCCTATGGGCAGAAACCATTTATAGTGTGGGGTGGGACTATGAGCACGAAGCCGTGATTGGAGAAAGTCATCTTCACTTTGTCCAATCAGGGCTCTGACAGTGCACCCTTTTCCCATAATTGGTAAAGCCATGCACCTGACCAGCGGTCAGATGCAAGGCTTCATCCAATTAGGGCCCTAGAATGCACTGTGAAGTGCACAGTGCATTGTGGGGTGCTCGGCAGGCAAACATCCCGCCGAGCACCCCACGGGCGAACAGGCGATGTTTGGGTCAAACTTTTGATCTGCTCGACCTGTTTGCCCCAACACTACTAGCCAATAATGAGCCCAATACAAATAGTAGCTTGGTCAGTATTTGAATAATAGAGTGCCCCAGGATTTCTGACCCTTGGGCACTGTACACAAAAAAAAAATCACTCATTTTTAGCTTAGATTTTAGCGTGGGACTGTAAGGTCATAGCACCAAAAGCGTGGGACTGTAAGGTCATAGCACCAAAATGTCCCCCGTCATAGCTCCAACACGTCTTATTTCTCTGGTACCGATGTCTTCTTCCTCTGGTGGTTTCTTCTTCCCCTGGTGCTGTCTTCTTCTTAAACTGTCTTCTCCTTGTGTTGTCTTCTCCTTGAGCTGTCTTCTTCTTTGCCACCACTTACCCACTTAAAACAACAAAAAAGTAATCTTTTTCTAGCGCTATCTTCCTCCGTTGTGTTGTCTCACGCTGTCTGACATTTATTTTATAGCCATGGGGCGTGACCACCTGATGACGTCACCCAGAGAACTACCCCTTGTGATGTCATGTGACGTCACAAGGGGCCGGTTCTCCGGGAAAAACACCGCCACGCCCCCTTGGCTATAAAAGAAATGGCAGACAGCAGGAGACAACACAAGGGACGAAGACATCGTTTGAAGGCGGCTTTTTTTTGTTTTTAGCGGCTTAGTAGGCGTTGAGGAAGAAGACGGCACAAGGAGAAGACAGCACCAGGAAGAGAAGACTGCACCAGAGGGAGAAGAAACTACCGGAGGAAGAAGACATCGGTACCGGAGAAAGAAGACACAGAGCTACGACAGGGGACATTTTTCATTTTTAATAAAGGACTTGTCAAAAACTGTCTCTTGGTTTTTTTTTAAGACTTCACTGCTTTTTGGGGTGAATGGGTAGGGGTACAATGTACCCCATACTCATTCACATAGTGGAGGGGGCTGGGATCTGGGGCCCCCTTTCTTAAAGGGGCTTCCAGATTCCAATAAGCCCCTTGTCTGCAGACCCCCACAACCACCAGCCAGGGTTGTGGGGAAGAGGCCCATGTCCCCATTAACATAGGGGCAAGGTGCTTTGGGGCAGGGGCAGAGCCCCCTTTCCCAAAAGCACCCACCCCCCCATGTTGAGGGCATGCAGCCTGGTGTGGTGCAGGAAGTAGGGGTGGTGTGGATTTGGGGGGGACAACCCCATTTTCTTTTACATTTTGGTGTGGGAGGGTTCCCCTCTGAATCCATACTAGACCCAAAAGGCCTGGTATGGACCTGGGGGGACCCCACGCCATTTTTTCACAATGTTTTCTTGGCGGTAATTTTTATTTTACATTCAGCTGTCAGCGTCCAACCCACTGACATCTGATGACTCATCGGTTGTTAAGGACATGGCAGCCAGCTTCCCAGCCTGCTACTTGCAACCAGCTATACACAGTGTTTAAACTGAAAAATAAAAACTGCAAAACACATCAAAAATCGCATCAAAAACACAACATTTGAGTTTCTGGTGCAATTCTATTGAAGTCTATTACATGGAAAACGCAGGAAAAAATGTCCCCGACCCTTTAAAAAAACACACAGACTGCGAAATGCATAGATGTGAAGGTGTACCATAGGAAACCATGTTAAATGGACTGTAGTGCCTTTCTGCAAACTGCAAAACGGACTAAAAAATGCAAAGGTGTGAACCTAGGGTTAGAGATTCCTCTTCCTGGTGTATTTCTGGGATAGGAAAACTGACAAAGATCTTAAATGTTCTCTACTCCATCTAAAAATAAAAACAAAAGCTTTCCCTTTACATACAGTTCAAGGCTTAGAGTGCTTCAGGCAACACGACTCGAGTACCACTGATTTAGTGTTGTAAAATATGACAGCAATGCATTGTAAAACACATTAGGTAACATTAGATGGCAAAACAAAGCTCTCTTGTTGTTTCATTATGCAATTCACAGCAGACAGTTGTTATAAGGATTATACAATGTAATAACTGCGGAACATGCGATCATGTCATATCATGATTAAACGCGTTCATTATGTAATTTAACCAGGCAAAGCTAGAAGGATGCAGCGTGGGAATAACAAATTACTATCTTTTTCAGTGATTCCAATTATCTGAACAGGATGGTTTTCATTTAAAGGATATGTCAAGGAAAAAAAAAATAGGGCTATTTGGACTCCTTGAAATAACACAGGAAGTGTGCTCGGGACAGCTATGAATTTCCAACATGATCAAAAGGTATTTTATTGTAATTATTAAACTATTATTTAATAGTTATAGGTATTAAATTGCATTAACATTCACAGAGGTCCAGTCAGTAAATTGCATTAACATTCACAGAGGTCCAGTCAGTAAAATATTCTTTAAGCAGAGGTCCAAATCGCATGTTTGTGTGATAACTCCGGGGCCGTCTTTAACTGCTTCCAGACTGCCCCATGTACATTTACTGCGGCAGGACGGCCCGGGTGCGCAAAATCACGTACCTGTACGCGGTTTAGGGGGGTGCGCTGCTCCCGCTGTGATTAGACACAGCGGGAGCCAATCCACGGGTCCGACTGCAGCGACCCACCGATCGTTCACACTAGAGACAGATCAGCCATCTGCCTGTCAGGAAGGGAAAGAGAGCTCTTGTGATTTAGCTAAGCTGAATCATGGATCTCTCTTTTCTTTCAGTGTGACACTGCCCCACACAGTTAGTAAACACCTCCCTAGGGAGCATTTGACCCTTTGCCTGCCCCTGGTATTAACCCCTTCCCTGCCAGTGTAATTTATACAGTAATCAGTGCATTTTTATAGCACTGATCACTGTATTGGTGTCACTGGTCCCCAAAAAGTGTCACTCAGTGTCAGATTTGTCCGCCGCAATGTCGCAGTCCTGCTAAAAATTGCAGTTTGCCACCATCACCAGTAAAAAATAAATAAATAAATAAATAAAAGTCCCTAAATCTATCCTGTAGTTTGTAGACGCTATAACTTTTGTGCAAACCAATCAATATACACTTATTGGGATTTATTTTACCAAAAATTTGTAGAAGAATACATATTGACCTAAACTGATAAAGAAAATTTTTTTTATTTTTTTTTGTTTATAGAGCAAAAAATAAAAAGCGCAGTGGCGATCAAATACCACCAAAAGAAAGCTCTATTTGTGGGAAAAAAGGACCTCAAATTTTATTTGGGTACAGCGTCGCACCACCACGCAATTGTCAGTTAAAGCGACGCAGTGCCGTATCGCAAAAAATGGCCTGGTCAGGAAGTGGGTAAAACCTTCTGGAGCTGAAGTGGTTATTATTGATTGGACCCTGGGCAAACATTTTCCTTGGGCTCCTCCCCCTTCCGTGCAATTTCACTGTACACTCGCTCTGAGACATACAATAAATAGCAGCTAGACTCAAAATCATTAACATGAAGAGAAGGTTTGGGACTTTATATGAAGTATGCGACCGAATAGGCAATGTGAACATGGAGTGGCTGGCGAGTATGAAGTAAAAAATAAACCTAGTAACATTGTGTCATCTCATATATACAATGGAATAACATAAACACATTATGTAAAAAAATTTGTTGGATTTATTAAACATACATCACATAGTAACATGGTAGCATAATAGCATGTAAATTAATGATAGTGACACAATAATGGTAATAAAAACATCATATTCAAGAATCCATGTACACAAAATAATAGCAAAACCATAACATATTGGTATAGGCTAGTATAGCATATTAAAAAAAAAGGTTGATGTCACTTTTGATTTGATGATAATAAAATCACCTATATAGCTCAGCGCTTTTCATGGATAACCTCCAATCTTCAGGAGCAGATGCAGTATCGCTATCTATAGAAAATCGGTAGAATATCTTAGGGGCTATCCAGATGACAGGCAGGCGAAAATAGGAATAAATATTGGACTAAGGATGATAACCTTAAATCATCCCTTGTTGCTTACAGATGACCTGTGTGTGTGGGTGAAGGACACCAAGGGCTGAAACCGACCAGGGGAGAAATCAGTCCCGGTAGCTGAGGCAGTGACCCCATGAGCAAATAGATGGAACGCCAATAGGAAATGGATATCCCTGAGGAATGTTCCACCATAAAGCTTTAAAAGTGATATAGCCACATCACCATATACTTAAAACAATATAAAATACTAAAAAGTAAATGTGAAATTATATGTGAAAAATTCACATAGTAATCAATATAGGCAAGGGTGTACTAATACCAATAAGGTATACTTTTGGTGGTTTATTAATATTGAAACTAATAATAAGGGTAAAAGATAAGTAAGTTACACTGTGTTGACCAGTTTGGGGAATTAATGAAGATAATTAAACTGAAATATACACACCAAGAACCAAAATAGTGTGGAGACAAAAACAAGGACAGAGTACCTGCCATAGTTTTACCTGGGATTCCCATGTGATTCCATAAAAACAGAATGGTGCATCCTGACCATTAACAAGACGTCCAATAGGGTGTATATAACCAACTACAAGGAGTATAAATACTCCAATGCCGCGAATGGGTGACCGCCAAATTCCTGTGGGTGGCTAATTAGAAAGAAATATAATAAGTTTACCAGTAGGCCATAATGTGCATGAATCATAGGCCAGTACCCCAAAGGGATGCTTGGAGTGAAGATAGACACTGTCTTCACTCCAAGCATCCCTTTGGGGTACTGGCCTATGATTCATGCACATTATGGCCTACTGGTAAACTTATTATATATCTAATTTGGGATGCGATAGACCACCTGCTATCTCCACCCACTTGCCTAACAATTAAATTCTAATTAGAAAGAAAGGCAGCCCCCACACAAGCAGAATGCATCGATCGGCGGTTGGCGCCAATTCCCTCATGACAGACACCTGGATGTTAAAAGCACAGCCCCGGCATGATGACGCCAGGAGTCAATGTCACACGCCCGGTGCTGGGGGCGTGGCGTCGATGCGCAATGGAACGTCCGCCCGTACCCCCATGTCACAAGGGACGGAGAGGGAAGGGGAGAGCTCCCAGTGTGCATCGCAGCTCCTAGGAATGAGATCCCCAGCAGGTGACAAAGCCTCAAAATCTGTTTACTAAATCAGATTGGGCAGCGATTGCGATTGGTTGCCAGAGGTTACAGTGTATCATTACCGCTCACTGATTGGCTGCTAGAGGTTATAGCACACATTGTGGCTCACTTATTATTTGTTAGAGGTTACAGCACAAGACTTCTGCTTGTTAATTGGTTGCTAGAGATTACTGTACATCAATACTGCTCACTGATTGGTTGCTATAGGTTACTGGACATCCTTACCACTCACCAATTGGTTGTTAGAGCTTACTGCTCATTATTACTGCTCACTGATTGGTTGCTAGAGTTTACTGCAAATCCTTACCGCTCAATGATTGGTTGCAAGGGGTTAGAGCACTGTATTACTGCTCACTGATTGGTTGATAAAGGTTACAATACATCATCCCTTCACTGCCTGCACACCATGGACTGGGGAGGTGAGCAGACCCATCAACAGACAGAAAACTCCTAGGGATCCTAGGACTCCTGGGATCAGTGCCAATGCTGGGGGAGGGGGGGTGTGATCAGTGGCAATGCTGGGGGGTTGATGGAATCAATGGCAGTGGTGGGGGATGGGATTCGTTAAAAGGCAGTACACTGTGGCGAATTCTGAATCATGTAGAGCAAAGCTGGACATCTTTGGCAAGTATGTAGTGGGGGATTCTACACTGACCACCAATGTAATGGGGAATTTACAATGACCACCAATGTGAGGGGGGATTAACACTGACCACCAATGTGAGGGGAAATTTGCACTGACCACCATGTAATGGGGAATTTTACATCACCCACCAATATAAAGAGGGATTTCTACACTGACACCTATGTAATAGGAGCATTTACACCAACCACCAGCGTAAGGGGGAATATACAATGACCTTCATGTAAGGAGGGATTTACACTGACAACCATTGTCGAGGAGATTTATACTGACCACCAATGTAAGGTGACACTTCTACACCAACCACCAAGGTTAGGGGGATTTACCTTGACCACCAATATAAAGGGGGATTTACACTGACCACCAGTGTAAGGGCAATTATGCACTTACCACCAATGTAAAGGGAAATGTACACTGATCACCAATGTAATGAAGAATTTACACTGACCACCAATGTAAAGGGTGATTTACACTGACCATCACTGTAAGGGCAATTCTGCACTTACTACCAATGTAAAGGGAAATGTACACTGATCACCAATGTAATGAAGACTTTACACTGACAGCCAATGTAATGGGGGATTTTACATAAAAAAACAATAAAGGGGGGTTTCTACACTGGAGTCCAATGTAGAGGGGATTTACACTCACCACCAATTTAAAGGGGGCTTCTACATCGACCACCAATGGAAGAGAGGATTCAAAACTGACCACAACTACAAGAGGAGTTTCTACACTGGTCACTAATGTAATGGGGATTTACACTGACCACTAATGTAATAGGAGCAATCACAGTAACCACCATTGTTAGGAGGGATTTACACTGACCACCAATGTAAGGGGGACCTTCACACTGGCCACTAGTGTAAATTAAAGGATTGTACACCAAGGCCCAATGTAATGAGAAGATTTACAGTGCCTTGAAAAAGTATTTATACCCCTTGAAAGTTTCCACATTTTGTCATGTTACAACCAAAAATGTAAATGTATTTTATTGGGATTTTATGTAATAGACCAACACAAAGTAGCACATAAATGTGAAGTGGAAGGACCATAATAAATGTTTTTTAAAAATGTTTACAAATAAATATCTGAAAATTGTGGCGTGCATTCGTATTCAGCCCCCTCTGAGTCACTACTTTGTAGAACCACCTTTCGCTGCAATTACAGCTGCAAGTCTTTTTGGGGATGTCTCTACCAGCTTTGCACATCTAGAGAGTGATATTTTTGCCTGTTCCTCTTTACAATATAGCTCAAGCTCTGTCAGATTGGATGGAGAGCGTCTGTGAACAGCAGTTTGCAAGTCTTGCCACAGATTCTCAATTGGATTTAGGTCTGGACTTTGGGCCATTCTAACACATGAATATGCTTTGATCTAAACCTTTTCATTGTAGCTCTGGCTGTATGTTTATGGTTGTTGTCCTGCTGGAAGGTGAATCTCCACCCCAGTCTTAAAGAGGAGTTTCCATCAGAAAAAAAAAATTAAAAGTCAGCAGCTACAAATACTGCAGCTGCTGACTTTTAATAATCAGACACTTACCTGTTCCAGGGGGCGCTGGCATTGCAACTGTGGGCACCCGGCAGTGCATGCGCAAGCGGTGCCGCGCGCCGTGATTGGCAGCACAGTCATCTGGGACCTGTCACGTGTCCCAGATGACTGACAGGAGGGAGGGAGCCCTTCCTGTGCAGAGGGGAAGTGATGTCACCAGCCCAGGCACTGAAGGAGGCAGACTACGAGGGACCCCCCTAGCAACAGCCATTTAGAGGTGAGTTAAAAAAAAAAATTCCAAATGTTTTCTTTTATTTATTTTTTTAGGAATTTTAATCATTTTTTTTTTGGGGGGGGGGGGCACCACTTTAAGTCTTTTGCAGACTCCAACAGGTTTTCTTCTAAGATTTCCCTGTATCTGGCTCAATCCATCTCCCCATCAACTCTGACCAGCTTCCCTGTCTCTGCTAAAGAAAAGCATCCCCACAACATGATGCTGCCACAACCATGTTTCACTGTGTAGATGTGTTCAGGGTGCAGTGTTAGTTTTTCAACATACATTGCATTTTGGTTTTAGGCCAACACATTCAGTTTAGGTCTCATCTGACCAGAGAACCTTGCTGTGTCCTCGCAAACTACAAACGGGACTTTTTATGGCTTTCTTTCAACAATGGCTTTCTTTTTGCCACTCTTCTATAAAGGCCAGATTTGTGGAGTGTACGACTAATAGTTGTCCTGTGGACAGATCCTCCCACCTGAGCTGTGGATCTCTGCAGCTCCTCCAGAGTTACCATGGGCCTCTTGGCTGCTTCTCTGATTAATGCTCTCCTTGCCCAGCCTGTCAGTTTAGGTGGACGGTCATGTCTTGGTAGGTTTGCAGTTGTGTCATACTCTTTCCATTTTCAGATGATGGATTGAACAGTGACCCGGGAGATGTTCAAAGCTTGGGATATTTTTTTATAGCCTACCTAAGGCTGGTGTGTTCCTTGGCCTTCATGATACTGTTTGTTCACTAAGGTTCTCTAACAAACCTCTGAGGGCTTCACAGAACAGCTGTATTTATACTGCGATTAAATCACACACAGGTGGACCCTGTTTACTATTTAGGTGACTCCTGAAGGCAATTGGTTCCACTAGATTTTAGTTAGGGGTATCAGAGTAAAGGGGCTGAATATAAATGCACACCACACTTTTCAGATATTTATTTGTAAAAAAAAAATTGAAAACCATTTAACATTTTTCTTCCACTTCGCAATTATGTGTCACTTTGTGTTGGTCTATCACATAAAATCCCAATAAAATACATTTACGTTTTCGGTTGTAAAATGAGAAAATGTGGAAAATTTCAAGGGGTGTAAATACTTTTTCAACACACTGTACACTGACCACCAATGTAATTGAGATATTTAGCCTGCCTTCACATTTATGTGAGTTGGGAACACATGCAAAATCGCTTTCCTCACACAACAGAAATGTGTTGCCCTTTAGCAGATACACAGCAGTGCTGTTAATTGTTAATGACACCCTCATGCATCTGCTAAGATGTGCGTATTCACATGCACTAAAATTCACTGTGCTGCGGCACCATGTTATTTTGAAAAAGGGTTCCACTTCCAATTTGCTTACCTTTGCAGAACATGCTGATGTTAGGCTTAATAGCCACAGTTGTAGGAAGGACTTTCAAGCATGCCCCTTTATCCTCCTCAGTGGGCAGCATTCAGCAGAGGTGATGATGGATATGACCTCAGGGGGGCATGATATACATATGAATGCCGCCTCTATTTACATAACATTGCTGCTGTTCAGCGGCTATTTACATATTAATGCAGCCGCTATTTACATATCAATGCAGGTTATTTACATGTAAACACAGGGTCTGCAGGTGAGTCATCTGTACATGGCAATATAGCAGAGCTGGGCAGCATTAGTAACAGAACTTCACACTGAGATATCGGGACACAGAACAGGACTAAAACTTCAAGGGACAAGGTAATTTAAACTGGGATAGTTGGCAAGTATGAGTCAGCTGCTTTGGGCCCCACAACAATAATGCGGCCCAGGACAGCTGCCCCTTTTGCCCTGCCTTAAAGATGGCCCTGGATAACTCAGATCCTTCACATTACGGCCCCTCTCTCATCTTAGGCTAGGTTAACTCAAGCAGCCCCCATCCTCTGTCCAGAGCTGTCCTGCCTCCCGCTGTTGGCTCTGTGAGAATGATAGTGATTGTGTTTCAGTACAGTTCTGTGTAAAGGCCCGTACACACGATCAGACTTTTTGACAACCAACATGCAAATTAGCTGGTTTGGACCAACATCCGACCGCGTGTACGCTCCATCGGACCAACTTTTTCCAGGTTTCATCGGACTTTTGTTGGCTGTGTGAACGGACCAACTTTCTGCCAACAAAAGTCCGATGGACCAAAGTCCAACCGTGTGTACAGAAAACCAGAAAAGACTTTTGTCCACAGTACAAACACGCATGCTCAGAACCAATGTAAAAGATCAGACAACCATATAGAAGTTGACCAAAGGTGGCGCTGGAGTATTCGAACGTCCTCTTTTGAAGTGTCGTCAGTACGTTGAAACGTCACTACGTTCGTGTTGGTTGCCTAAAAAGTCTGACCGTGTGTATGCAAGACCAACTTGGGGCCAACGCCCTTTGGACAAAAATCCACGGGAAAGTTGGTCCACGGTCCGATCGTGTGTATGAGGCTTTAGAAAAAAAAGCAGAATATTGTACTTTTTTCTGGAACTGGAACACACTGGACTGCACTGCACTGGTGTGAACTAAGCCATTGGAAACCATATAACCTACTTTCCATGCGTTTTGATGCAGAAAAAAAAGCACTGCGCTGCATGTGGTGTGAATGGGCTCCTGAAGTCGTACTCTAGTTTTTTTATTTTGAATAGAAATTTAGAAAGTTTAAAACCTTTTTTATTGCTGTTAAAGGGCTAATATAAATAATGACAGCTTGATAAACTAAAGCAAGCCAACATACCGTAGAAAGTAGTCTTATCATCTGTTATGGTTCAGCAACACTCAAAAGGAAACTTTTTGCTCGGTCAGGAAACACTATAAATTGTGGTTGGATAGTTAAGGACCAGCAACACACTGGTGATGTCAGTCCTGAGCTGTGTCTGCCTATCAGCCTGCTCCCTGTTCTCTGTGCAATAAAGCCTAATTGGCTTACATGGTTAGTTTCTCCTTCTCTCCAAAACTGACTCATGCTGACTCATACTGTACAGGGGACTATAGGAGGCTGGTAAAATAACAGACAAGGGTACTGTTTAAAAATCAATGTAAAACGCTATTAAATGCTAAAACAAATATTTAATATATCGCAACATCCAAACTTAAAATGTGGTGGTTGAATTCATTACTTTTTTCCTTTTTTCCTTTTTTCCTTTTTTTCACTTGGTGATTTGGCCAGTAACACACTTCCTGTATGTCTCCACTCTGACTAGAGAAGAACTGGAGAAAGCAGCATTGTCAATCTGGTGAGAGGGTATTAAATGCGCTTCAGTTTTAGATGGACTTGACAAACAAATTAAAGCCAAACTCCAGCTAATACTTTTTATGCAGTTATAGTAACATGTTTTGGCATATACAGTTGGTTTTATATAAATGTATTAAAGCTGTCCATGGTAAGCACCCCTGTCAGTGTTAAATGTTTTGTCTCCATTCTCTAACAGTCTTTTTGCTGGAGGGCTTGGTTTGTTAAAGAAATTTTAAAAATAACAGACTTACTGACCAGATCATCAAGTGAAAATAAAAGGAAAAAAGTGAAAAAAAAAAAAAAAACGAATGCAACCACCACATCTAAGCCCCCATACACACGGTCGGAAAATCCGACCACAAAATCCGTCAGATTTTTTTCCGACGGATTTTGTCCGACACTGGTGTTGCATACACACAGTCGGACAAAGTTGTCGGAAAATCCGATCATTCTGAACGTGGTGACGTTCTGTGCGTACAACGGAACTATGTTGAGGCTACTACCCAATAGCTTTGGTCTCGTAATTTGATCTGAGCATGCGTGGCACTTCCGTCAGAATTCTCTACACACGATCGGTCTGATTGGATTTTGTTGTCGGAAAATTTGAGAGCAGGATCTCAAGTTTTTTCCGTCTGAAATTCCGACGGAAAAAGTCTGATGGAGCCCACACACTGTCGGATTTTCCGACAACATGGTCCTTTTGAATTTCCGACCGTGTGTACGGGGGCTAAGAATCGGTAAGTTGCAATATAATGGAAAATTGTATACTCACTTATTCTATTTTGTATGTTTGCCTATGCATTGCACACTGCACTCAACGTGCACACAGCACTAATAAAGTTTTGACTACATATTGCATTCTTTCGACTCCTGATTAGAATCACCCTGCCTGTAACGCCCCTTGTTGCCTTAAAAGTACAAATGTAATATAAATGTGATACCTATATAATCATGTGTTTAAAAAAACTCAATTGCACCAAATAAACAGAACAGTTATTTGCAAAGATGCTGAGTGTATCTTTGTGTCTGTTCCCTTCTGCAGTAGTTAATAATTTGGAACCACTAATCAATATGAGGATAGGAATTGCCTATCTATAAAATTTCCAGAACAGTTGGCGAGCTTTGCCTAGGAGGGGATTTACAGGTGACCCTGAGAATCCAAAACGAGGAGCTTGAGACAATCTGTGAATTGTAATGTAATATATACAATGTGTGCTCTGTGTATAATATACAATGTGTGCTCTGTGTATAGTATGTGTGCTCTGTGTATAATATACAATGATTTCTCTGTGTATGGTGTGTTCGGGTATTGGGAACCGTGACAGCCGAGGATGGGAAGGTAAGGACTTTGAGGGGTTTGCCCCCCCCCCCCCCTCCCCAAAAAAATGTTTTGATCACCAGCCGCCACTGAGCCAGAGCATGGCTCCCGCAGGAAGATTACTCTGACTCTCAAATTTCTTGTTCTCTGAAGCGATGGAGATGGACAGCCGTCCCATCTCTGAAGGTACTAAAAGAAGACATAATGCATCACATCCTACACTTACATACTAACTGTACACTATACATCACTACTGGATGGGGGTTATGATCCCTCCAGCAGAGAAATCAAATCAACACCACCACATATATTTCCAGCTTGCTATTATTCTCTCAGAAGGGAACTACTTAACCCTAAAACAGAACAACAAACATAAATGAACAATTTGTAACCAGTCCTTCCTTTGCTCCTGATAGGAAGGGACCCTCCTCGGACAACAGGATGCAAAGAGGTGGGCAGGGACAGTACACCCAAAGCGTCCGTGATCAACAGTCCTTCCATCAGGCACACTGGGTGGCAGGCAAAGGCTGTCCCTTCAAAAAGAAATGTCAAAGAGGAAAACCACTCACAACCCTGCCACTTCCTGCAATCCTTGTGGCTGCTTCTATGGTGGCTGCAAGGCACAGCAGTCCTCACACATAGAAGCGGGGATCCGGGAACCTCCTCTTGCTATCCCCCTCCTCTCTGACAGAGACTGAGTGGCTCCTGATAGGCTGACCCGCCTTTACAACCAGGACTCGATCTCGATAGATGGCACGTCCCAGCTTCCATTCCTCCCAAATGTCCACGAACCGGGCCCAGACATCACTTTCTGGCACCCAAAAAAGGCTTTGGGATGTGCAGAAAATCCCAGACAAGGTCATCCTCCCACTCTCCCTGGGAGTTCTCCACAATGTCCATTATCTGGGAGGGGACATATGGATAGTCCAGACCCCACTCCAGAGCAACCCTTCTCTGTATCTCCCTCTGGAAGCGAGAAAACCTGGGCAATTCTTTAGGCTTCCCCTTCCCTGACAAGACACATACATCCTGGGCCTTTACCACCCACTGCCTGTAGGTGGGTGCTCTGGTCTGGGTAGTGGAGGGTCTGCTTTTAAAGAGTTTTCTGCAAGGTATTGGGGTCCATACTGTGGGCTGAGTACTTTCTCCTGCCTCTCTCCTCCTCTTCGGAACTCTCCTCAGGGGATGACCACTCAAATAGTCCCTCCAAAGACCCAAATTTTCCAGTATTCTGGGGGAACCCCAATCAATGACCCGGCCCTCGCTTACCTCATCCAGCTCACCTGGAGGTATACCTCCCTCTAGCATGGGCTTCAGACTGGCACGTGCAATCACCAGGCCTCTGGCCAGGCCACAGGTCACGGCAGCTTCCTCTTCATCACATATGTCTAGTAGCTTCGCGGAGGAGTCGCCAGACCGCAACACCTCTTCGCCTTTGGTTGATGATCTCTGGCCTTCTCCGGTCCTCCGAGCCTCCCGTGGCTGCGACATACAAAGTCCTGAAAGCAGGGTGACATTGTAGTACCTTGACTCCTGCTGAACAGGTCCCAGACTGGTTAGTGGCTCCCCACAATGGCCGCACCAGGCCCAAGCAGTCACTCCTGCCGCAGGGATCTGGCACTTGTCAGGTAACCACTGCAACATGGGCATCAGCCGATAGCCTTCTGCCATCTTCAGCTGCCTTGTGGTGTCTGCTGCTAGCTGGAACTTGTTAGCTTCCTCCAGGGCGAGGCTCTGCCCTCCAACTGCCCATCTGCTCGGTGCCTGAGGAACTAATAAGCAGGCTCCATTCTGCATGCGCTGCGGTAACTCCTTGTGGAACAAGCTGGAGCTAACAGGCATGCTGATGCTAGCAGGTTTGGCCCAGACATGTTGCTCGGCGTGAACTGCACCACAGTAACTAGAGACTGATAGCAGGTGTATTGTCCAGTGGTTGCCTATGGCAACAATAAAGTCAACTACCATTGCCTCCCTGTAAAGGACTGACTTAATGTAGTCCCGCCCGCAAGCACCCCAATCGGCTTTTTATCACCCGGGGTAACAGTGGAAATTCTCACACACACTTTACTGTTGTTCAGCAGGAGTTTGGAGTAAAGTTCAATTTTTCTTTAATCCAGTGGGAATTGTTCACGCCATGCAGAGCGTTGGACATATTTGTAATCCATGGGCACGATCGCCCGCTGGGGATGCCACGGATGACGGCACTTTTTTTTTACAGTTACTGAACTGCAGAATAGAATACAAGTGTCCGCCCCAGCACGGGTTGGGGTGACTGGGTAGCAGGAGGGTAGCACCTCCCCCAGCAGTTTTCCAGCCTCTCTCCTGTAGGCTGCTGCTTGAGTAGACTGAAGCCTCCTGGCTTATGCTGCTTGAGAGGAAGGGATGGGGATGTGCCTGACCCCCGAGATCGCACCTGCCTGGAAGAGGGTGGTGTGAGAAGCTGAGCAGAGGGAGCCGAGTGAATGTGAACTTCCTGGAGGTAAGCTCAACTAGCAGTACATCATGTATTAGTTTACAGGCACCTCTATGCTAAGTCTGCTGAGTTACTACAGCTTAGCATAGAGGTGCTGTTAGCTGACAAATAGGATTGCATCTCCTTTTTTACGTAGCACAGGGAGAAATTGGGCTCATTAAAGCATCATGACTGCCCCCTGGTGTGTGCCCTCCCGATTCCCCCAGTGTATGTCCTTCTGACCCCCTGATCTGTCCCCTCCTGATCCCCCCCCCCAGTGAATGCTCTCCCGACCCCCCCAATGTGTGCCCTTCCAACCCTCCACCCCTGTGTGTGCCCTCCTGGCTCCCCCGGTGTGCCCTCCTGATCCCCCAGTGTGTGCCTCCTAACCCTCCCCTGGTGTGTGTGCTCCTGGCTCTCCCAATGTGTGCCCTTCTGACCCCCCCCCCCCCAGTGTGTGCACTTCCATTCCCTCCCCCAGTGTATGCCCCCCTGACCTCCCCGGTGTGTGCTCCCCTGACCTCCCTGGTGTGTGCACTCCTGACCTCCCCAGTGTGTGCCGTTCTGCCCCCCCTCCCTGTGACACCTAGTCCTTTGCTCTACTGATCCCTGTACACTGTCCTACATTCTAATGACCTCTGTACACTGCTCTTCATCCCACTGACCATGTACATTGTCCTCTTGCCCCCTGCCCTCCTCCCTACTTACCCCCCCATCCTCTGTCCAGTCAACTCCTGTCCTCTGCCCTGCTGACCCCCTGTTCTCTGCCCTACTATTCCCTGTACACCTCCCTACATCCTACTGACCTCTCTACACTGCTCTACATACTAATGACCACTGTACACTGCCCTATATACTGCTGACCACTGTACACTGCCCTACATCCTACTGACCTATGTACACTGCCCTACATACTAATGACCTCTATACACTGCCCTACATACTACTGACCTCTGTACACTGCCCTACATACTACTGACCTCTATACACTCTACATACTACTGACCTCTGTACCCTACCCTACATACTACTGACCCATGTGCACTGTATGATACATTCTGGCTCAATAAGGTTTATTGCAGAAGTAGTATTAAACATACAACAATGCCAAAGGCACCTAGATCGCCCACGCAGGGGCTGGAACTGGCGCATAAGAGACAAAAACAACAAAAGAGAATACAACATAAAACGAGGACGGCAGCCTCATAATTAACAGTAATAGAAATCCTGAGTGCAACTTATGTAATTTGGGGTGACCCCCAGAAGTGCAGGAAAGACCAGGACATTATGCATTGACTCTGCATTAAGATCATCTTGGACCTCTGTTAGTAATCAAAAAAGGGCTAGGAGCCCTGGTAAGAGAAGAGGAACAGAGAGAAATAGGAAAGAAAAGGGGAGAATAAGAGAAAGTGGGAAGGGGGGAAAGGTAAAAAGAGAGGGGGGGCCGGGACCATCCAGGAAACCAGTCAGAGCCGATCCATGCTAGCCAGAGGAAGTTCGGGGAAGGCATATGTAAGCCAAGGCTCCCAAACTTTAAGAAACTTGGCATGCGTGTCTTTGAGTATACTAGACATTTGTTCATTGACCATCATGGATGTCAAGTGGTTTTTCACTTCCTGAAAAGGGGACTGAGGTTTTTTTTCCATGCTTGAGTAATCGTCCGTTTGGCCGCTATGAAAAGATAGGTTGCCAATTTCTGTTGACGAGCAAACAAACCTGGTATGGGGCAGTGTAATAGTGCAAATTTGGCCTCTTATGGACATTTAAATGGAACAAAGAAAACAACAGACCAAACACTATTCACGGGCAGGCCCACCAGGTGTGAATTACACCCCCACAATGGCCACATCCCCGGAAGCAGCGATCGCTACAGGTGGGGTTGGCATGGGCAATATGTGCTGGAACCCAATACCACCGCAATAGCACTTTGTATGCTGCCTCATTCAGTTCTGTAAGCAACATTCAGTTCTGTAAGCAACACCTTATTTTCTGGCAGTGCCCCTCCCGAGACTAGACTCTGGATCCAACCCTGCAAGAGGCTTGGTGAGAAGGAGATAACTTTTAGAGCTTTTATTTGCAAATGGAAGAAATACAAAATAACCATTAATCGCCCTTGAGGAAGAAAAAAACTGACTATGACCCTAAGAACACCATCCCTACAGTCAAGCACAGAGATGGAAACATTTTGCTTTGGGGCTGTTTCCCTGCTAAAGGTACAGGCCGACTTTGCCGCATTGAGATTGGATGAGAACCTTCTTCCTTCAACCAGAACACTTCCAGCATGACAATGACTCAAAACATACCGCCAAGGCAACAAAGGAGCGGCTCAAGAAGAAACACATTAAGGTCATGGAGTGGCCTAGCCAGTCTCTAGACCTTAATCCTATAGAAAACTTATGGAGGGAACTAAAACTTTGAGTTGCTAAGCAACAGCCAATAAACCTTAAGGATTTAGAGAAGATCTGTAAAGAAGAATGGACCAAAATCCTTCCTGTGTGCAAACCTGGTAACCAACTACAAGAAACGTCTTATCTCTGTGCTTGCCAACAAGGGTTTCTACACCAAAGACGCACAGCACTCCTGTCCAAGCCGCTCCACAGCCGCAATGAAGATATGTGAACCGGCTCAATAGAGAGCCGGTCACAATCTCCTGTCATGTGAATTGGATGCAGGGAAAACCGCATCCAATTTGCATAGATGTGAACCCAGCCTTAAAGGGGGGTCTGGGGGGGTGCTGTACTATAGAAGGTTTATCACCTTAATGCATAGAATGCATTAAGGTGAAAAAACACGAGGGTTTACAACCCCTTTAAAATAAACTCCCTTCAATCACTGGTGGTCAGTGGCCTTTTGAAAATACTTCCCGTAATCATTGGTGGTCAGTTTTAATCCCAAATATTATTTAGAGAATTTTAACTGCATATTATAGCCAGTAAACTCTTCCTAGGCTAGACTGTGACATTCCATTGTTCTCTTTTAAAATCATTGTAGTCTATTGGCTCTACAAAACTGAAACAAAAAAATGTAAAAAGAAAAAAGATATTTTGTTTCTGTGCTGGATGTCTTCTTTCTGCATAAATAGACTTACAGCCGGTTCACACAGGGGCGACTTGTCAGGCGACTTATCCGCCTGACAAGTCGCGTCCCGTTCTGTACAGTGGAACCGTTTTTTTTTATTTTTTATTTAAGTGATTGCAGAATATACAAAAATAAACTGAAGACAAACATAGTTCCCCGATTCCCTCGTTCCGGAACAGAACATGGTGCACAACATACAATTTAAGTACAGAACTACAGAGCATTTTGTTAACCATAACTACATACTGCTAGAGCTATAGATTGCTGACCCCAAAACCCCTTCACTGTCCTCCCTTGTGGTTTCTAGTGCCTCAAGGGGAACCTCCCGGTCGCTCCCAACCCCGGTTACCACTGGGTGGTAAAATCTACAGGGGGCGTTTTCCCTTCAGAGGGCAGGGTACAATCAACATTTCATTTGTGGATTTTAGTGTTCGGCAAGGGAGTTTCGGGGATAGTGTCAAAGATCTCCGGCAATCACAGAATTTTTCACTTATGTGGGATAAAGGCTTAAGGGGATAGGAGAGGGGAAGGGTAGGACGGACAACAATATAGTTAGAAGAAAGAGAGAGGCAGACTAGGGCCGGAAAGGGGAAGTGGGGCAGGGGTGTGGGACTCCAGTGGGTCCGGCGATCTCGGACCTTAATTCATCTCTGAAAAGGGGGCTCACAGGTAGGTCTTGTAATCCTCTGAGAATCTGAAGAGGTTCCAATGCATCCAGTGGGTGTTGTGTTCCTCCTCTCTATCTCCCTCAGCAGCTGTAAGTTGCTCCATATGATGGATGTCGCAAACCCTTGCAAACCATTGTGAAACTGTCGGTGGGGACTGTTGTTTCCATGCACTAGGAAGGCATGCCCTGGCCGCATTTAGAAGGTGCCTCAGCAGAGATTTACGATATCTCTTTCCTGACATGGGAGTCAAGTGGAACCGTTTTAATAGGAGCGACTTAAGTCGCTCCGACTTAGACAAAGGTTCCTGTACTACTTTGGGGGCGACTTCAGGCGACTTGCATTGACTTCTATATAGAAGTCATTTTGCAAGCCGCCGCTGAAGTCGGATGCCAGTCGCCTGAGGCAGGCACGCTTCAAGTCGTGCTGCCTTAGTGTGAACCGGCTCTTACACTATATGTTTCCAAGTTAGTGGTAAGTGGCTAGTGTATTGTATACTTCGGATGTTTGACCAGCATCACTGCTTATGCGTTATCACTATCATTGTGTAGGAGATCACCCGTCAGTAAGTACATATGCCAGAGTTCTAGCACTGGGCTCTGGGACAAGTCCCAGATTTGCAGGAAGCCTAGATTATGCTTTTTACCTAGATTATGCTTTTTACCTAAAACAGACCCATGAGTTATTGGGAGGTATGGAAACTGCCCTCTGGGTTCTTTGCTCCTAAGGGTGATTGAGAAACAGATATGCCCCGTACACACGAGCGGAAATTCCGCCAGCAAAAGTCTGATGAGAGTTTTGGTCGGAAAATATGACAGTGTGCATGCTTCATCGGACTTTTGCTGGCGGAATTCCAGCCAGCAAAAGATTGAGAGCATGTTCTCAATTTTTTGGTTGGAAAAAGTTCCCATCGGAAATTCCGATCGTCTGCACCAATTCCAACGAGCAAAATTCCTACGCATGCTCGGAAACAATTCAACGCATGCTCGGAAGCATTGAACTTCATTTTCTCGGCTCGTCGTAGTGCTGTACATCACTGCGTTCTTGACGGTCGAAAGTTCAGCAAACTTTTGTGTGACCGTGTGTATGCAAACCAAGCTTGAGCAGAATTCCGGCGTAAAAACCATCCAAGATTTTTCCAAAGGAAATTCCGCTCGTGTGTACGTGGAAATAGATTTATTTTTCTGTAAGCTACAGTATTTCACATAAGGAATATTTTAATTAAAAAAAAAGTTGATTTAGACTTGGTCTTGACCTTGACGCGTGGCTAAAATGTGGCCCTTGGGCCCTTTAAGTTGGACACCACTGATCTGCTACTATATAAATGCTGTAAAGGAGCACAGAATGTTGTATCCAGGGGAGGTGGAAACACAATACTTGTTTAGAGTGATGTTTTATGTAACCTAGCAATCTTCAAAGAATCAGACAATGTTTTGTAATGTGGTAACAGTTAATTATCTATCTGTAACATGATGATCAGCGATGTAGAGATGTCACATGCTGTCAGGTCGGATGGCGCTGTCAGGGCAACGTAGAAAGACTTTAATGCAAAGACACAATATTAAAAGTGTCATACTATCAATTTAGAATAATAACAATAAAAACACATGTTCTGAAAGCAATGTTACACATTTTAAAGTGTCACAATACCCAGAATTGTTTTAAAAATACGTTATTATTTTTTTTTTTTTACATTACAAATGAGTTTTTAACACGAAAAATCTTATCTTAGCAAATAAAAAATACATTTACTCTATAGAATAAGTGCACTTTTATGTTGTAAAACAAGCCTTCCTACCTTTTTTTTTTTTTTTTAAATCAAATAATTTTTATTTTTATAGTTATACAAACAAAAACTATATTAACTAAATTACTAAATATCAAAAATTATCAAATATGAAAAACAATAAAAAAAAAACACAAAACAAGGGGAAAAAAAGAAACATAAAACAGACCAAACAAACCTTGCACCTCTCGTATTAAAGTTTCTTTCTCATATAATAGCCAAAACATAATTCCTTCTTTCCCTGACCTAATCTAACCCACCTTCCCCTTCCACAGATGCATGCTTACCTTTATCCAGTGAGTGTGGTTCCATTATTTGTTTACATCCATATGTACAAGTTATCACTGTGCTGGCCTGCATACACTTAAATGGGACTGTCTGAACATCTTAAACCTTGGGACACAGTCTCATAGAAGTCTATGGGGCCCTAATTCGCAGGCGCAGCCAAGAAAGTAAGGACATTGGTGGATGTAAATAAACAGCAGAATATCGGTTTAATGTAAGTATGCAAATGTGCAGGGGGTGGGGTGGATTAGGTTAGTCGAGGGAAAGGGGGCTAAACAGATAATTGAGCTTTGTTTTAAAGTGCACTTCTCCTTCAAACTCACATATTATTTTACATATCACCTTAGCCCTGCCAAGCTCAGCATCTTAAAGCATAACTAAAGTTCTGCTTTTAAAAACTGCAAGCAGCTAGGCTCTTTATTGCATAAGGGCAGGGCCCTCTGATCCCTCCTGTATTGATTTGTATTGTAATTGTTCTGTCTGCCCTCATGTTGTAAAGCGCTGCGCAAACTGTCGGCGCTATATAAATCCTGTATAATAATAATAATAAGAAGAGACATGCAATGTCTCATCTGCAATAAAAGGAACCTATTGGCATGCTCAAAGTCTTCTTTGGAATGTTCACTGAGCTGCACAAGCACAGCTCATTTTCCTTTACGGCAAAGCACCTGTGTGCCAGGACTGCACTCCTGTGCATGTGCAGGATTGTTGTCATCCCATGCCAGCCAATTAAAATGGCCACAGCCTGGCACCTGAAAGAAGCCAGGAAGAAGATCCTGGCATTGGACTGTTGAAGGTAAGTAAATATTGCAGAATTTAGCAACACTTTAAAGTTGATTTCCAGGCAAACAGCTAAATAAACCGATTAAATACATACAGTAAATGGGAGATGCTTTACCTGCCAAGTAATACAGCACTTAGTTCCACTTAAATAGGAATTTCCATAAATGTTATTCCAAATAATAAATTTATTAAAGCATAACATGTGAATCATTTTCATAACTTTTTTTTTGTATTCGCTTTTATACAGTTCAGTAAAATGTCTACTGCACAGATCAGCTGAATGTACTGCTTGTACATTTTAAGATCAAGTTTTGTTGGATTGTGTATTAAAAATGTATCACCCTAAACAATATTGCACAGGTTCTTAAATACAGGTTTCTTCTAGCTGGTGTTAAAGTGTATGGACGTGAAAGTTTTTACATATTTTTAAGGAGCCATCAATGAGCATTAAAACATGCTGACTTCAGCAATTCATCCTCAAAAGTTTACAGCAACTCAGAAACTCTGTTGCTCCTTCTTCCAGCAGTTCAACTACCCCTACTCCCTCATTCTAGCAACAACTCAGCAGCTCTGCTCACCTTGCTCCCCCTCTAATAAGTGACTCAGCAGATCAGCTTCTTCTGCTTTACCCTCCCTACAATGATTCAGCTACTCAGATCCCCCTGTTCCTTCTTCCATCAGCTCATAATCTCCCTGCTCATTCCTCCCATTAGTAACTCAGCAGCCCAGCTCACCTTGCTCTCCCTCCCGGCAGTAGCTCAGCAGCTTAGTTCCCCCTGCTCATCCCTCCCAGAAGTTCAGCACCCCTTCCTGCAGGGACTCGGCAGCTTAAAGTGGAGTTTAAAAAGGCATTACTGTGCATGAAATAATATAAAACTAAAACAGTTTTTTTTACTCACCTCTTAAAGCAGAGGTCCACCCTAAAAACAAATTTAACATTTGAAAAAAAAAAATGTTTTTACTTACCCAAAATGGCTGTTGCTAGGCAGTCTTCCTAATCTGCCACTTCCTATTCCATGGTGCTCCTCGGTCTCATCCTTGTCCTCGCGTTGCCTCCTGGGAAATAGGGCGCGCTGTCTTCTGGGACCTGTGTAACAGCCGCCCATTCACAAAGCGACGCGCGACTCACACATGCACAGTAGGAAACGGGCAGTGAAGCCACACCCGATCCAGTGGACGACATCGCGGGCTCCCTGGACAGGTAAGTGTCCTTATTAAAAGTCAGCAGCTACAGTGTATGTAGCTGCTGACTTTAAAAAAAAAAAAAAAAAAAAAAAAAAGGCCTGACCTCCCCTCTAATGTCTGTTGCTATATGGTCCCTTGAAATCTTCCTCCTTCCTCACCTTGGCTCCTTACGTCACCTCCCTCGGCACCTGCGCTCGCTACTGCTCCTGGGAGATGTTTGTCATCATTTCCCAGGAGTCAGTGTGCAACGCCAAGGGCTTTGTTGCCATCACAATGGGGCAGGCACTTCCAACGACGCCGTCCGTTGTGATGGCAACCTAGTAGTTGACGGCGCTGCCAGAATAACTCAATGCGCATGCGCGAGATCGGGGAGAGAACGGGCGGTGCATGCCGGTCGCTCAGCAGCACCGTATCCCGGAACAGGATGCTTGTGGGCTTCACATGCCCACAAGCAAAATGAAAACGGTCACCACTGCATTATCAAAGTTCTTTTAACAGATGAAACAAGACATCTGGGGACAAATTATACAGAAGACGTGAGTGTTACAATGCCATTGTAAATGCTTGTGAAAGGTTTAAAAAAATAAATGTATTGATTGTAGTTGGAACTCCGCTTTAACTCACCCTGTTCCTCCTGCCAGCAGTGACTTAGCAGCTATCTCTTCTCTCCCTCCCAGCAGTGACTTAGTGCTTCACCCCACTCTTCTTCTACTTCCAGGCAGTGACTTAGCAGCTCAGCTAACTATTTTCCACCCTTTCAACAGTAACTCAGCAGCTCAGGTAACCCGCACCCACTTCCAAGCAGTAACTAAGGTTGGCCATGCACGGTTTGATTCCTGGCCAGTTCGGCAAGAAGTACTCCATGATTTACCCTAATAAAATATAGTTCAGCCAGGGACAGTGAGACCGTACTCTTGCATTGGCTTTTCCAGGGAGGAAGGCCAGGCTGAAAACAATCTAGCAACCAGAGCGCAAACCTGATATAAGAAACTGCTGACTCAACCTGATAAAGAGTAAAAATGTAAATAATTCAACTTGACAGCAGTTACCAGGAACTAAAAGCTAAGCTGTCTGAAACTCTTATACTAATATATATTTTGACAGGACATGGGAGAAAACGTTTAGTAAAGTAAAGATGTTCTCTCCTATCAATGTATTTTCCTTGCAAAAAGCTGTCAATATCCAACTAGGGCCTAATAGTGGACAATATATAATAAAATGCCATTTGTAATACCATATCTGTCCAGTAGATGGCACTATGAATCACTCGTTTCCTCTGTCCTATTTATACAGTTGTTCAGTATTTAAAGGACAACTCCAAGCAAACTAAACAATTACATTTAATGTAAGTTTTCATCAGGTTGTAGACCATGCACTTCCTGGTCTTCACCAGCTCTCTCTTAAGTTCTCCCCTCCTTTTTTTCTATACGTCTGTATAGTATTTCATTTTTTTAGCTAAATTATATAATAGATTACATATAGTTTAGTAGTTTATCCTTTTTTTTAGCAAGATACCTAATATTTAGTAGGAATTTTCACCCAAGATTCACTCAGCTTTCACGCAGAAGTCACCTATTTTTCACTTAAGATACAATCAGAAAAAAATGGATGAATCTTGGGTGAAAGTTGTGTGAATATCCGGTGAAACCGTTGATAAATAGATCAGAGATTGTATTGTTATGTTTTAGGAGTGTATTCTTTTTAATTGACTGCTGATTTTTACCTTATAATCAGCACTATATATGGGAAGTCCTATGTTCCGTTGTAATTCAAGATAATAAACTTGAGCACCATTTTTTCCCTGTTTATCTGTACATTGTCTGTAAATGTTTTCCTTTACAGGCATTACCGTTTTAAAGAGCTTCTATTTCCAAAACTAAAAAAAAAAAATAACATATGTTATAATGTGTTAATTAATTAATTCACAGTCCCACACTGAACATTAGATACCTGTGCAATATCCCTGTTTAGGGTAATGTTGTGTAATCTGCCATGTTGGGCAAAAGAAGGCACAGGGAGTGGACTATACTATACTATTGTGTCATTTGACTATTTTAGTAAAAAACTAATGTTAGAATGTGTTGTTGGAAAAAGCCTGCACCACAAGGATTATGCTGCGTACACACAGTCAGATTTTCCGACGGGAAATGTTGGATGTGAGCTTGTTGTCGGAAAGTCCGACCATGTGTATGCATCGGACTTTCTGCCAACAAATGTTTGCTGGCAGGTTCTCACATTTTCCGCCAACAAAACGTTGTTGTCGGAAAGTCTGATCGTGTGTACACAAGTCCGTCGCACAAAAGTTCACGCATGCTCGGAATCAAGCAGAAGGAGCCGCACTGGCTATTGAACTTCATTATTCTCGGCTCGTCGTACGTCTTGTACGTCACCGCGTTCCCACGTTCGGAATTGTTGGCCAACATTGTGACCGTGTGTATGCAAGACAAGTTTGAGCCAACAACCTTCGAACAAAAATCCATAGTTTTGTTGGCGGAAAGTCCGATCGTGTGTACGGGGCATAAGACTTAATTTACGCGGTTGAACTTTACCATCCGCCTGTGCAAGGGGGGGTTTTTGTCTGCCCAGGGATGCAAATGGGTCCCGTGCTTTCCTGTGCAGGCAGTTCCATTGATGCCAATTGGACAGCCATATGGGTGTGCATTCTGCGGAACTGCATTTGCACTTGTGTCAAATTGGGGGCCGAAGTTGTATCTGTGCAGCTGCTGGATGCACAGGCAAACACTCGCACGGGCATGCGTTTAAGTACAACGATGTGAATGAGACCTTCTAGTCATGCACGTGAATATGTGTTACAAGGCATGTAAAAAAGGCCTGAAACAGTGAGAGTAGAGAGTGCAATGCAACTTTACCTGTAAGGATATATTCACACCTCCACATGGTAAAATTAGCATTTTACCACGTGTAACTGTAACACACAGTAATGCACAAACTTCCCACTTTGCAGCATCATTTATTTAGAATGACATCCCAACACACCACGATGGGCCTGTGTTCAGCACACTACAATGCGCAAGTATTAACTATCTTTGCGTTGTGGCACGCTGGAATATAAAAAAAAAAAAAAAAAAACAGCGCAGGTCGCTGGGTTGCTGCACACTTACTGCCCATTCAAAATGTTTTGATCATGTAGGACACACATTATATTGTTAATAGGTTAAATTCGCAAGCTTTAACATAAAGATAAGGATCTTTCTTTTTAGCCACGTGACTGTCATTTTTAAATCTCAGTCAAAAACAACCCCTCTTTGTAAAAAAAATAAAAAAAAAAGATCTTTATCCTGTTGTGTTAGCTTTGTGAGCTAAGCTTAATGTCTCTTAGGTTAGGTCAAAAGATTCCTGTGTTGCCTTATGAAATAAGCCCATCTAAAACATTCTTTGGAGTTCAGAACTCCAGATATAAGCGCACTGGGCAAACTACTGGCATTACGTTTTATAACATAGGAATACAACACTGGACAGAGGTAGGGGTGATTTTTTTTTTCCCGAAGCCTTAGGTTGTATTGCTGAGCTGCTGCTGGGCTGTATTGTACAGTGCAGTCAGCCGCTTTTCCAACATCGAGTGACTGAACATTCAAGAACTCCCTCTATTGTGTGCATGGGGATTTGTAGGCTCTTGTTTTGTTGGGTGCCATAGAGAATCAATCAGCAGGCTTTTATCATGGCACCAGTGCCCTGCCCCCTCCTGATATCCCTGGCTGTGAGGTATTATCAGTGCAGAGTAAGCCTGCGGCCCACACCCACAGTCTGCAGCTAGATGTGGCTGGATGCTGCTGATTACAATGGTAAGCACATGGGTGCTGCCTTACTCTGCACTCTCCCTGCAGTCAGCATTTGTCAGAGAAAGTCTAATATCCACAGCATTTCCTTTCCTTTACTTATTCTGCTCAAGCCATTTCATCTTTACAAGCGTCTTCTGTAAGTCCCAGTCTGGGAGCGCACTACACACAGTTGTACAGTATATGAAATAGAAATGCAGCATTTCATGTGTCTACATGGCAACAAGCAAAATGTAAACACTGGATTCTTTATAGGAATTCTGCAGCCAAAACCAGATTGTTTAGAGTTACCTGTCATGTTGCCCATGCTCAGCTAAACTGGTCGAAAAATCTTCAGTATCCGTGGTTTGACTCATTGACCACCATGTCACTACTGCTTCCCTGTATATGGCTCAGCTGATGTACTAAGGGTGACCTTGCACTGTTATGCTCCGTACACACGGTCGGAAATTCCGACGGAAAATGTCCGATTGGACTAAAAAATCCGCCCGTATGTGGGCTCCATCTGACTTTTTCCGTCGGAATTTCCGCCAGAAAAAAATTGGAGATCCTGCTTTCAAATTTTCCGACAACAAAATCCGATCTGACTTTTTCCGATCGTGTGTAGAGAATTCCGACGGACAAAGTGCCACGCATGCTCAGATCAAATTACTAGACCAAAGCTATTGGCTAATAGCCTCTACGTAGTTACGTTGTACGCAACGAACGTCACCACGGTCAGAATGATCGGATTTTCCGACAACTTTGTCCGACCGTGTGTATGTAACACCAGTGTCGGACAAAATCCGACGGATTTTGTGGTCGGAATTTCCGACCGTGTGTACGGGGCATTAGGCTTTTTTCGTTTAGACAGAGTGGGCTGAATAAAAAACATTAACAGATTCCTTCATCCACATGTAGCGCACCCCCTAAGGATCTGCAGATAAACTGGATGCTCAACTCCTGCACAGCCAGGCACACCAAATTTTCACAGGTACTTCAGAGACAAAGAACAGTCAATGGCGTTGTTTTTCTTATTTATTGAGGGTTAATAACTTGGATAGGGATGGGAGTTTATGGGATGAACACTTGACTTTAGGAAAACTTCAGCAACAACTTCAGGGACATTCTGCCTATATACAGTCTCTATATACAGCTCCAATGTCTTCCTCCAGCACACACTTGCTTGCAGACCCCACAGCTGAATCACTGTTTTGATATCTGACAAACTCTCAGTCAGATATTTGAGCGATGGCCCATTACAGGTAGGAACCTGAGGCCCCTTGTAGTGAAGCAAAAATACAGTGAAACAGCTTGCACTCTCCCTCTTGTGGCTACTGATTTCAGCACCATCTCTTCAGGCACTGCCAACCCACTTGGTTGCTGCTGCCCCTTTCACTAGCCCTCCAGATTAACTGTCCTTCACAGTCCTCCAGACTGTCCCTCTCACCAGCCCACCCGGCTGACTCTGCAGGAGATCTCCCAGGGAAAGGATGAAGACTTGGGACAACGATGTCTTCGGGAAGAACTGGCTACGTATGCCAGTCTCCCCCCTTGTTAGTTCCCAACAGTGCTTCTCTACTCACATTGTCCTCCACTTGCTCCCGTGCCTCCAGGAAGGGCTTCCTCCCATGTGTTGTAGAAGGATCCTACCAGCACCCAATCCCCGACCCAAGGTTACCCCCCCCAGACTAAGGGGTACCCCAGAGGGCCACCGACAGTCTCCACAGCACTATATCTCCATCTTTTGACTGCCCCTGCTGGCATCACTCATGCCTATTTATGAGGTGGCCTGCCCCCTGCCTGCCCTTTTACTGGGGATTGGCTGAGACCGTCATAAATATTCCAAACAGCTCCTCCTAACCTCCACCCACTAGCTCGAGAAGTTTCTACAACTTTCTAGACCAGGGGGAAGCACCAGAGTAGCTGTCGGGATGAGTCATTCAGCCCTGACTCACTGAACCCTGACCCAGATTCACAGTTCAGGCTTAGCCCTGAGCTAAATAAATGTACCTATTCTAAACTCTAACACTACTTCTAGCACACATTAGAGGGTGCTACACACACAAACAAGGTTAATGGAGGAATCTCCCCCATCGGGACACTGATCAGCATCTGCACCCGATTGGTTGCAGCCACTGATCGACAAAAGTTTTCCAGCATGTTCCTTCCACAGAAGGTGATCAAACAATTGACTTCTGTTGAGCGGTGATGGCCACACAATCATCTAATCCCCACTGGACTGGCCACATTTCGATCAGTGTATGGCCTGGTTAAGGCTCTCTTCACATGTAGTGCAGTGACCTACTCATCCCTTTAAACCCGAACACCTTTGAATTACAAGGCTAATTAAATGCAAATAAGGCACCAAGTGAGATTAATTACCACCTTAACCAGACAGAACACTGGTTCTCAGTGTAATTAATATGTGTTTGGGTTTAAAGGGATGAGGTGGCAACCATAATTGCAACGTATCCCTGAGGTATGGTGCAGTGAGCTGCGATAAAATGCAGACATGCTGCATTATAATACAGTGTGCCGGAAGGGATCGCTTGTTACTGAACAGTAGTGCAACGCACCACTTTGTGCACTTCGAATAAAGCTGATCCAAAAAAAAAAGAGATAACTGTGTGATACGCTGAAAACACACATCACACCGCCCTCTAACACCAGCTCACTGCAGCCAGAAAGAAGAGCTGCCCACACACTAAACCAATGTGTGTGTATTTAATGTGTGGGCAGAGCAAACAGGTCCTAAGCATGGCCATTGTTTCTTAGTTCAAATCATCACACCACCTGGGAGCTGCCATACGTTTTATGCCTGATTTAAAACTATCCCACTGTGGTACACATCAAGTGAAAAGCCTCTTTCTACTCTGCAGAGAAAATGAACAACTTCTAAACCATTGGCTGCAGGCGCTGGTTTTCCAGCAAGACCATTTCGACAGCGGTACCCATGATACCTGCTGAACTGCCCGACTTTTGGTACATGTGTACTGGGCATAACATGGATCTTCTAATTCTCAGAAGGGAAAAACTGAATAGACACAAATGTGACAATCATAATGTTCAGCTCAGGCTCAGCAGATTTGTTCAAGGATTGGAGTGGACACTAATGTCGCGTACACACGGTCGGACTTTCTGATGGAAAATGTTCGATGTGAGCTTGTTGTCGGAAAGTCCGACCGTGTGTATGCTCCATCAAACATTTTCTGTCGGAATTTCTGGCCACAAATGTTTGAGAGCAGGTTCTCAAATTTTCCACCAACTTCACTTGTTGTCGGAAAGTCCGATCATGTGTACACAAGTCCGTCGCACAAAAGCTCACGCATGCTCGGAGTCAAGCAGAAGACCCGCACTGGCTATTGTACTTTCTTTTTCTCGGCTCGTCGTACGTCTTGTACGTCACCGCGTTCTCACGTTCGGAATTTCCGACAACATTTGTGTGACCGTGTGTATGCAAGACATTAGAGCTACCGTCATGTATTGCTGTCAGTGTTACCATCAGGTAGATCTCCCTATACTTCCTGTCATCGCTAATGCAGAGGTCACATGCAAGTCATAAGCCCTGGACACAGGCAGTCTTTTTTTCAGGAAGGACTGTACTTACCTTCCCTGTACCCTAATTTGTTGATAGGCCACCCAAGACTCCTGTGTAATAATTACAGGGCTGTCCATGACTCCTCCACCACTATGTGACATGTTTCAGGCACCGATTCCTGTTTTGTGTGTGCGTATGAGGGGCAGGGGGTGGGTCATGTCTTTCTTTACACCTGTAAGTTCTGGATTTTTTTTTTTTTGACAATCTGTAAGCAGATTGGGTCAGCAGGAAAGCACAGAAAAAGTATGCACAAATTTACCATGTGAACGCATTACTTTGACTAGTCAGGACAAAGTACAGGTTCACTTTAAAAAGGCTGTGATTGGTTGCTAGGCAGTGCTGAGTTTTGTACATTGCCCCTCACTATATACGGAAGAGCAGATCATCATACCATTGCTGGAGAAATAAGTGTAATTGCACAACTAGGATGTCCCACTCGCTCATGCAAAATGAAAGTACTTTGGGTGGAGGTCTTATTTATTATTTTTCTGTGAGATAAGCAATCTCTGTGGTGCAGTGTAAGGCTCCGTAGACTAATGCACCCCTGCAGTTTTCCTATACTGTTTATACAGCAGTCTAGAGCACAGGTATGAGGTGGCTTTGTGCTGGGGTTTACACTGTATGCTAATTAGTTATGGGACCCAGTCATAAACCAGTGATATGACCTTACTGTAGCCCTGCTTTTGTTAAGAAAAAAAAAGAAAAAAAGCACACTTATAAAGCACAGCACTGGGCTTTATAAATGTGATCTCCGATTCGCTTGCTTCAGGACTGCAGTTACTTGAGTCACAGATCTGAATCTGCTAGAGGTACTGACTTCACATACAATCCAGTCTAAGGCCCTTTAGATGTCTACACAAGGGAGATTTTTATAGCTACAGTATATAACATGCCTAAAATATGAAATGTCTGTTAAATCCAATGAGAAGATTGTTGTCGAAATAAATGAGCTAGTGACAGGATCTCTTTAAAAAGTATCTGGGAGAAGAAGAAGAGTGGCACAGGCGCCTGTACCAAGTCCTGGCCAGAAGAAGAACTGGATCTGGCAATGAAGTAGAAACTGAAGAACAGGAACTCGTGCCAGAAGTTGTCACAGGGCTTGCAGAAGCAGGAGGCAAGAACGTGGTCACTTCAGACAGGCAGAAATTGGCAATGGGCGGCAGCAAAGCCAGGCACAGATTCAGAGGACGAGAGCGTAAACAAGAGCCAGGCTGAGGTCAGTATCAAACGGGCGTAAGATGAGCCAAATGCCGCGTACACGCGACCGGTTTTCCCGTCAGAATAAATTCTAAAGGTTTTTCCGACGGAGTTCCGACGGAGTTCTGCTGAAACTGTCTTGCCTACACATGATCACACCAAAGTCCGACTGTCTAGAACGCGGTGACGTATAACACGTATGACGGGACTAGAAAAAGGAAGTTCAATAGCCAGTAGCCAATAGCTGCCGTCTCGTACTTGCTTCAGAGCATGCGTCGTTTCGTCCGTCGAAACAGAATACAGACGAGCGGTTTTCCTGATAGGAATTGATTCCGTCGGAAATATTTAAAGCATGTTCTATTTCTAGGTCCGTCCGAATTTTCCAAAAAAAAGGCTGATGAGGCACACACACGATCGGAATATCCGATGAAAATATTACGTCAGACTTTTTCTGCCGGAAAGTCTGACCGTGTGTACGCGGCAAAAGGGATAAGCAAGGTGTGGTGTCAAGAAGCAAGCCAAGGTCAGGTACCAGAGGAATTGAGATCTGGCGTATTTAGAAGGCAAACCCAGGTATATCATGGGAACAACGAGGGTCTGGTCATGGGTCACAGGACCTGGCGACCACTCAGCAAAGATCTTGAATCTTGCAGTGTTTTAAATGTGCCACTAGGCACCAAAGTCAATTCAAACATGCATGCTCACGCTCATGTGCACACTGGGTGAATCAGGAAGAGAAAATTCTAACAGGGCGTGCACTTTCTAAACAGTATATAAAGCTGAAGACGGTAGATATACATGTAAAACTTATGTTGGGGTATTTGTTTCATCCCTGTGTATCATCTGAGGCTGTGCACTTCACTGGGAATGTGTGGGTTTACATCCACTTTAATTTGTCAGTCAAGTTTATCCAATCTGCTAGTCTAACACTATCCTCTCCCCAGATTGACAACGGTGCTCTCCAAAGGTGTCTGCCTTTCTACTTCACCCAGAATGCCGACACTCTAGACAGCAAGTGTGTTACTGGCAGGATCATCGGGTCAAATAAAGGATAAAGAGTAAAAAAAATAGAAAGCTAAAGCAGCCACCACATCTAAGGACTGGTAAACTGCAATATATTTCATTTTTGTTTTTGGGTTTAATATCGCTTCAAAGAAAGCAACAGGGTCACTTTAAAACCCAACTTAAGATTGAATACAAAGCTCACCCGTGTCGTACCCCCACCTCCATTTTAAAAACATTTTTTTAGTATACATACCTTTACTCCAGATGTCTTCTCTTCGATCTCCTCTTCATTCACATGATCCTTTGGAGTCCTCTTCCATTGGCGGTCCTTACTCCTTGGGTCTATGATTCCCTGGGCTTACAGGAAGCAGGCTGAATAACATTGGGTGTCATTCAGCCAGGAAGCCCAACGGCAGCAGGAGGGAGCAGTAAGTCATTTTGGAGGATAGCACCCAAAAGGAGGAGAGTAGTGCAAAGAAAGTTGTCTTTTCTTTCCAAGTTATTTAAGTGGGGGGAGAGACCATGTCACAATCAATAAAATGTAAATAATCCTGACACCATCCCCCATTGAACCATACTTTACTAAATTGGAAAAAGAAGAGAACCCCAAGTCTCCAAAGTAGGAGCATGGAGTAGGGGGATGGTAGCGAGTCATACAATACACAGAAAAATAAATTTGTAAAAGGAATACATTCCCCCCCCCCCCTTTTTTTCCCCTTTTTCTTTTCTCGTCTTTACATTGGGCTCAAATTTATCCGCAAGTGTAAATTTCAGGCATAATTGTAATATGAAGTAATGTAATGTCCAAATTTGTAATTACTGCCTTCTCATTATAGACATTGTACCAGTATTTTCTATTTCAATGTATTTATTGGTTTTATGACACAACAAAAGAAATCAGAAGCAAGCATATAGGTCCCCGCACAGGGACTAAAGAATGATCAGGTATTACAGAGGAATCCAAAAGGAATACGAACAGCACAATCAACATTAAACATCTATCAAAGGATAATAAATGCAAAATGGAAAGAAAAGGAAAAAAGGACATATGCCACAGCCTAATCACAGTCATCGCAGGGGTAGCCCAACTCCTGAGACCAACCCCAACGATGGCATCTGTAAGAACGAGAAAAAAGAAGAGCCAGAAAGAAAGTAGGAGGGAGTAAGGGAAAGTCCGAGACTAGAGCGGGAAGAAGAAAAAGGAAAGGAAAACAGAACTAGACTCAGATACACCATCGGAAGCAGTCAGAGAAGGCCCGGAGAAGCCAGTTGAAGTGAGCGAAACTCATAGGAAATCTATGGTTCCCAGACTTTGGGAAATACAGGATGTGATGCGTTCACTATGCTAGACATCTGCTCATGGAGCATCAAGGCAGTCATACGTGGCGTCACCCCTTGAAAGGCAACGCGCGGGGTCTTCAAGGCCTGGGCTATGGTCCGTTTAGTAATTGTACCCATATTTTGATATAAAAAGCTTGGATCCTGAAGAAGCACTGGATTTATGCGAAACGCGCTGGTCCACTAGGCTCAGCATTCTGTATACTTTACATTTATATCATGCAATTATGGATCAATTTTTAATAAGGATTAATGTATTTTAAAGTCTAATAAACTTGTATTTCTTTTGCAAATTTTTTTTACTTTGTATTGTATGGCACGGTAAAATCCCCCTTCTCCAGGCTCCTCCTTTGGAGACTTGGGGTTCTATTCATTTTCCATTTTTGTAAACTGCCTTTTCTTTGTTTTAGCCCACGTTCACACTGAGGGTGGGTTTGAAATTGTGCAGATGGACATGGTTTGAAACCGGCATTTCAGTGCAACTTCGGAGGCGATTTGACATACATCTGTGCGGGTTCATGCACAGATGTCTATTGAAATCCCCACCGAAGTCGCCAAAAGGAGTGCAGAAACTGCTTTTGGTAATTGGCGCGGCGACGTAAAGTCGATTCGGATGTCAAATCGCATGTCAAATCGGCCCAATGTGAAGGTGGGCTTAACAACTAAGCAACATTTTTTATTTGCAATCTTAGTTTAAAATAGTGTGAGAAAAAAAAATTTATTGAGAAAATATAATGGGTGCCAAGTAATCACTTTAGTGCAGTAAATTAATCTGCGGTGTGCTGTAATGCCTCTAGTAACTGAACAAAAGATTTGGCCACTAACATAAGCGTATACTGTAACACATGGAATTAAATAAATAAAAAAACTTTCTCTGAATTGAGACTGTCTTTTAATATCAATAACAGGGTAAGGACACAGTAATGTGTACTTTTCTCATTGTGAATCTTTGCATAGCCGTGTATATTTTGATTATGATGTTATACAAACACCACAAAGCACTGCATATTTAGCCATGTCCTACCAGCACCCTTCACCCATTTATTTAGACACAAAAAAAAATAGAGGTCACAGGGCTCAGAGCTGTAAACTTTGTCCTCTCAGCTGGGTCAACCTCGGCACATCTCTGTAAATTGTCTGCCCACTCATCTACCTGATATCATCTTTTCCACTCAGCAGTTTTACTTATCACTATATAAAGGTTCCATCAACATCATACGGGGAGTTAATCCTTTCTTAAATTAAAACCGGTCTTTTATTTAAGTTAGAAACTGATCACAAACACTTGAAAACAGACTCCCATAAGCACCTACACATCACACTAGATAGCGGATTGAGCTCCCCTAGTGCCCCCTAAACCCAGAGAGTTATGTTATGCAAAATTCAACTTCGGTGAGCCAAGCTACATGCATGGGAAAGTGGCATGGCAAATCTGGCAGGCTGGTTGCACCCAAGTTGATCAACTTGGTACATTCAGCCTGCCCATTAAAGCGGTTGTAAACCCCGCTTGGTCATTTTTACCTATAGGTAAGCCTATAATAAGGCTTACCTGTAGGTAAAATGAATATTTCCTAAACGTACACAGTTTGGGAGATATTCTTCCTGCATGGAGCCAGTCACATTACTGGCGCATGCGCCCTGAAGGTTCGGCCATGCCTTGCCGGTGTTGTGTCGAATACTGTCCCCTGTCGGATAGTGTCCGCCCTGTACTGCGCTTGCGCAGTACGGAGGACAAGGAGACGCCGAAAGTCTCCGAAGATGAACGGCGCCTGCGCACTGAGTCCAGGTTCAAGCCCCACCATCCAAGTGGACATAGAGTTAGAATAAAAAAATGCAGAGCGAAGCAAGGCCGTGCACTAAGCGTGGCGAGCGAAGTGAGCCTGCGAGGGGCCCTGTTACTAGGTGCTGTTTTACATCATCTACCGTATGTCCAGTTGCATGGTGGGGCTTGAACCTGGACTCAGGGCAGAAGGTACTATCAAGTGCGCAGGCGCCGTTCATCGTCAGAGACTTTCGGCGTCTCCTTGTTCTCCCTACTGCCCAAGCGATGTGCCTGCGCAGTACGGGACGGACACATATTCGATGGGGGGACAGTTCTTGGCAGAATACCGGAACTTCAGAGCTTCGGGATGCGATGACGTCACTGGAGTGACGTTATCACGGTTTCGGCAATCACAAACCCGGAAGGAAGACAGGAGGAACATGTCAGCCCTCTCAGCGGTGACATTACAGCGCTGGAAGGCTTTGTTCCAAGGTAAGTATTTCATAATGTGCTAGTATGCAATGCATACTATCACATTATGCCATTGCCCTGCAGGTTTTTTTGTTTTTGCAAAATCTGTGGGTTTACAACTGCTTTCACAGATCGAATTTCAGCTAGTTCCTGCTGAACCGGCTGAGATTCGAACAGTGTATGGCTGGCCTAAAGCCTCGTACACACGGTCGGATTTTCTGATGGGAAATGTTGGATGTGAGCTTGTTGGCTGAAAGTCTGACCTTGTGTATGCTCCATCGAACATTTGCTGTCGGACTTTCCGCCAATAAATGTTGTCTAGCAGGTTCTCAAATTTTCCGCCAACAAAATTTTGTTGTCAGAAAGTCCGATCGTGTGTACGCAGCATAACTCTCACTCCCCAGCAAAATACACTGGCTCACCATACACTGCTTGAATTTCCAGCTGATTCCTGCTGAATCGGTCAAAATTTGAGCTGTGGGTGGCCCTACAAGAACCACCCAGCTCAACAAAATTTATTAAAATCAATTTACAAATCAACTGAGCTGGGTGTAAAGTTATCAGATGAACAGTGACTGCATCGATGCAGGTAATCAGACAGCTGCAGTTGTCATGTCTGTCTGAATACTATAGCCAGTGGTTCAGATTTCTTCATCTATGCTGTTAGCATGGATAGAGTATTCTTCTGAATTGCTCTTGTTCAGCCTGTGGACTGAACAAGAGAAATGTATAATGCCCCGTACACACGAGCAGTTTTCCGTCAGAAAAATCTTAGATGGTTTTTCCAACGGAATTCCGCTCAAGCTTGGCTTGCATACACACGGTCACACAAAAGTTCGCTGAACTTTCGACCGTCAAGAACACGGTGACGTACAACACTACGACGAGCCGAGAAAATGAATGCTTCCGAGCATGCGTCGAATTGTTTCTGAGCATGCGTAAGAATTTTGCGCATCGGAATTGCTACAGACGATCAAAATTTCCGACTAGAACTTTTTCCGACCGAAAAATTGAGAACATGCTCTCAATCTTTTGCTAGCTGGAATTCGGCCAGCAGAAGTCCGATGGAGCATACACACGGTCGCATATTCCGACCAAAAGCTCTCATCGGCCTTTTGCTGGCCGACTTTCCGATCGTGTGTACGCAGCATAAGTGTATCGCTGGGTTTTCTTGCCTTTCTGTTTCAATTTTTGTGACAGAATGATAAAATAGAAGCTAAAATCAAAAGATTACATTTTATAGCATATGATACTTACTAGTTAAGTAGGTGGTTCTGTCTGTTGTTTTTAATAACTGAACGAAAAGAAAAGGTAGGAAAAGGAAAGAAAATTTGCTGTGACTAAGGAAAAACAGACTTTCTGTAAATTCAGATTATTTTCTGAGTTGTAGCTTAGGCTGGGTTCACACCTGCGTGCGGAGCAGCTCACAGCATGGATCTGGTGCGTCCCCCTTCACTGTTTCAGGTCCGTTTCAGGAGAAACCCGCATCCAATTCGCTATAGTGAGAACCCTGCCTTAAACAGGGATGATAGTATACCCAACAACAATCACATGCTCCTCCATACCCAGAAGTGATGGAGTGCTCGAACAGAGTGGTGGAGTAGTGAATAAAAGCTGACAGTGCATATAGTTGGGAAACAGACACTGTACTCCCACTGTACTCCTGCCGAATCGGACAGTTGGGAGCTATGAGTTTTCTTCAAACTTCTTTTCTGGTATAGTGCCCTTTCAAAATAACAAATGTATTAATTTAAAGGCCTATACATCAGACCAAAAGAGGAACAGCTGAGGAGGAAAGAGTAAAGCCTCGTACACAGGATCGGATTGTTGGCCAACAAAGCGTTAGACTTTTGTCCAAAGGGCGTGTGCCAGGAACTTGTGTTGCATACAAACGGTACACAGTTGTTGGCCAACAAACACGAACGTAGTGGAATTTCAGCTCTTGAGCGCCACCCGTTGGGCATCTTCTGCTAATTTTGTGTTTGGTGAGCATTGATTCCGAGCATGCGTGTTTGTACTTTGGACTTTTGTGTGATGGACTTGTGTACACACGATAGGAAAATCTGACAACAGACCGTTGTCCACCGAAAATTTACTAGCCTGCCATCCAACATTGTTGGCGGAAAGTTGGACAACAATTGTCTGATGGAGCATAATAACGGTCGTATTTTAGGCAAACAGTCTGTCATCACACAATTCCCTTCCGAAAATCCGATCGTGTGTACGAGGCTTAAAGGCTCAGTTCACACTCCTGCGATTTAGGATCCGACTTTGAGGCTCCATTCACACTTGTACGATTCCAAAGTTGTCCTGACTTTTGGAGTGCAACTTTGATGTAACTTTGGATGGGTGCAACTTGGATACAACTTTGGCTTTCACTGGTAATTATGGACAACTGTTGCATTTTATAACATTCAGGTATGACTTTCGTGCAACTTTTGAGGGTTAACATGGAAGTCTATGACCCTCAAGTTTCATGAAAGTCCGACCAAAGTAGTGCATGAACTACTTTGAAGTTGCTGCCACTTTAAGTTGCGCATATATAAATGGTTATCATTGGAAAACATGGGGAACAACTTGTCATTCGACTTTGTTGTCCAAAATTGCATGACAAGTCGCACAAGAGTGAATGGAGCCTAAAAGTCACTTCAAAGTCATATGAAAGTCAGACTCCAAAGTCGCACTTTGGAGTCGGTTAGTGTGAACCAAGAGGGATTTGATTCCAAATTAGGGACAGTTGAAAATGATGGCTCTAAGGTGACACCTTAACACCCCCTTATATACTTTGGCCTGATATAACCCCAGAGGGAAATGAGCTGTGTTTTGACGGACTTTACACCACAATAGGTGAACAAACGCTCCAGACCAGAATACAATCTTCACATACAGTGTTTAGACATGTAAAATTCTACTTCCATCCCATTAAATTACATGCGTCCATATGCATTTAAATTACTGGATTTAAATGCAAATTTTTTTGTTGTCATTATACGAATTTGAATGCAGCACATTTACTGATCTTGTGTGCACCAAGTCCATCAAAAACAACAGAACTGTGTTCATAAAAAAAAAAAAAAAAAAAGCAGTACTGGTATACATTGTTTATTAGAGTATAAAATTGTTACAACCCTTGTCAACTTCAAATTAACAAAAAAATATATGTTTAAGAAAACTGTATGCAGTGAGGCATAATGCCAAACATAATGTAAAGTAAATTCACGGTTCCCACATACATTGATGTATTTGAATATAAAGTAAAACTCCTGGAAGAGCTTTTTTCTAGTTTTGGATAGTGTGTGAAAGGTTTGGAAGAGGTGGTGTTTCAAGACAAGGTAAGTATAATGCAGGGATGGGTTTTTTGTAAGTGACTCTACAGTGACAGGTTCACTTTAAGTAATCTATTGTCTGATCCATATATTCTAGCTGGTTGTATGCATATATGTTGTAGCAGGGTGGTTAAATTCCTGTTAACATAAGTTCTGGAGTTTACTGCCCCTTTGAAAAGCAATACACAGTGGATTACTTTTCAGTCTTTTGACAGGTGTACTAACATCAAAAAAATCAAAAAGAAACTGTGCTATAAAGTGAATACATACATTATTATTATTATAATACAGGATTTATATAGCGCCAACAGTTTGTGCAGCACTTTACAACATGAGGGCAGACAGTGCAGTTACAATCAGTGGCAGCCCGCCCATACTGGGTACAGGTGCACCACCCCCCTAATCCATGGGCCCGGCCCCTAATCTACATGCAGGGTGCCATACGCATGGATTTCTATGGGTTTTTTTTTTTTTTTTTTTTTTTTTTTTAAGCATGTGATTAGAGCCAGAGGCTTCAAAATAGGGTGGCTTTGGGGCGCACCCAGTTGCGTGACAATAGTGAATAAATATACTTCCTGTTCAGCCGGGTGGAGAAGCAACGGCCCAGCTCTACCTTCCCACTGCCTCCTAAAGTCAGTCTGTCTAATGCCGGGGAGGGGGGGTGCTTGCGGCGATCGCCGCCTTCACGTCCGCTGCCCATCTCTAAGGCCTGGGGAGGGGAAGGGGAAGGGGGTGGCTGGCGTTATTTTGAAGCCCCCCCCCCCCCCCGAAATATTTAGCACCAGCCACCACTGGTTACAATACAATTCAATACAGGAGGAATCAGAGGGCCCTGCTTGTTAGAGTTTACAATCTAGGAGAATTAAAAAAGTTAAACTAAAGCTGCAACTCCACTATGAGATACTATAAGCAGTCAAACTTCAAAAGGAGTCGCGCTGCAAAAAAATACCAAGTGATATACAGTATATGTATTAAATAAGCGCAAAAAAATCTTTACAGTGACAAAAGTATACAAACAATAAAAAAGTCCAACATGCAAAAGAAAAAGTACTCCTTTCATGTGTTCATATGTTCGTGATAAGCCTCCATCAACAGTAAGAGGAATGTTCAATCATGAAGCCAACACCTTTTATGGAGAGAGTACACACTTACCGGCTAAATATGACCCCCCCTCATTAAAGAGAAGTAAACAGAGCTTTCAGTCAGGCATACAGCCTTAGATTACCATAGAGCAACTCCTCTAGCTCCCCCGCTAGCAGATAATTGTGAATGGTTCTCAGTCGGGCAATACCCCATAAAGTATATCTCGTGAGAATATAAAAAGAAATGCTGGGATAATGTAAAACCTTTTGGGTACATTGATTGAATAGGTAAAAACACACTTAGATTAAAATAAGATCATAGCACTTTATACAAATCCTCGCTGGCCAGATATGGTAACTTGCAATGATGTCAGGACATCGCTCCCCCTACGCACTTCGTCACACGTGACGTCATGTACTAGCATGTGTACTAACATGGCTCAGCGGTCAGTAAAAGGACAGGCTTTTCATCACGTGGTCACTGTGACAGCCATTCACAGTGATCACATGGTCGGAAAGCTGAAGAATTGCCTTGGGGTTATGAACCCCTGAAAGGGCCAGTGGTGAAGGGTTAAATGTGTCCTTTTTAAAAAATGTATATTTGAATTGGTTAAGTGTATTTTCTGTGTAATACGTGTCAGAATTGGGACATCTAGGATTTGGAACAGAGGATTTGTGTGACATCCGCTACAACACCAGCAGACGCATCAAAGCTTTACTTGACAGAAATGCAAATATTTATTCTCATTACTTTTTAAATATTCTCACCTGCTTTTTGCTGGGAAGACACAGGGAGAGAAAGTGCCGCTAATGAGATACAGACAGAAATATGACCTCTTTCAGTGTGACTGCCTTAAAGTATACTACAAAGCTGTGTCTTGCATAATGTAATTGACCAGAGGGTCTTTACCGTTATCATTTTAGCCCAGAACCAAGACGGAGAACTCGTTTTTGAGTCCAATATAACAAGAGTACCTTACAGTGACCCCTATATAAAGGAGACCTAGCATTAAAAGGAACACTTTGATTGAATCAAAAGAGCACATATTAGCATTATAAAATTGTATTTGGGGGAATTCAATAAAGCCTTTAAGGCACATTTCCAACAGTAGTTTCCTTTATAGTTACCGGCGCCTAATTCAGGCAAGCATTTGCCCCAGTTTCAGTAACATTACTGATATGGGTGGCAGAGTTAGATGGTTCTATTGCTACGTTACGAACAGATTCTTAAAGGATTACAGATTAGATAACTGGTAGTAGTTAAGACCAGTTGATGGGGTCAGGTGTGTTCAAACACAAGTCCAAACCCTCTGGAGCTATCTCTCTGGGAAGCTGTCAAAGCCAACAGTCAATCATAGTTGGCGGAGGCATTCCCCACCCCGCAGCCACACGTATACACACCCCTTGAACATGCGGCTGCAGGGTGAAGCATCCTTCCACCGGCTATGATTGGCTGTTGGCTTTGACAGCTTCCCAGGGATTCGGCGACTCGTATCTGAACACACCTGAGCTCATCCCTAATTAAGACCAGCTCTGAGCTGGCATACGCCAGTACTCAGAATGGGCCATGCCTGTGCTTAGAAGCTTGTATGCAGGTGCAGTCTGCTGTCTCCGCTGCAGGTGGCACTCAACCGCAGTTGTAATACAGAGGGAGCGGAATTCATGGGAAACCGTGTTTCTCTATGTTTTTTTTTTGTTTTGGTTCTCTATGGTTTTTTGAGTCATCAAATCTATTGCTGCATTACTTCAATATTAGTTTTATATTGCACCTGACTGTGTAAATTATTGCTGCCACAGTACGCTGCACCCCACCTACAAGCTATCATGTATGTGACAGGGCTTCATTCCTGGTCCCATTTAGCTGTCAGACAGAAGATTCCCCAGTCTAAAGCCAAATGTAAACAAAGGAGCTGGGAAGTGGTGATATCATTACCCAATTATGGCAGTGCCCATAATAACACCCAAGCAGGCAGGGAATTACAGTTACATTACAATTTGTTTCAAGAGGAATCAGAGGGCCCTGCTTGTTAGAGCTTACAATCTAAGAGTGGCCATGGACCCATCCACAACTGTGGGTTAGGTACCCATTAGGCCCCAACCCTACTATAAAACTTCTCTGCCATGCCCACTGAAGAAGGACTGTCCAGGCATGGGCACTCTGGCCTAGCTGCTGGGTTCTGACAATTCATGTACACATTCAGTGCATGGAACAATAAAATTCAAAAGGGTGTCTACAACACCATTTATGAATTCCTCCATTGTGTCCATTGTGTCCATTGTGTCTAAAGTACCTCTTGCTTTTGATAAAGAGAATATTGCCTATCCACAGCACCCTAGGAGAGTTTAGAGAATCTATTGTATTCAGGCAGGCTATATTATTCACCAAAAAACAATCATTTTACTTCACTACAGTATTAGTATGGACAATTGGAGTAATTTTTGTGAAAATTGATTTTGCGGCAAAGTGGTTTGTAGACTGAGATTTTAAACATACTACTGACAACGTGAAAAAAAATAATAAGTGCAGCGCATCAAAATGAAAAATAAATTAATATTAAATATATCATAAAGTTGTATAAATAATACAAATCATGATATAAAAATCAATACACATAATTAAATAAATAACGAAAGTTCGTGTCTTGTCAGTGCAAGATGATACAATATAGGTGAATAACTGATTGAAGAATAACACCCAGGTGACAGTGAATAATCATTCAAATAATTCTTATGATGATGTCCTCCACCGAAGATAAATGAATACTCTTACCAAATGTGCTACGCACATACAGTGGTGTGAAAAAGTGTTTGCCCCCTTCCTCATTTCCTGTTCCTTTGCATGTTTGTCACACTTAAGTGTTTCGGAACATCAAACCAATTTAAACAATAGTCAAGGACAACACAAGTAAACACAAAATGCAATTTGTAAATGAAGGTGTTTATTATTAAAGGTGAACAAAAATCCAAACCATCATGGCCCTGTGTGAAAAAGTGATTGCCCCCTAAGCCTAATAACTGGTTGGGCCACCCTTAGCAGCAACAACTGCAACCAAGCGTTTGCGATAACGCGCAATGAGGCTTTTACAGCGTCCTGGAGGAATTTTGGCCCACTCATCTTTGCAGAATTGTCCTAATTCAGTTACATTAGAGGGTTTTCGAGCATGAACGGCCTTTTTAAGGTCATACCACAACATCTCAATAGGATTCAGGTCAGGACTTTGGCTAGGCCACTCCAAAGTCTTCATTTTGTTTTTCTTCAGCCATTCGTGGTGGACTTGCTGGTGTGTTTAGGATCATTGTCCTGCTGCAGAACCCAAGTTCGTTTCAGCTTGAGTACACGAACAGATGGTCGGACATTCTCCTTCAGGATCTCTTGGTAGACAGCAGAATTCATAGTTCCTTTTATCACGGCAAGTCTTCCAGGTCCTGAAGCAGCAAAACAGCCCCAGACCATCACACTACCACCACCATATTTTACTGTTGGTATAATGTTCTTTTTCTGAAATGCAGTGTTCCTTCTACGCCAGATATACTTGGACACACACCTTCCAAAGAGTTCCACTTTTGTCTCATCGGTCCACAGAATGTTGTCCCAAAAGTCTTGGGGATCATCAAGATGTGTTGTGGAGAAATTGAGACGAGCTTTGATGTTCTTTTTGCTCAGCAGTGGTTTTCTCCTTGGAACTCTGCCATGCAGGCCATTTTTGCCCAGTCTTTTCCTGATGGTGGAGGCATGAACGCTGACCTTAACTGAGGCAAGTGAGGCCTGCAGTTCCTTGGACGTTGTTGTGGGGTCTTTTGTGACCTCTTGGATGAGTCGTCGCTGTGCTCTTGGGGTAATTTTGGGCGGCCGGCCACTCCTGGGAAGGTTCACCACTGTTCCATGTCTTCGCCATTTGTGGATAATGGCTCTCACTGTGGTTCGCTGGATTCCCAAAGCTTTGGAAATGGCTTTATAACCCTTTCCAGACTGATAGATCTCAATTACTTTCTTTCTCAATTGTTCCTGAATTTCTTTGGGTCTCGGCATGATGTGTAGCTTTTAAGGATCTTCTGGTGGACCTTACTGTGTCAAGCAGCTCCTATTTAAGTGATGCCTTGATTGTGAACAGGTGTGGCAATAATCAGGCCTGGGTGTGGCTAGAGAAATTGAACTCAGGTGTGGACAACCACAGTTATAGTATGTTTTAACAAGGGGGGCAATCACTTTTTCACACAGGGCCATGATGGTTTGGATTTTTTTCACCTTTAATAATAAACACCTTCATTTACAAATTGCATTTTGTGTTTACTTGTGTTGTCCTTGACTATTGTTTAAATTGGTTTGATGTTCCGAAACACTTAAGTGTGACAAACATGCAAAGGAACAGGAAATGAGGAAGGGGGCAAACACTTTTTCACACCACTGTACGCATGGACTCAGTAGAGGATGAGAAATACAATTCCAAGCCAGACTGACTCCAATCAGGAAAATGACCAATCAACAGGAGAAGATCTTTGGCAGATTTGGAGGGAAGAAGAAAATACACACTGCTTGAACTGGCAGCAGAGGAGCCTGGACCAACGCTGCCTGCCATCGATTTGCCCACTGCATGAAGATAAAATCTGCCAAAGATCTTCTCCTGTTGATTGGTCATTTTCCTGATTGGAGTCAGCCTGGCTTGGAATTGTATTTCTCATCCTCTACTGAGAGGAAGGCTCCACTGCCTGTTTACCTTCGTTAAGATGGAGGCGTCGGCACCCGATCCGCTGGACGGATCGGCCTAGGGGCGTCCGACATTGCGGGATCGCTGGACAGGTAAGTGTCCTTATTAAAAGTCAGCAGCTACAGTGTTTGTAGCTGCTGACTTTTAAGAAAAAAAAATTCTTGGCCGGGACGTCCCTTTAAGAAGAATACAACTGCTGAGGTAGGGGCATTCAGAAGGCTTCAGATTTCAACTAAAGCAGCAGCCATCAATCAGTACAAGTGACACTCAGCACTGATAGTAAATACTGTCCCTTGTGCTGGTTTAAAATAAACTAAACTTAGGCTTTAAAGAGGAAGTAAACACTCATGGGTGCAAAGCCTGCAAATGAAAAGCATAATGGGCTAGTATGCATTGCATACTAGCCCATTATGTGCCACTTACCTGAAAAAGAATCCAGCGATGTCCCCTGTGTAGGCAGCGTCCATCTTCTGGCCCCTCTTTCTTCCGGGCCGCGGACTCCAGCTCTGTGATTCGCCGGAGCCGCGTGACGTCACTCCTGCGCATTCGCATGTTAGCTGCGATAAACGGCACAGGCTAGGGAGGAAACGGCACTTAGTTTTGTTTCTTCCCCGCCCATGCGCCGTTGGAATTTTCGGCAGACTACAAGTGAAATATCTCCTAAACGGCACACGTTTAGGAGATATTTCCACTACCTATAGGTAAGCCTTATTCTAGGCTTACCTATAGGTAGAAGTCCAAAAAGTGGGTTTACAACCACAAAGAAGCAAATTTTTAAGAAGAAAAATAAAACAAGACGAGATGGGAAATTAAAATAAGGAATCTGTTTTATCACTTTGAGCAGCATCTGACTTTTGCTCCTTTTTTTAACAGTACAGAAGAGGTCATTCCAGGGCTGGTATTTGGAAGCATTGCAAAACTATGAGACAGCAATAATCAGTATATGCATTTTTCATAAACGCTTGTTATCACACACAGATATTTTCCAATATCTCAGAAGGTCCTTTTGCAACCTTCACCTCTTGACCCGTAGGCTAAATATAAATGGTCACGATATGCGACCTTTTGTGTTTAGGGTCTAGGCAGCCAGCATAAATACTTGAGAGCTTTCGGGGCTTGCCTGCACTTGTGACTACAAGCAGGCCTGTACTGAAAGATGAAATAACATCCTAAATGATCCCGTGCCTACACGTATATGAAACATTTTAAACTGGGAGAAAAAATAGCAGAATGAAAATAATAAAAAAAGAGATTTGTGTTTCCAGTTTCCATCGGTACAATGTAACGTGGACTTAGAGGACTTCCACTAATTGCTGTGCTCCCCCTCCCCTTTGAAAATACTAGCCTTGCTGTACCCCCACTGTGCAGGCATGCCATGGTCACACAGATCCCTTAATCCCATCCCTGTGTCCCATGCACATAGCTTGTACAATAGCTGCCTGAAGTTCAGATGCTGGCATTGCATTTTCCTTGATAATGGAGGCTTTTTTTGTAGCTCTGATTCGCTGACCAGTTGCTGACTGTGTACTATTGGGAGGCTCTAGGCACGACTATCCAACGACAAGGGAGGCACAGTGGGTGACATAGATACTACAGCCATTCCGCCCCTTTACTCTGGGCTGTTTACACTTTCACAACTAAATTACAACATCATCTTTGTACTTAGGTTGGCCATACACGTGGAGATCTAGCCTGATCGAACTTGTACACAAATGAAATTTATATAATGAAATTTATATTTTGAAAGATGATATAAGTCTGAATGATCGCAGAGAGTGGACCATTGAGTCACGGTGACAGCTGTGAAAAATAAGCTACAACATTTCCACAATCCATCAGAAAGACATCCAATTCTCAAGGCAATTATTCAAATTTAAAATAACACAATTTCACCTGTTTTATTTATAATGGATCTTGTTCAGATCACTTGAAAATTCATATCATGTGTGACCAGTAGAACTCACAAAAAAAAATGGTAGCAGGAAAACTCTAGTGAAGGCACATTCAGGGACAAGGGAGAGATGTAAACATCAACAATGTGTAGGCAGCAGCATTGGCAAACAGTGATTTCAGCCATCTTCAGTCATTCTGACTTGACTTATCTTAATTCCTTATCTTAAAGTACAGTATAGGACACTGGACTAGCATTCATAGACCCTGTGCAATATGGAGACTATCTTCAGGTAACTGGACAGTGGACACTTGCATAAAACTAGTGAAAACCTATATAACCCCATCCACTCCATGAGATTCCAGTTTTAGCAATAAGGCGTGATCAAGACATAGAGGGGATGGGCCTATGTCCTGTACTGTAGGGTGACCAGACGTCCCGGGTTTCCGGGAAGAGTCCCCGGACTGAGGACACTGCCCCTGAAGCAAGTCTGTCCTTGGTTTTGTCCCCGACAAGCAGGGACAGCGCTAGGTGCAGGGCCGATCCTGGGCGGGTGCTGAGGTGGGGGGGGGGGCACCGAACCAGTGGCATACCAATGGGGGCGGTCGGCCTCGGGTGCCATACACTGGTCGGTGTCAGGCTGGCATTGCCCGCTGTAACAGCTTTAATTTCAATAGCCGGGTGCCCGCTTTCACACAAGTCCCGCCTCCTGGTTTGGCTCCTTTGATTGACAGCACAATTGTCCATTGAGGGGACATGTGTTGTCTATCATAGGTAGGAGCCAATCTAGGAGGCAGGAATGGTGTGACGGCAGGCACCTGTCACAGCGGGCGATACTGGCCTGTGTGATGATCTGGCCGGGTCTCCTCTTCCTCTCTTCTTACTGATCCTGGTGAGGCTGCATTGATATTAACTGGTGGGGCTGCAATGGATGGGCGCTGATGAGGCTGCATAGATGGACACTGGTCAGGCTGCATTGATGGGCACTGGTGAGGCTGCATTGCTGGGCACTGGTCAGGCTGCATTGCTGGGCACTGGTCAAGCTGCATTAATGGACACTGGTCAGGCTGCATTGATGGACACTAGTGAGGCTGCATTGACGGGCACTGGTGAGGCTACATAGATGGGCACTGGTGAGGCTGCATAGATGGGTGCTGGTCAGGCTAAATAGATGGGCACTGGTGAGGCTGCATTGCTGGGCACTGGTCAGGCTGCATTGCTGGGCACTGGTGAGGCTGTATTGCTGGGCACTGGTGAGGCTGCATAGATGGGCACTGGTCAGAAAGCATAGATGGGCACTGGTGAGGCTGCAAAGATGGGCACTGGTGATGCTGCATTGCCTGGCACTGGTCAGGCTGCATTGCTGGGCATTGTCCTGGCTGCATTGATGGGCACTGGTGACACTGCATAGATGGGCACTGGTGAGGCTGCATAGATGAATACTGGTCAGGCTGTATTGCTGGGCACTGGTCAGGCTGCATTGCTGGGTACTGGTGAGGCTGCATTGCTGGGCATTGGTTAGGCTGCATAGATGGGCACTGGTTAGGCTGCATAGATGGGCACTGGTGAGGCTGCATTGCTGGGCACTAGTCAGGCTGCATTGATGGGCACTGGTGAGGATGCATAGATAGGCACAGCTGAGCCCTGCATTCTTTATGTAGCACACTCCTGAGCCCTGCGTTCTTTAGGTAGCGCACTCCTGAGCCCTGCATTCTTTATGTAGTGCACTCCTGAGCCCTGCATTCTTTATGTAGCGCACTCCTGAGCCCTGCATTCGTTATGTAGTGGACTCCTGAACCCTGCATTCTTTATGTAGGGCACTCCTTAGCCCTGCATTCTTTATATAACACACACCTAAACTCTGCATTCTTGTTTTTTCTCTATCTTATCTTTATAACATTTAGTAGTCATATCTCAAAAAATTCTAAGAAGTATTTTTTTTTTTCTTAGCTCATGGATGAAATGTGGGAAATAACGTATATATCATACAATCATTCCATAAACACATACCACATACACTGCATATATAATTTAAGGAAAATATGCTTAAAAAAATAGTTTACCATTTGCCAATAAAAAATAAATATGTCCCCGGATTTAATTTAAAAAATCTGGTCACCTTACCGTACTGTACTCCAAGATAAGGAATTTACAGGTAAGTCAAAATTCGTATTATCTTAATTGTATAGTACTGAACACAGGACTTGTTTCATAGACCATGGGCTGACCCCTATTAATAAACTGAGTGATGAAAAAAAACATAGCAAAACAGAACTGCCAACAGCCAGGCCTACTAAATAACAAAAGGGTTAAAGAATACAGAAATATTCAGATAACAGGTTGACGTACCTTGCAGCCAAAGCTCACATCAGCCAAAGCCTGAACATCCACCTGATAGGACTTTAAAGAACGTGTGAACAGAGGACCTGGTTGCAGCCTTGGAAATCTGGCATAGAAATGATTGATGCTGAAAGGACCAAGAGACACCAACATCCACTGGTGGAATAACCTCTGATCTGTAAATGATGAGTCTAGATAGGAGCAGAAAAAACACCAAATTTAAATTGCTTGTGCCAAGATACGTTAGAGACAAAATAGAAGGGGTTAACACAGTGAAAAACTCCCAAATCCTCTGCCTGTAAAACTGCTACGCACTATGGATTGTGTAAATAAAACCGCAAACCAGTGCCAATGTACAGAGAAACCCTGCGTTACCTTATCAGATGAGGTCCATTACCTAATGACACTAGCAAAGAACTGGAATCTCATGGAGTGGGCAGGATTATACGAGTGTGCACTTGAAGTGGCCTTAGTACATTTTTGCCAGTGTCCAATCAAATGAAAGTAGAGGCATATAACCCATGGTCTATGAATACGTGTCCTGTACTAAATTAACTTAAAGTGATATTAAAGGCAAAAAAATAAATAACAAACATGTCATGATTACTTGCTCCGTGCATCTGTTTTGCACAGAGCAGCCCCGATCCTCCTCTTCTCGGATCCCCAGCTGGCGCTCCTGGCCCCTCCCTCCTGACGAGTGCCCCCAGAGCAAGCAGCTTGCAATGGGGGACACCCAAGCAGGCATGCTCCAAAGCCGCTGCTCTGTGTGTCCATTCAGACACGGAGATGCAGCTCAGCCCCACCCCCTCTCTCTCTCTCCTCATTGGCTCATTGTAGGTGATTAACAGCAGCGGGAGCCAATAGCCCCCACTGCTGTCTCAGCCAATGAGGGAGGGTCCCCAGGGAGCAGATGCTGTTGTGCACATTGCTGGATTGGGAGGGAGCTCAGGTAAGTATTAGGGGGGATGCTGCACACAGAGGGTTATTTACCTTCCTGCATAGAATGACAGGAAAAGGGGGTAGGCAGTTTCTTGCCCCCCCCTTTTCCTCATGGGAGAGCGACAGGGCTGGCAGTTTCAAGTTCCCCTGGGAGCCTGATGCTCTCAGGGGTGTTTGAACAGCTGTGACTCACGTGTCTGAGAAGAGGGGTACAGGTGACCTCTCTTGAGACACGTAAAAAAGCCTGGGAAGAACTGGTTTAAACCAGTCAGTTTAAGCACAGTTAGGGGTATAAAAAAAGGTCAGTTTTAAGGGGCTCATTCGCCTCAGAAGAGCAGCTGTGGTGTTCTCTCCCCTCCCCACCCTCCCTATATGTCCTTTTGTCGCGGTTGTTATTATGTGGAAAGGTCACCTTTGTAAATAAAATTTAAAAAAATAAAAATAAATAAAAATGTATATATATATATATTCTTAGTAATGATACAAAGGGGGACAAGTTATGGCTTATGTTTAACCACTTGCCTACCAGCCACGAACACCCCCTTCCTGACCAAGCCATTTTTCAGCTTTCAGCGCTGTCGCATTTTGAATGACAATTGCGCGGTCATGCAACGCTGTACCCAAATAAAATTTTTATCATTTTTTCCCCACAGATAGAGCTTTATTTTGGTGGTATTTGATCACCTCTGCGTTTTTTATTTCTTGCGCTATAAACAAAAGAAGAGGGACAAGTTTGAAAAAACATAATATTTTTACTTTTTATTATAATAAATATCCAATTTTTTTTTTTTCTTAAACAAATTTTTTCCTCAGTTTAGGCCGATACGTATTCTTCTACATATTTTTGGTAAAAAAAATCGCAATAAGCGTATATTGATTGGTTTGCGCAAAAGTTATAGCGTCTACAAAATAGGGGATAGATTTATAGCATTTCTATTATTATTTTTTTTTTTTTACTAGTAATGGCGGCGATTTGCGATTTTTATCGTGACTGCGACATTGCGGCGGACACTTCGGACACTTTTGACTCATTTTTGGGACCATTCACATTTATGGTTGAATATATTTTTATTAAAGTTTCAAACATACAAAATATGCAATTCTACAGTGTGAACAATTCCGTAAAGCTTAACTTTGTAAACAGTTTCATCAAGGGGGAAAAAAGGGGGGGGTGGGGGGGGGTATGGTGGGGGGGGAGGAGGGGAGGACGGGAAGAAGGAGCCTAAAGGGGTTATTGCATTATATTTTAAAGTGCATTAACATCGTATTCTATTATAACCAACAAGAGCCGTTTGGGCACAGGGGTCGGCAAACTATATGTTTGTCTCTGTGTGGCGTCATCTCTCTATGGACGCCACCCGGAGCGCTGTCTACATAGTTATCTCTGTGCCTCATGAGTGATAGGGGGGGGAGTGGGACTGGTATCTTGGGTAGAGAGGGGGAGAGGGGGGGGAGGAGGATAGGGGGGGGGAGCAGAGTGGGGAGGGAGGGGGGAGGGCAGCTCGTCTAGGATTTCCCCGTAATGGGGAAGTCTGGATTACCTATTGTAGGGGTATAGGGGGGTGTTCAGTTCTGTAAGTTGTCAAGGAACCCATTCGATGTCGAGTGGTGTCTCCATATGGACCATAAGGTGTTAAATTTATCATAGGTGTCATCTGTTTTAGCTTGTAACTCCTCCATCAACATCATATCATTGAGGATACACACCCAACCTGACATAGGGGGAATGACATCTCTTTTCCAATATAGGGATATGTTGTGTCTAGCTGCTGAAAGCATGAATCTCAAGAGGCATTTTTTTTGTGCTTGAATTGTGCCTGGTATGATGGATAGAAGAGCGATCAGGGGTGTGGGGGATAGGGAAGACTGATACATATCGTTGTACACCTCAAAAATCTTGTCCCAAAATGGACGTACCTTGTTGCATCCCCACCATGTGTGGATGTAGGATCCCTCTCCTCCGTGGCACCTCCAGCAGATGTCAGTAGAATTGGGGAACATCCTGTGAACCGAGGTAGGAACTCTGTACCACCTAGATATCAGTTTGTAATTTTTCTCCTGTGTGAAGCCTGATCTAGATGTCTGGTGTGTGTGGATAAAGGATGTGGTCCATTGGTTCGGTGATATGTCCATTCCTAGGTCTCTAGCCCATTTTTCGGTGTATGTTGGTAGGGTTTTATTGAGATGTAGTAGGATGTCCTTATATATGAGCGATAAGGTGTGTCTGGGAGTCTGAGAGCGATTACATAGTTCCTCAAAGTTAGTGAGTTGCCTGTGTACTTGACCTGACATATGTAGTGATCTACTTAGGCGATTCAGTGATATTGTGGAGAGCCAGTCAATGTCATTGGGGGATTGCTTGTCTTCAGTCATTTTGAATAGACCTGTAGAGGGATGGACGAATTTATTGGCCGTAGGCCACTGTTCCCTTGTGTAGGGTCCCCAGTGTTCTCTGGAGAGGGTGGTAGGTAAGGCAGGGTTGTCAAATAGTGGGGAGAGAGGACCGGGGTCTGAGGAGAGGGCCAGTTTACTGGCTTGATCATACCACAGGGTGAGGACCGCTGTGGTCAGCGGGGAGATCCCTTGAATGGTACGGAATTTGGTGTTGTGTCCCCACAAGAGGGCTCTCAAGTCGGTTTGGGCCATATCCTGTTCTATAGAAGTCGAGGGTTTTAGCAGGGGTCTGGGGAACCATTCGAGTAGTCTGGAGAATAAGGAGGAGGAGTGGTATGTTTGGAAGTCTGGTAGGCCTAGGCCTCCTTTGTTTCGGGGAGCACATAGGAGTTTATGTTTGAGTCTGGGGGGTCGGTGTAGCCATATGAACTTCCCCACGATGGAGCGGAGAGATAAAAAGAAAGCTTTGGGAAGGATAATGGGGAGTGTCTGGAATAGGTATAGTGTCTTGGGGAGGATGTCCATTTTAATAACATTCATTCTACCCCACCAAGAGAGTTTAAGGTTGTGCCACGATTCCAGGGAACGCCTAATTGAAGTCAGTAGAGGGCTGAAATTTAGGGGGTAGATGTCTTGTATTTCTCTGGGGATCTCTGTGCCTAAATATTTGACGGACCGTGATTGCCATCTAAAGGGGAATCGTGCACGTATGTCTTCCAGTTGTCGTGGGGGTAAGGTGATGTTCAGGGCTTCTGTTTTGGAGATGTTTAACTTGAAGTTACTGTGTTTGCCGAATTTGTCGAGTTCGTTTAGGATGGCTGGTATGCTGGTATGTGGGTGGGTAACATATAAGAGAAGGTCATCTGCATACAGAGACAGTTTCCGGGGGGCTGAGGGGGTGGGTATACCGTGTATAGAGTTGTTTTGCCGTATAGCTTGCGCTAGGTGTTCTACCGTGATTGCAAATAAGAGAGGGGAAAGAGGGCACCCCTGTCTCGTTCCATTTGCTATGTTGAAGGGCTCTGAGGTTTCTCCGTTGGCGGATACTTTTGCTGAGGGGCGCGAGTACAGAGACATGATTTTAGATATTATATTTGGACCTAATCCTATTTGTTGCAGTGATGCTCGTAAGAACGGCCAGCTGACCCTATCGAACGCCTTTTCGGCGTCACATGCTAGTAAACATGTCTTTATATTATGATGTTTGGCGTATGAGATAAGATGTAAAGTTTTGGTGGTGTTGTCTCTGGCCTCGCGTCCCGGTATGAATCCCACTTGGTCACTGTGTATTATGTCCGGGAGGAGGGGGGAGATGCGAGTGGCTAAGATTTTGGAGTATATCTTCAGGTCTACGTTCAGTAGGGAGATGGGGCGATAGCTACTACATTGTGTGTGGTCTTTTCCTGGTTTAGGGATTACTACTATTTGGGCCTGGAGAATTTGCTGAGAGAGAGGATGGGAGTCATCTATCTCGTTAAATGCTTTGGTCATAATTGGGGCCAGTTGTTGTGCAAATTTCTTGTAGAATAGGGGGGTGTACCCGTCAGGGCCTGGGCATTTACCTGTTTTGAGGCCTTTGATTGTTGTCAAAAATTCCGCAGTGGTGATGGGTTGTTCTAGGTCTTCCGCGTCATTAGAGGGAATTAAGGGGAGGGCCGTGTCTTGTATGTATTGCATTAGATCGTCTGTGGAGGTGGGGGATGAGTTTTGGGGGGTCGGGAGATTGTACAGGGAGGAGTAATAATCTCGGAACTCAGAGGCTATCTCGGAATTTTTGGATTTTTTTTGTTGGGAGGGAGACATAATGTGGTTGATGGATTGTCGTTGCTGTCTGGGGTGTATGGTACGCGCCAGGTGTTTTCCACACTTGTTCGCTTGAGCGTAATGTATGTGTCGTCCTTTGTTATAGGCTGTCAGCGATTTCTCAGAGAAGATCTGCAATAGATCTCTGCGGGCGTTCGAGAGTTCTGTAAGGGTCTTTGCGTCCATTGTGCGTTTGTGTTGCGACTCTAGGGCTGTTATTTGTGTGAATAAACGGCTTATGTTTTCTGTACGGATTTTTTTCAGTCTGGAACCGTGTTGGATTAGGACCCCCCTTAGGACACATTTCAGCGTCTCCCACTTGTTCAGGTCAGAGGTCTCGTCATTTGCATGGTTTCGAGTGAAGTCTGTGATTGTTTGCGTTAGGTCGGCCAGACACACTGTGTCGGTAAGGAGATTATCGTTAAGTCTCCAGGCGGAGCGGCGGTTCTTATTTGGTAATTTCCCTAGCGTCATGTGGACTGGGGCATGGTCTGACCATAGTTTTGTGCCTATCTCACAGTCAGGGTCGAAGTCCAGTAGCGTCTGTGAGAGTAGTATGTAGTCTATTCTGCTGTACGATTTGTGGGCTGGGGAATAATAAGTGTAGTCTCTCTCTGTTGGGTGCGTGAATCTCCAGATGTCCACCAGGGACAAATCTTTCAGTGTGTTGCGAATGTTTGTCAGTGATGATGGTGGTATGTGCGACTTACATGTGGAAGAGTCCATCCTCGGCACCAAGGGGATGTTGAGATCGCCTCCCATGATCAGATTCGGTGTTCCGAAGTTTTTCAGCCGGGAGGCCACGGAGGAGAGGAATCCATGTTGGTTCTGATTGGGTAGATAAACATTAGCAACAGTTAGTATAGTTTGTAGGTATCGCAGTTTCAAAAATATGTATCTGCCTTTAGGATCAATACAACTATCTAAGACCTCAGGAGCAAAGGAGTTGTGGAAAGCTATCGAGACCCCCTTAGTTTTGGATGCAGGGTTGGTACTGTGGAACCATGTCGTGAATCGTTTGTCTGGTAGTGGAGGGATTTTATCGGTCTTAAAGTGCGTCTCCTGAAGCAATAGAATATGGGTCTTGGCTCTATGGAAGTGATGTAAGATCTGTCTGCGTTTTTCGGGGACATTAAGCCCCCTACAGTTGAGGGTGGAAATTTTTATCCCAAGGTGTCTGGTCATGGCGGAGGGGGGTTAGTAGGAGCGAGTCTGTATTGTATGGAGCTGTTGTAGGGGTCAGGGGAGGAGGGGTTTGGGGGGGGAAGGAGGAGGGAGAGGGGTTATTGAGTCTAGCCCTTCAGGGCCGGGTGGGAGGGGGGAGGGTAACGTGCACTGTGACAGGGTTAAGTGAACCTTCTTTACGTGGGGTCGACGCGTAATAAACTGCGTCGCCTTTTTTGAGGATTAACCTGTAACAGTGTATGAAAATATTAGCTATACAGCTAGGTATTCTATGCTTGTAGGGGAGCTACTCCCTCTAGTGTCCAAAGTCAAAAAGGGACTGTGGACACTACCAAGCAGATCCAAAAAAAGGAAAAAATAAAAACTTTACCGCAGAGTCAGTAAAGACTCTGCAAACCCTAACGTGGGGAACGAGGTTGGTCAGATATCCGGGGCTCCGCCCCACCTGTAGAAAAATACCTGTAAACGTCATAGTATAGGCACACAGCATTAACATTAACATTATACACTTATAAGCACCAAGTTTTCCTAATTTTTCACTTCCTTGACCAGAGTCAACCTGTAAACTGGTCGGTTGGTCAGGTGGTCTCGGGTTTTCACATTTAACAGGGTAAAGCATTTACGTTCTACTCCTCCTTTAACTGAGGTGGTTTCAATTGATAGTAACAGCCCTGTGGTATGCTGATAAAATTAGCACAGTATGGGATGTCCCAGCCGGGGTATCCCATTTTGCTAGGGCATAACCAGAGGGTTGTGAGAACCTACAACACATAACCTGAAAAGCATTTATAAGGACCCTCAGTGGCAGGGGCGGACTGACAACTCATGGGGCCCCCGGGCAATAGAAGATCATGGGGCCCCCTTGGTCCCCACACTCAAGCCACACCTGTACAGGGAGACACGGGGGGAGGGAGAGCAAACAGGGGGATTGTGTGTGTGTGTGTCTGTGTCTGTGTGTGTGTGTGTGTCTGTGTGTGTGTGTCTGTGTGTGTGTGTGTCTGTGTGTCTGTGTGTGTGTGTCTGTGGCGGGGGGGAGAAAGCACACTGGTGGACACTGGGGGGGGGGGGGGGGGGGGGGGGGCACACTGGGGAGGGAGAGCACAATGGTGGACACTGTAGGGGGGGAACGCACAAACAGGGGGACACTGGAGGGAGAGCGCACACGCAGGGGGGGGGGACACGCACACACAGGGGGACACTGGAGGAGAGCGCACACACAGGGGGGGACACACACACAGGGGGAAACTGGAGGGAGAGCGCACACACAGGGAGGGACACTGTAGGGAGAGCGCACACACAGGGGGGGACACTGAAGGGAGAGCGCACACACAGGGGGGGGACACTGAAGGGAGAGCGCACACACAGGGGGGGACATGCACACAGGGGGACACTGTGGGCTGGGGTGACACTGTGGGCTGGGGTGACGCTGGGGGGACACTGTGGGCTGGAGGGACACTGTGGGCTGGGGTGACGCTGGGGTGACACTGTGGGCTGGGGTGACGCTGAGGGGACACTGTGGGCTGGGGTGACGCTGGGGGGACACTGTGGGCTGGGGTGACGCTGGGGGGACACTGTGGGCTGGGGGGACGCTGTGGGCTGGGGGGACGCTGTGGGCTGGGGTGATGCTGTGGGCTGGGGTGACGCTGGGGGGACACTGTGGGCTGGGGGGACGCTGTGGGCTGGGGGGACGCTGTGGGCTGGGGGGACGCTGTGGGCTGGGGGGACGCTGTGGGCTGGGGGGACACTGTGGGCTGGGGGGACACTGTGGGCTGGGGTGACGCTGGGGGGACGCTGTGGGCTGGGGGGACGCTGGGGGCTGGGGTGACGCTGGGGGCTGGGGTGACGCTGGGGGGGACACTGTGGGCTGGGGTGACGCTGTGGGCTGGGGTGACGCTGTGGGCTGGGGTGACGCTGGGGGGACACTGTGGGCTGGGGTGACGCTGGGGGGACACTGTGGGCTGGGGTGACGCTGGGGGGACACTGTGGGCTGGGGTGACGCTGGGGGGACACTGTGGGCTGGGGGGACACTGTGGGCTGGGGTGACGCTGGGGGGACACTGTGGGCTGGGGTGACGCTGAGGGGACACTGTGGGCTGGGGTGACGCTGGGGGGACACTGTGGGCTGGGGTGACGCTGAGGGGACACTGTGGGCTGGGGTGACGCTGGGGGGACACTGTGGGCTGGGGTGACGCTGGGGGGACACTGTGGGCTGGGGTGACGCTGGGGGGACACTGTGGGCTGGGGTGACGCTGGGGGGACACTGTGGGCTGGGGTGACGCTGGGGGGACACTGTGGGCTGGGGTGACGCTGAGGGGACACTGTGGGCTGGGGTGACGCTGTGGGCTGGGGTGACGCTGTGGGCTGGGGTGACGCTGTGGGCTGGGGTGACGCTGTGGGCTGGGGGGACACTGTGGGCTGGGGTGACGCTGAGGGGACACTGTGGGCTGGGGTGACGCTGTGGGCTGGGGTGACGCTGGGGGGACACTGTGGGCTGGGGTGACGCTGAGGGGACACTGTGGGCTGGGGTGACGCTGTGGGCTGGGGTGACGCTGTGGGCTGGGGGTGACGCTGGGGGGACACTGTGGGCTGGGGTGACGCTGAGGGGACACTGTGGGCTGGGGTGACGCTGGGGGGACACTGTGGGCTGGGGTGACGCTGGGGGGACACTGTGGGCTGGGGTGACGCTGAGGGGACACTGTGGGCTGGGGTGACGCTGTGGGCTGGGGTGACGCTGTGGGCTGGGGTGACGCTGTGGGCTGGGGTGACGCTGGGGGACACTGTGGGCTGGGGTGACGCTGTGGGCTGGGGTGACGCTGTGGGCTGGGGTGACGCTGTGGGCTGGGGTGACGCTGGGGGGACACTGTGGGCTGGGGTGACGCTGAGGGGACACTGTGGGCTGGGGTGACGCTGTGGGCTGGGGTGACGCTGAGGGGACACTGTGGGCTGGGGTGACGCTGGGGGGACACTGTGGGCTGGGGTGACGCTGAGGGGACACTGTGGGCTGGGGTGACGCTGTGGGCTGGGGTGACGCTGTGGGCTGGGGTGACGCTGGGGGGACACTGTGGGCTGGGGTGACGCTGAGGGGACACTGTGGGCTGGGGTGACGCTGGGGGGACACTGTGGGCTGGGGTGACGCTGGTGGGGACACTGTGGGCTGGGGTGACGCTGTGGGCTGGGGTGACGCTGTGGGCTGGGGTGACGCTGTGGGCTGGGGTGACGCTGGGGGGACACTGTGGGCTGGGGTGACGCTGTGGGCTGGGGTGACGCTGTGGGCTGGGGTGACGCTGTGGGCTGGGGTGACGCTGGGGGGACACTGTGGGCTGGGGTGACGCTGAGGGGACACTGTGGGCTGGGGTGACGCTGGGGGGACACTGTGGGCTGGGGGGGGTGACGCTGGGGGGACACTGTGGGCTGGGGTGACGCTGAGGGGACACTGTGGGCTGGGGTGACGCTGTGGGCTGGGGTGACGCTGTGGGCTGGGGTGACGCTGTGGGCTGGGGTGACGCTGGGGGGACACTGTGGGCTGGGGTGACGCTGTGGGCTGGGGTGACGCTGTGGGCTGGGGTGACGCTGTGGGCTGGGGTGACGCTGGGGGGACACTGTGGGCTGGGGTGACGCTGAGGGGACACTGTGGGCTGGGGTGACGCTGTGGGCTGGGGTGACGCTGAGGGGACACTGTGGGCTGGGGTGACGCTGGGGGGACACTGTGGGCTGGGGTGACGCTGAGGGGACACTGTGGGCTGGGGTGACGCTGTGGGCTGGGGTGACGCTGTGGGCTGGGGTGACGCTGGGGGGACACTGTGGGCTGGGGTGACGCTGAGGGGACACTGTGGGCTGGGGTGACGCTGGGGGGACACTGTGGGCTGGGGTGACGCTGGGGGGACACTGTGGGCTGGGGTGACGCTGTGGGCTGGGGTGACGCTGTGGGCTGGGGTGACGCTGTGGGCTGGGGTGACGCTGGGGGGACACTGTGGGCTGGGGTGACGCTGTGGGCTGGGGTGACGCTGTGGGCTGGGGTGACGCTGTGGGCTGGGGTGACGCTGGGGGGACACTGTGGGCTGGGGTGACGCTGAGGGGACACTGTGGGCTGGGGTGACGCTGTGGGCTGGGGTGACGCTGAGGGGACACTGTGGGCTGGGGTGACGCTGTGGGCTGGGGTGACGCTGTGGGCTGGGGTGACGCTGTGGGCTGGGGTGACGCTGGGGGGACACTGTGGGCTGGGGTGACGCTGAGGGGACACTGTGGGCTGGGGTGACGCTGAGGGGACACTGTGGGCTGGGGTGACGCTGGGGGGACACTGTGGGCTGGGGGGACGCTGTGGGCTGGGGGGACGCTGGGGGGACACTGTGGGCTGGGGGGACCCCCCCCCCATCATCACTTGTGGCGGTCCTGCCCTGGTAATTTACTCACTGATGCTGATGCTGATGCTCCCCGCCGGCCCCTCCACTCTTCTCTTCTCTTCCATTACTTCCATTAGGGGCCCGGACTCGGCCGAGTGAAGCGGCTGTATTACATGCCGCGAATACCGCTAGCGGCGCGCGGCTCCCCGCCGGCCCCTCCTTCCCTCCCGTCCGTCCCAGGTGACGTCACAACGCATACAGTAGAAGCACCTGGGACTGACGGGAGGGAAGGAGGGGCCGGCGGGGAGCCGCGGGCCGCTAGCAGTATTGTTAGCGGCATCGCGGCATGTAATACAGCCGTTTCAAGTGGCCCCTCATGTGGCCGAGTCCGGGCCCCTAATGGCCCCGGGCCCTCGGGCGGCGCCCGAGTCACCGACTTGTCAGTCCGCCCCTGCTCAGTGGGTCTTGTACCTGGTAAGGAAGGGAAAAAGGAGGAGGGGTGAGGGGAGAGGAGAAAAAACAAGAGGAGAGAAAACCAAAGAGGGTGAGGAGTAAAGCAGATGTCTCTCATCATGGGCAGTCAGATGAGGAGTAGTATGACTGGCAGAATGATGGGTGGCGCTTCATCTGCCAGGGCTCTGGATTGTTGGGCGGTCTGCGCTGGCAGGATCAAAAGTTAGTCACCCTGGTGGGTAGGTGGGGTTGTTCGGTCTGTTTCTTTTCTTCTTGGTGTTTCTGTCCCCTCCGGGATGCTTGGAGAAGCCTGGCGTTGTTGCTTGCAGGGGCCAGTCTGGGATTCTGATTTGCGGAAGCTCAAAAGTCCCTAAAAAGTTAGGGAGATCCCCTAGGGTGCGGAAAGTTGCAGATATGCCATCCTGAGATGCGAAGAGATGGAAGGGGAAGCCCCATCTGTATTTTATCTGCTTGGTGTGTAAAGCATCCGTCACCGGTTTCAGGGCCTTCCTCATGAGTAATGTCTGTTTGGATAAGTCCGTCAGGAGCATTATAGGGGAACCATTAAACAGGATAGATTCCTGGTTGCGAGCAGCTTGCATTATTTCCGTTTTAATGCTGAAGAAGTGTATACGGCAGATTATATCCCGGGGATATGCTGGGTTGGGGTTGCGGGGGCCGAGGGATCTGTGGATTCTGTCAATCTCCAGGGGGTCGTCTTTGGGTTTGTTCAGTAGTTGATTGAACATGGCGGTTGCTGCTAGCGGCAGGTCTTTGTTTTCAACCGTTTCAGGAACTCCGCGTATGCGGATGTTGTTGCGGCGGCTCCTGTTCTCTTGGTCGTCTAAACCGTAGAATAATTGCTGTATCTGTATCGTATGCTGTTGGAGGATATCATCATGCTCCATTATTCTGGTCACGTTTTCCTCCACAGCACCCTCAATGTCCTCAAAGCGCTGTCCTATGTCGTGGCGTAGGTCTGTTATCTCACGCTTGTAGGACCTCTCCAGCCTGCTGATGTAGGCCTCAATGTCCCCCTTTGTTGGGAGAGCTTTAATGTAGCTCTCCATGTCCCACTGTCCTTGTCTGCCATGAGGGGGAGAGGGGCTTCTCGAGCGGGGGGGGCTTCTGGGGCTGTGGGGGCTCCCATGTCCTGTGTGGGTGCTGTGCTCCCGGCCTGGAGATCTAGGGGGGAAGGGGGCTGGAGAGGCTGTGAGGCCTGTACCTGTGAGGCAGCGTGGGCTGCCTGAGCCGCCGCCGAGCGGGTCGCCGCCATCTTGGAGGCCGGCGCGGCCTTGCTGGAAGTCCCCCTCGGCGTAAAATAAGTGCCGATCTCGGCGGATTTTGAGGGTCCCGAGGAGCGGGGGGTGTTGCTGCCTCCTCTCCTGCTCATGTGGAGAGCCGATGGCGCCGTTTACGGTCCCGCTGTGTGCCGTTCAGCGTGGTGGGAGCGGGAGCTGATCTCTCAGGCGTCCGTCTCCTCCATGCGCCAAGCCACGCCCCCCCCATTCACATTTATACAGCGATCCGTGCTATAAAAATGCATTGATTACTGTATAAATGTGACTGGCAGGGAAGGGGTTAACGCTAGGGGGCGCTGCAGGGGTTAATGTGTACCCTATCTTGGTGATTCTTACTGTGGGGGGAGGGGACTGACTGGGGGAGGAGACCGATCGGTGTCCCTATGTACAAGGGACACACCATCGGTCTCCTCTCCTCTGACAGGACGTGGATCTGTGTGTTTACACACACAGATCCCCGTCCTGCTCGATTACCGGGCAATCGCGGGTGCCTGGCGGTCATCGCGACCGCCGGGCACGCGCACCGGGGCCCCAGCTACGCGGCGGGCGCGCGCGCGCGCGCCTCCCGCGGCGCGCGCGCCCCCCAGTGGCCAATGTGTAGACGACGTCATATGACGGCGGCCCGCCACAGTAGCTGCACCGTCCCGCCGTCATTTGACAGTGGGCGGTCAGCTAGTGGTTAAGTAAAGTTGAAGCTGGGAATGTGTTGTTGCTGCCTGGGCCATACTGGCTAGGTTAGCTTAAGCTTTTATGAAAATATGAAGTTATTTGAATAAAATCTATTTATTTGAGTTTTAACCAATAATAAACAACCGCGGCCTAATTTATCCAAAATAAAAATGTCTGCTGGTATTTATTTATTTATCTTTAATTTATTGATGTTAGTATTTATTAAGAGTTAGTCAGCAATTCCAGTCTGCTGTCCCATGCATGAAGGTAAAAAACCTTCAGCCATTTAAAGTGAACATGTACTTTGCCTACACAGGACAGCTGCAGCATACACAAAGCTGCTGACTCTATGTTGACAGTGCTGATTGGCCCAGTGCTGTCACATGGAGTCATAGTCATGAGTTTTAAGAACAAGCTGCACTTGTTGCCCAAAAGGAGCATAAGCTTCTTTTTGGGCAACAAACGCACATAGGGCAGCTCATGAAGTGAATGCGAAATCCTCTTTGATCCCTCCCAAACCTCTTTCACCCCTCCCAGTACACATCCTACTCCACACCCCCCCCCCCCCCCCATCCCTTCTCCTTTCCAGCACAAATACCTCTGCCCAAACCCTCTAATCAGCACAAAAACTCTTCCCTTCTCAGCACTTCTCTCTGACTCCCCCAAATTCTCTATTTAGTACATATCCCTCTCCTCCCTTCTAGCCGAAATCCCAAAAAACAACCCTTCTAACCCCCTTGCCATCAACACCCATCAACAAATCTTCTCCCCCTTCTAGCACTAATCCCCCCCCCCCAATCCTCCCTTGTAGCGCAAAACAAATAATCCTCCCAAATCTCGCTTCTCAGCCCAAACCCCCCTTCTAGTGCAAATCCTCTCCCCTCCCAAATCGCCCCCAGCACAAATCCTCTTATTCCACCAGCCCCCCCATCACAAATCCTGCCAGCCCCAACACAAATCTGTATTACCTGTATCCCCTCCTTTCTAGGTCTTTGTTTTTGTTTTTGTTTTATCCAGTTATCTTTATTTGTATATATATAAATATATATATATATATATATATATATATATATATATCAACTTATAACATCCAAGTGTAAAATATAACACCAACATGTCAGAAATTTAAAAAAAGAAAATCAAAAACAGAATCACTGAGTTGGAAAAAGGATCACCCCCTCCTAAAAATGACTTGTATACTCAATCAGGTGTAGCTAATCATATATGATATAAAAAGGAATTTCGTGCAATAAATAGCTAAAATGGTGAAAAAGTGCAATAAATGGATGCGCCAGTGATCAATATTGTTACTGGTGAGAGGTAATGTGTTCTTCGATGCTGGTAAGTATTGTAATAGTCAATAATGGTGACTGACAATAATCATAAAGTAAATGTATGGATGAATAAAATAATAAAAAGTGACCAGTGCAAAATCTCCATAAGGTGCAATGTGTATGTTGACCAGTAGTGGACACTGGTACTGGTGAGAGGTGATTGCTGTTAAATTAAAATTGCGTACATTTATAACTAATAAATGTACAAATAGCACGTATGTGTGACTAGCAATAAATATAATAATTGATATATTAAGTATTTAAAGTGTCATGTGCGTATAATTAATGCTCAATGTGTATAAAACCATGTGTTTAACATATTATACTTCAAGTGATAATGGTATATAATCCGTGACTGGTGAAACACAAGTGCAATAAATAGTAAAAAATTAAACCATTAAAAAATTAATATACATAAAACAATAGATGACAATGGTGAATAAGTGATTGGGTGATACCAAAATGTGGGTAAAAAAGTAAAAAAGTAAGTTCATATAGTCCCAGAATGGATAAATATATATATATGGATAAGGCAGTGTCCAAATTAGTCCGTCAGATCCTAATACTGGAATGGTGTGTAAACAAGCACAACCATCTCATGGATCATACAGTGAAAAATGGGGTGTTTTCAATTCATCCAAATGTTCAACACTTTCTGGATGGTTTATAAAAAACGGTAAAGACTTGGTCCTGGTTTTCATATATTTTATCCAATCAATGGTCTCCCAGAACTCTCACCTTAAAGATGTTGAAATAAAGCCTTTCAGGGGTATCCTATAGCCCCATGCGGTTTGGATACAGATATTCAGCAAACGCAGTAAGAGTAAAAAACTTCTCCTTTAAGGGCGTTTAAACCTGCGGTCCTGCAATGCTCAGTGTCAGAGTGACACAGCGCCAGGGAAAAACGGAAGAAAAGGGGAAGCCTCCACTAGTGTAGTATATTAGTTTATACTTAGAAATATTTATTAGAGTAATAGGTGGACTCTTACATTAAAATACAGTAAAACAGGCATAAGGGTTAAAAATGCTCTAGGCGTTCTCAGCGCCTTCTCACGTCTCCTTGTGTGCTTCTCTGCCTACGGCCACTCCCTACGCGTTACGACACGTCACGTCACGGTCCCCAGATGAAGACACGTGACGTGTCGTAACGCGTAGGGAGTGGCCGTAGGCAGAGAAGCACACAAGGAGACGTGAGAAGGCGCTGAGAACGCCTAGAGCATTTTTAACCCTTATGTCTGTTTTACTGTATTTTAATGTAAGAGTCCACCTATTACCCTAATAAATATTTCTAAGTATAAACTAATATACTACACTAGTGGAGGCTTCCCCTTTTCTTCCGTTTTTCCCTGGCGCTGTGTCACTCTGACACTGAGCATTGCAGGATCGCAGGTTTAAACGCCCTTAAAGGAGAAGTTTTTTACTCTTACTGCGTTTGCTGAATATCTGTATCCAAACCGCATGGGGCTATAGGATACCCCTGAAAGGCTTTATTTCAACATCTTTAAGGTGAGAGTTCTGGGAGACCATTGATTGGGTAAAATATATGAAAACCAGGACCAAGTCTTTACCGTTTTTTTATAAACCATCCAGAAAGTGTTGAACATTTGGATGAATTGAAAACACCCCATTTTTCACTGTATGATCCATGAGATGGTTGTGCTTGTTTACACACCATTCCAGTATTAGGATCTGATGGACTAATTTGGACACTGCCTTATCCATATATATATATATTTATCCATTCTGGGACTATATGAACTTACTTTTTTACTTTTTTTACTTTTTTACCCACATTTTGGTATCACCCAATCACTTATTCACCATTGTCATCTATTGTTTTATGTATATAAATTTTTTAATGGTTTAATTTTTTACTATTTATTGCACTTGTGTTTCACCAGTCACGGATTATATACCATTATCACTTGAAGTATAATATGTTAAACACATGGTTTTATACACATTGAGCATTAATTATACGCACATGACACTTTAAATATTTAATATATCAATTATTATATTTATTGCTAGTCACACATACGTGCTATTTGTACATTTATTAGTTATAAATGTACGCAATTTTAATTTAACAGCAATCACTTCTCACCAGTACCAGTGTCCACTACTGGTCAACATACACATTGCACCTTATGGAGATTTTGCACTGGTCACTTTTTATTATTTTATTCATCCATACATTTACTTTATGATTATTGTCAGTCACCATTATTGACTATTACAATACCTACCAGCATCGAAGAACACATTACCTCTCACCAGTAACAATATTGATCACTGGCGCATCCATTTATTGCACTTTTTCACCATTTTAGCTATTTATTGCGCGAAATTCCTTTTTATATCATTACTTATTGTGTATTTGTTAACACGCCACATTTTGCAGCAGAGCACTACTATTTATTATAGACTATTCACTTACTCCAAGTAGCGCGAGGGACACATATTTACATTTTACAGGTGTAGCTAATCACCTTCTCAATGGCCATTTGACTTTCAACTGTGATCAGCTGTGGTCATTTGGATAAGCTCAGCATAAAAAGAGCTTTCCTGGAGCATTTCAGTCCCTGGTAGTGCAACTGAAGCAAAAAATCAACTATGTGTGGCAAGTCACTGTCAAGAGATCTCTGGGATAAAGTGGACAGGCACAAGTCAGGAGATGGATACAAAACATTTCAAAGGTTTTATCCATGCCTATAAGCACAGTGAACTCTATTATTATGAAGTGGAAGGTATTTGGTACAACACAGACCATCCCTGGATAAGGACGTCGCTCCAAACTGGATGAAAGAGCAAGAAGAAACCTGGTCAGAGAGGCTACCAAGAGGTCTACACCAACTCTGAAGCAGTTGCAGGAACTTATGAAAATGAGTGGTCATTGTGTGCATGTGACAACAATATCACAAATTCTCCACAAATATGGCTTGTATGGGAGGGTTTCAAGAAAACAGCCACTCCTCAAGTAAGGCCACATGCAGTCATGACTGAACTTTGCCGAAATGCACCTTGAATATTCTGAGGCCACATGGAAAAAAGGTGTTATGGTCAGATGAGACTAAAATTTAATTTTTTGGCCTCAACACCAAAGAATATTTCTGGTGGAAATCCAATACAGCTCACCATCAACTTCTCCCCATGTCCCCCTATGCCCACCCACAACCCCCAGCATGTAGACAATATGTGCTGCAAAGGGGTTGTGTGGGCGGGAGATTTTTAAGCAGCCAGTGATCCTGATGTCTGCCTGAGCTCTGGACTGGGGAGAAGCCAGCCTGAGGTGAGTGAGCTCTCCCCTCTCTCTCTTCCTCCCATGTGCCATAGCGTTCCTGCCTTCCATGCCCCAAAGTGTTCCTGCCTTCAATGTGCCATAGCATTCCTGCTTTCCATGTCCCATAGCGTTCTTGCCTTCCATGTGCCATAGTGTTCCTGTCTTCCATGTACCACAGTATTCCTGCCTTCCATGTGCCATAGTGATCCTTTCTACCCTCCATGTGCCATAGTGATCGTTCCTGCATTCCATGTGCCACAATGTTCCTGCCTTCCATGTACCACAGAGTTTCTGCCTTCCATGTGCCATAGTGATCCTTCCTGCTTTCCATGTGCCATAGTGTTCCTGGCTTCCATGTGCCATAGTGAGCAGAGCGGTAACGTATGGATAACTTTCACACGCAATGCACTATATAAGTTTACTTGAAGTTGTCATCCACAACCTGACTGTTTAAATTTTTGCTCTCGCTTTGTATTTACAATACTCCGGCCCGAGAGGATACCTATAATGCTGATGATTTTCTAAATATGATGAATTGTCTTCTTGGGAATTAATCAGTGAATTTTAAAGGAAAACTGGTTATGTTAAGACCATTTCTTGGATTATGATGGAAAGAATCTGAACTTTGGAATTACAGCAGTAAGATATATACTTCCAATATTGAACCCTTAAGATTCAATAAGTGTGCACCTTAAAGAACTGCCTGCTTTTCAAATTATTATTCAATACTTGTACATCAATTTCTTTCCTTGTAGATATAAGGATTAACATAGCGCTTTAACATTTGTTTTCCTTACATTTATTGTTCCATTATTCTGGTTGTCAGTATAATAAGCAAAGTTACTACCTTCCACAGGCCTGCTATTTACTTCCTATCTCCTACCCTTCTAATTGATTAGCCAGATGTCAGTCATTAATAATTAGTATTTTTTGGGGTTCGTAGTAGACCTCACCTTATTTAACTATAATCATACAGTTGGAACTTTATGACAGACGTACGGCTAATACAATGCGTCCGGACAGGGTTGTAGTGTTGTTTTGTACTGTTACATGTTGTTCTTGTTTGTTGATATGTCCATGGTAATTAATTCTTTGTAATATTAGATTTAATGAGCTTTTATGAATACTGCACTTACCCTGAGAGTCCATTCACACAGGGGCAACACGACTTCCAGCACGACTTTGGGAGGCAACTTGGACACGACTTGAGTATGAATCACAGCGCGACTTGGGGCAACTTACAACATAACTTGAAGTTGCCTCCAGTACAGGGGACTTTGCCAGTGGCCAATCACATAATAATCAGCTCTGTGGGAGGGAGGGGTTTGCCTAGAAAACTATTTTTACTTCCTGGAAAGTTGCTTCAGTTAAGACAGAGGATCCGACTTGGAGGCAACTTCCATTGAAATCAATGGGTACAAGTCGCCTAGAAGTCGGGAACTAGTACAGGAACCTTTTCTGAAGTCGAAGCGACTTCAGTAGGGTAAAATTAAGACGGCTCTCATTCCCTTACATTGATTTTATCATGTCGCGCTACTTGAGGCAACTAGGGGCGACTTGGGGCGACTTCAAAGTTGCCCCTGTGTGAATGGACTCTGAGTATAACTTTTTGATACTTAATATTTTTTGATACACGTAATAAATTTAATCTTTTGATAAATTATAGTTTGATCTAATTATTGTTGCTGAAAGTAACACCTTACCCGGTACACTTTGCTATAGTGTACCATTCTCTTCCCTTCTCCCCTCCTTTTTATTATATGCTACATGGTTACAGCGACAACACCTTAACAGGTGTAATGATCAAAATCGGCCATTAATTGTATTTGACCGGTAATTAGTGGAAAGCTTGCCACATTCCCTTCCATTTCCCTTATCTCCTTTCCTTTTCCCCCTCCCTTATTGTTTACACAAGGAAGCCCAGGTTTTGTATAACCACTGCCCTTAGGCCCTTCCCACTACCATGTTTGGCCACACCCACCTTTTGCCGCTCCCACTCTCTCCCTGAAATGTCCCTCATTCTCAAGTTCAAAAGTTGGGAGGTATGACAGTGTAGGGAGACACAACTCTAGTCCCTGCATGCAAGGGTGGCTCCATAAGATGCTGCAAGAGTAAGGAATGCAAAGGCTATACGCTGTGCACTGGTAAAGTCAAGGTATCCATAAAGAAAAAATTGGAGGAGGATGAATAAAACTTGCTTCCATATAAACCATAAAGTAACATTTATTGTGTGGCCATAGATAAAACACACAGTCCAGATAAAAACACAGTCATGTGTGAACGACACTTTAAAAAGTTAAAAGCCTAAGTCTCATCCAACCTCAAACACTAAATTGAGGGCCCAGCACTTGTGATGGAAACACGCTCAAGGTTAACATACCAGCCGGAAAGCTTGCTGGGATTAGCTGTTGGTGTACTGCAGGAAAGGCACATATCAATGTGATGAGTGGTGAGGCTAGAGCCCAGGTAAGAAAGGTCTTATGGCAGCACCATCTTAATGCATTTTTTAGGGTGTGCCCCCCAAATATCTCTTTTGTCTAGGGTAAGAAAGATGACGTGGCCACTCCGGTGGCCTGTGTCAGAGGAAGGGGAGGGACCAGGGGGGCTCTCTCTCTCCCAACAGATAACGTGTCTCAAAGCTCCCTTCTTCTTTGTCATATTTGAGTGGCACCTTTTGGAGGAGGGGGGGGTTAGATGTCTGGTTTTGACAGGTACAAAGTTGCCCCCCCCTTCTTCCCCCACAACCGACTCATTCACAAAGCACAGCGCGCTTCACGCATTCGCAGTAGGAAACCAGCTGTGAAGCTGCAAGGCTTTACCGCTGGTTTCTCTTAGGCTGCTTTCACACTGGGGCGGTGCGGGGCGGCGACGGTAAAGCAGCGCTATATTTAGCGCTGCTTTACCATCGTTTTACCCGCGGTATGCGGCCGCTAGCGGGGTGGTTTTAACCCCCGCTAGCGGCCGCAAAAGGGTTAAAAACCTCCGCAAAGCGCCGCTGCAGCGGCGGTTTGCGGGCGGTATCCCCGCGGTTTCCCATTGATTTCAATGGGAAGGAGCGGTATAGGAGCGGTAAATACACCGCTCCTTCACCGCTCCAAAGATGCTGCTAGCAGGACTTTTGTTGCGGTCCTGCTAGCGCACCGCTCCAGTGTGACAGCCCTCCGGCTTTCACACTGGAGTGAATGGGGCCGGTTTTTTCAGGCGGTGTACAGGCGCTATTTTTAGCGCTGTACCGCCTGAAAACCGCCCCAGTGTGAAAGCAGCCTTAGTCAGGTTCCTGGACAAGTAAGTGCCATAATATTAAAAGTCATGAGCTACAGTATTTGTAGCTGCTGACTTTTATTTTTTTCTAAAGGCGCCTGGAGCTCCTCTTTAATATTAGGGGTTAATATTAGGGTTGGTGTAATATTAGGAATAGGGTTTAATATTATAGGTTAATATTAGGGTTGGGGGTTAGGGTTGGGGGTTAATAGTAGGGTTTATGATTAGTGCTGGGGGTTAATATTAGGGATGGGGTTAAGGTTTAATATTAGTGATTAGGGGTTAATATTAGGGTTGGTGATTAGGCTCAGTGGTTAATATTAGGGTTAGTATTTAGGGTTGGGTGTTAATATTAGGGATAGGTGTTAGGGTTTAATATTAAGGTTAGGGGTTAATCTTAGGTATAGGGGTTAGGGTTTAGTATTAGGGTTTAGGGTTAGGACTGAGAGGTAATATTAGAGTTTAGGATTAGGTTTGGGGGTTAATATAAGGGTTATAATTAGGGTTGGGGTTAATATTAGGTTTAGGGCTTAGAGTTTATTATTAGGATTAGAGGTTAATATTAGGGTTGGGGGTTAATATTGGGGTTTATGATTAGGGCTGGGGGTTAATATTAGGTTAAGGATTTAGGGTTGGGGTTAATATTAGGGTTAGGGTTTATGATTAGGATTAGGGGTTAATATTAGGGTTTGGGGTTTATGATTGGGGGTGGGGGTTAATCTTGGGGATAGGGGTTACTGTTTAAAATTAGGGTTTGGGGTTAGGATTGAGGGTTAATATTAGAGTTTAGGATTAGGTTTGGGGGTTAATATTAGGGTTAGGGGATAGGGTTTATAATTATGGTTGGGGGGTTTAATATTAGGTTTAGTGCTTAGAGTTTATTATTAGGATTAGGGCTTAATATTAGGGTTGGGGGTTAATATTAGGGTTTATGATTAGGGCTGGGGGTTAATATTAGGGTCGGGGGTTAGGATTAGGGCTTAATATTAGGGGTTAGGGTTTATGATTAGGGTTGGGGGTTAATATTAGGGATAGGGTTTAGGGTTTAATATTAGGGTTAGAGGTTAATAAAAGGTTTAGGGTTAGGATTAGGGGTTAATATTAGTGTTAGGGTTTAGGATTACAGTTGAAGGTTAATATTAGGGATAGAGTTTAGAGTTTGATATTAGGGTTAGGGTTTAATATTAGGGTTGGGGGTAAGGATTAGGGGTTAATATTAGGGTTAAGGTTTAGGATTAGGGTCAGGGGTTAATATTAGGGTTAGGAGTTAGGGTTTAGGATTAGGGTTGGGGGTTAATATTAGAGACAGTGCTTGTGCTGTGTAATCTGCATCCCTCTAAACTGTAAAAAAAAAACCTGGCTGAACCTGACACTTCCTGTATCCCACTCTCTGTACTGACCACGAAATCATGGCTGCTGAGCCCTGACCACTGTGGTCAGTGTACGTCCCTTCATCATCTGTAGCTGTCCTCTCTGCTCTCCTCTCTCCACCTCACACCCTCCCGCTCTGCCTGTCAGCTCTGTGTCTCCACCCCGCCCCCCGCCACTATTATTAAAAATAGAAAACTTACAATGGTCACTGCCAGCCTCTCTATTAAAGAGCAGGCATACCACACTGTGTACGTTTTTTTCAGGCCGGTCACATGACTCGCGGCTGCTTTACATCTCCGAGACAGGGCTTCTGCGGCAGGGGCCGAGCGGCCACATGACCTCCCCAGCTGAAGTCAGAGGGAGATCTCAGCCCCTCCTGCAGAAGCTATGTATTGGAGCTGTAAAGCGGCCTTGAGGGTTTAGGATTAGGGTTGGTGGTAATATTAGGGTTAGGGTTTATGATTAGGGTTAGGGGTTAATATTACGGTTAGGGGTTAGAATGAGGGGTTAATGTTAGGGTTAGGGTTTAGGATTAGGGTTGGGGGTTAATATTAGGGTTAGGGGTTATAATTAGGGTTGGGGGTTAATATTTTGGATAGGGGTTAGGATTTAATATTAGTGTTAGGGGTTAATATTAGGGTTGGGGGTTAGGATTATGGGTTAATATAGGGGTTAGGTGATAGGGTTTATGATTAGGGTTGAGGATTAATATTAGTGTAGCGGCTGCTCTGCATCAGCACTACATTGCCAAGCTGGCCGGACTCTCATTGAGTGAGACACAGCTTGTTAGCTCTGCAGGAGTGATTTCCCCCCTCCCTTTTTCTTCTCACAGACATGTTCACAGGCAAGACAGCCCACTCTGCCCTTTCCCCTAATTCTTCATTGGCAGAGTGAAGTCAGCCAATCATGGGAGGACTGGAAGAGCGGCAAGGAACTCTGGGAGATGGAGTTCCCAGCTCAGGCTGCTTGACTGAAATCAACACACAGAGAACTATATATCCCAAGAAGCACTGCTGCATAAGGTGAGATATAACCAGAGAGGCTTCCTGGGAGAGGGGAGAACTACCACGAGGCGCGAGAGAGTCTGGATATGGGGACAGAGTGCTGCGGCCTTAGATCTGGGGGATCTCGCCTGCTAATGTCCCCATGCCAGGCATCAATCGGGCACTTGCAAGGAACCACAGTATCTTGCCCTGCAGCCTTTGAACATGGGAGTTGGTGAGCAGGCTCTCGCCCAATCCTTCCTAAGCCAGAACTCTGAATTATCTTTGTTGCTCTGCCTTCCTTAGTTACATGGAACTGTGATGCTGTTTCACTCTGCCCGGCAGTGAAAATACTTGTCCACTATCCCATAGGATTACAATACTGATTGCCTGTCAAGCCCTTTGGATGTACTGTGTTCACCTCATTACAGGAGATCAACAAGTGCACCACCTTAAAGTCACCCGGGGGGGGGGGGGGGGGGGGGGGGGGGGGGGGGGGGGGGGGGGGGGGGGGGGGGGGGGGGGGGGGGGGGGGGGGGGGGGGGGGGGGGGGGGGGGGGGGGGGGGGGGGGGGGGGGGGGGGGGGGGGGGGGGGGGGGGGGGGGGGGGGGGGGGGGGGGGGGGGGGGGTGGGGGGGGGGGGGGGGGGGGGGGGGGGGGGGGGGGGGGGGGGGGGGGGGGGGGGGGGGGGGGGGGGGGGGGGGGGGGGGGGGGGGGGGGGGGGGGGGGGGGGGGGGGGGGGGGGGGGGGGGGGGGGGGGGGG